>JAEQBH010002680.1:0-589123 GCA_016808115.1 Tetrastigma voinierianum | reverse complement strand
GTTCAAGTTCACATTTCTTTCAATGCTTTCAATGTGGTTTAGATGTTTACAGATTGGGCATTGATATTTATAGTTGCTTTATTAAAATTTTTTGATAAGTATGGAAAAATAATGTATTAAAAAGATGGACACCAAAAGTGTCTCCCAAAAGTATAGTTGCTTTTTGTAAATTAGTTGGCTACTTGATAAAGGAGGGAGTTTTTTTCCCATCTTTCTTAGGTTACCTTTTGGCACTCTTTCTACATGCTTCCTATACTTTACTGTGATTCTTTTCTAGGCACTGTTAATAATTTTTTGCTTGTCTATCAAAAGAATTAATAATATCTACAGCTCTCGTTCACTGTAGTCAACATAGAATTCGAAATTCAATAATTTATGAGTAAAGTGCATGAGTAAATTTATCAAGGCTTAAGATGCTTTTGTTGAGTCCTAAATTTAACCTTGTTCGCTTCTTCTATGCAGATCATTGTCCAGAAATGATATTCAAACTGTTGTGGGGGGTGGTTGCCCTAACCTTCTCCGGAAAGCTGTTAATTCAGCAAAAAGGTTGAGAGCATATGTGCGATTGGATGAAGGAGATGTATGGTTTCCTTTTTTACTTGGCCCATCATTGATGAAATACATATGTGCTATGTCGGATATGGAATATAATTTTGTTTACCTGTTAATACTTCAGAAATTTTTTTTGTCTACCTGTTAATTTTTATTTATTTGTTTTTATATTTTGGTTACAATCAATTTCTGGATGGTATTTTTGTTGCCAGGACCATAAGAACTATGACTTTTGCTTTGATTGAAACATTTATGCACACAGGTATGTAGTGCCTGCAATTTGCGAGATCATGTGAGGTTTCCACAAGCAAAGCAAGGAATCTGAAGTGCCCCGTACAGTGGATATTGTGCGTATTTTGTTGTTCTATGCTCTAGATCCCTTGTTACTGGGAGAAACCTCCTGGTAGAGAGCTTGTTGAGGTGGTCAGCAAGGAAACTTCTTTCAGAGTTGATTGAATTGAGTGACACGCCTGATCCAGCACTTGCAAAACCTGCTGGCCGTACCTCCACGCTCATAAGGAACAACATATGAATTTCGCACATGATGAAAGGCCTCAAAATGTTCAAATGAAGGAAGGTGACTGATCTGTCCTAAGTAAGCACAACTGGAGAGAACTTTTAGTTTAAACATTTTGGCTTAAGGTTTTAATCCTTAAAAGCTTTAAAATGATTGTCTTTGATTTCTTTTCGTGGGTTGATTTATCTACCTCCCTTGAGGTTTCTGCTAAATACACTTAACCCCCATTGGTTTGAAATTTAATCAAATACCTCCTCTATCCTCTTTATTTTTGCTTTCATTCTCCTCCCCTCTCACTCAAAACAAGGAAGGTATTTGATGAAATTTCAAATCAATGGCGGTCAAGTGCATATAACCAAATCCTGAGGGAAGTGTGGTGAATTGACGTTTTTTTTATTCTTTTATTTTTATGGAGATGCTTCAAAATCAATCCCATAACTGATGGGTCTCGTACCAACATCTCGATCAAAGTACCTTTCACCAAAAATTGCCTTGCTATTTTTTATCATTTCATAATTTCCTTAAGGTTAATTGTCTGAATTGAATAACCAAAGACATTTTTAACTTTTGTTGTCTAAAGATGATTTTCAACTGTCTAGTTTTCTTCCATGTCTTTGTCCTTTTTCATTACTTGCATTCTAAACTGGTTATATTATGTGTTTTGTCCATGAACTGATTGTTTATCAATTTTTTTGTAGGTGTAATTTCATGAATTTTGCTAGAAATACAAAATGCAAAAATTGCAGTGAAAATGGTCCTATAAGAGAGAGCATGGATGGGGTTGAAATGAAGAAAGGAGATTGGATCTGTCCTGAGTAAGTTTCTCTTAATAGTTTCAACTGGCATTTAAGTTCACAATTGGTGATTTTAATGAACAGATTTTGTCTCACCTCCACATTCTTTAGTCACTTGTGTATGATGTGGTGTTTGGATACTGGGGTTTTACAATGCCAACTCTATATATTAAGGTTTTAGAAGTATACCTTTCAAAGCTCTGTATGTTGATATCCATGCCATACCCTCAGCATGACATGCATTGGTGGTGGTATATTTGAACCTGGTAAACGGCCAACTCTCCTAAAAGCATAATCTTGTAGGATTTGGGTTCACATGGTATCACGTTTAACACCCTTTCACGTGCGCTCCATATCCATATGTGGAGGGTCAAGCAAACCAATGAATCAATATGCAAGCGTGCATCATTATGCAAATGGGCAACAAATTCTTAAGTTGCAAAGAGGTGGCTCGGAACCATGACCTCCCGCCAAACCAAGTTCTGTTACATTGTTAAACAACCAATTGTCCTTAAAGCTCTCAAATTGCGATTTCCGGTTTGAATACGAGCATCGTGCTTCAACGTAACCTGCGGGCATCATACCGAAAAGCCAATGAATGGATCCATTGAGCCGCCCTTGAGGCTTAGCTCAATTAGTGAAGGGTTTGGATGGGGTTGTGGGAGGTTCAAGTCCCTATGTGGACAAAGAAAAGAAAAAAAAACATTTACCTATCAAAAAAATGAATAAAAGAGTGAAAGGTCTCTCAAAGTTTGATACTTGTCTTGTAATTGAAGAAGTTCAAGAGTCTTGAAATTATATTTTACTATGGCAAAAGGTCAATGAAGAAAAGAGTGACAAGCATTGCTTAGGGTTTCAATTTGCTATGGAAAATTACTAAGGGCTTGTTTGGTAACTATTTTAAAATTAGTTATGAAAAACAGTTTTTGGCCCCGTTTGGAACCCAGAAAGTAGTAAGGAAAGAAAATAGAGAAGAAAAGTGGAAGGAAAAAAAATTTGGAAGAAAATAAAAAATAAGTTTAAACTTAATAAATTAATTCTATATGTTTATTTAAACTGATTTTATTTATTCATCTCTATTATATAAAGACTATGAAATTTAAAAAAATATGTAAAATTTCTTGAGGAATTTTGATTATATTTTCTTTCTTTTTATAATTTCCACTCATTTAAACCAAACATGCTAAAATTATTTTCCTTAGTATTTTTTTTTTCTTTCCCTTATTATTTCTCCTGTCTAAACGGATCCTTTGAAATTGTTCTCAATGTTTTGTAGGAAGAAAATCTGTTTGGAAACTCGAGATGTTTATAACCTGTTTTTAATATTTTAGAAATAATTTTGATAACTAATATTTTTATTTTTAATCATCCTGCATGTTTGTATGATTATTTTATAAAATAGCCTTCAAAAGGCAAGTCAAGGATTTAAGAGATGTCATTATTTAACTGGAACTAAATTGGGATTAGTATTAATGGGAAATAAGTTAAATTTAGTATTTATTGCGCCAAATGTGAGTAGCTACTTAGGTTGTAGGAGAATTCAAACTAGATTCATGGTAGGTTATTAGAACCATAATAAGATATTAGATTTCTTAGATTAAATGAGGTTGATTGATGTGAACTAAAGTCTTTAGTCGGGGAATAACATATTGTATTTTCTGGTTTATTTTTAAATTGTCAAGGGTGAGATTTACTTATTTTGTGGAGGAGTCGCTATTTATGAAATATGGCTCGAGGATGGGGGCCGTTTCTCCCTATTCCCAAGGGATGCCATAAGTTGGTCTTTGGAAGGAAATTTGCAAAGAAGCTGTGCTCCTTAGAAATCACTGTTCAATGAAGATTGGGGATGGCTTCAAGGCAAGATTCTGGGAAGATTGGTGGTGTGGTCAAGCTCCACTTTGCTCTTCTTTTCCCTCTCTGTATCGTTTGGCTAATTCTAAAGGGGCCAAGGTTGCGGAGTTCTGGGAGGCGTCGGGGTCCGCGGAAGGTTGGAACTTCAATTTTGAAAGGCACTTTCAGGATTGGGAATTGGAGGAGGTTCAAGGCTCTTTGCTACGCTAGCCCCTTCGCAGTATCAACCCTAATATTCCAAGTAGATTATGGTGGAAAAAGGAAAAATGGTAGTTTCTCGTTAAACATGCTTTTGAACTGCTAGGAGGGCGGCACCGCAACGGCGCCCTATAAAGATGCTTCGTGGAATCCCACCGCTCCAACTAAGGTGGATTCTTTACTGGGAATTGTGGTGGGCAAGATTTTGACCATGAATCGCCTTAAAAGAGGCTTTCGCCGTCGCCAGTGTGTTTTTTGTGGAGAGGATGAAGAATCTGTAACACCCGTTTATCCATTGTCCTAAGGTGTGCATATGGACTGCACTTTCTTCTCGTCTCGGGAGGGGGTGGGTCCGTCCTTCGTGAAAGTTCTACCGCAGTGGTCAGCTTCATACCCCATGCGGAAAAAGGACGCCAAGTTATGGAGAGCGGTACCTCTGTGTTTGTTCTGGGCCATTTGGAAAGAGAGAAACAGGGTTGTGTTTGAGGATGAAGCTTTTTCTAAATCCAGACTGAAATCATGCTTTTTATTTTCCTTCTCTTCTTGGGCTGGCTTCTTGTTCGATGTTGAACATCCTTTCACTAGAGATATTTTCAATATTCCATAGCGCTAACTTCGTGGTTTGTTTTGTTTTTGGCTCTTTTGGGCCTTTTTCTTTGCTTGGTTTTGGTTTCCTAGTTGTATACTCCCTGTATACCCCTTGGGGCCTTTTTTTTTTCGTTTTTAATACAATTGCTTATCTATCAAAAAAAAAAAAGATTTCATTTATTTTGTTCTATGTGAGACTCTTAAAAGGTTCTAATATGACTCTGTTCTATCTCTTCTTTGCTACCTATTTTCTCTATATGCATATATTTTTATTCTTTTTTTCATTGTTATAAGTTTTATCCCCTTTTCCTCTCCTAAAACTGTAAAAAATAGAAACCCTAGTGCACCTATTTGATTGTAGGCAACCATCTTAGGTATTCCCTGCATCCCCGTCCCTCCCCACCCACACCCCCCTCTTTTTTTGTTCCACAGATTGTATCATGAGATCAAAGGGTTGTATCCAAACTAGTCACTTTTATTTACTAGTCTGGTAACTAATGCCCTTTGCATTTCGTTGCAGATGTAATTTCATGAATTTTTCCAGAAATATACGGTGCCTAAAGTGCAGAGCAGAAGGCCCTAAGAGGGTTGATGCATCTGATATTACAATGAAGCAAGGAGATTGGAACTGCCCACAGTGAGTTAATCATATTCATCCTGCTAAGCTGCAGCTTTTTGGAATATTGTTTCATTCTTGTCATTATCATTTTGGTGGGCAGGCAATACATATTTCGAACATCATTGATTGATACTTGCATATGCAATATATTCCACTAGAATTAAAATTTAGCTTTATTATTTGTTTTGGCAGTGAAATTTTTGTAGTCATACCCCATGGTTCTTCTTTTCTGTCTTCATATCTTTTTTCCTATTGTTCCACTTCTCACTGTGCTGCTGATGTTTTTTGTTGTATCAGTTTTGATGATTCGTTGAATCCATTTTCTACTCCATACACCCAAAATTGATCATAGTAGTCAAACAGAGAAAAATTTCTCGTCTATGGATGTTGTATAGCCTCTCATTCAAGTGTGCTTCAAATTAGAAGCAAAATCCAGGACCTTGGATACTATATGGTATTGTCATTCATCGAAACCCCGTTTCTCTCAGGAATAAATCTTGTGTGGAAGTTCTGAACATGTTTCTCTCAATAACCATGTTACATTATCAATTTTCTCCTTGTTAATTGATTTTTTTTCAGGAAGAATTAAAAAAAAAAAAATTATTTTGTTGGACATTTTATTTTCTTCTCTGTTGGTAGTGTGACAAGGAGTAAAAGACGCAGGAATATCCTTGTGGTATGTACTGGCATTACATCCTAAAGATGGTTGCTGCAAATGTAACATCGCATTTGGATTATTATCTATCCGGAGGACTTTGTTTCTAGTTTACCGAGGGAACTATGACCTCTAACTTGAACTTGTAGATTTTTTTTTGCCCTCATCACTCAACTTATTTCTTTCAGATGCGAGTTCATGAATTTCTCCAGCAGAACCCAGTGTTTGCGCTGCAGAGGGCCTAAGCCCAAGGGACAGTTAAGTCCTGGCGAGTGGGAATGTCCTTCGTGAGTCTTTCTCACACCATCCTTCTGTCTCTCACACACATATCATATGATGGGGGTTTGAGGCTAAATTCATGGGTTGCATTTCTGCAGATGTGATTACGTGAATTTCAGAAATAACACTGCCTGCAGGAAATGCAATCGTGACCGCCCCAAAGAGGTAACCGCACCATTTGAAGACCATGTATGGGTGAAGCCTAGAACTCGTGGATAAAGGTCGAGGCAGGCATATCAATTCATACATGAAGATTCTCACAAGGAGCTTATTGCATGACTATTCAGCTCACACCATCTGCCTGCTGTCTGTCTCTCTGTACAATTGGGGAGATGGAATTTTCAGGCTCTTTCTGCATCTTATATATGGTTTGGGGTATAATGTTACTTTCATTTCCTTTAAGCTTCTTATTTGCATATTCATGGTGGCCGAAATGTTGGATTTGGCGGCTCCTCATGGTGTTTATGGTATATCAGATCATCTTTTTTGTTTGATTATCAACAAAAGAAAATAGCATAAGAGATCTTGCTGCCATCTTTTTGAGGAACTGTTTGAATGCGAGACAAAAAAAAGGCAAACATGCCTTAGCGTTCTAATCTCAGACCTGTAAGATTACGGAGACGAGTGTAGGCTTTATAACTAATTCATGCAATACCCTAAAGTTAATCCGGGCCGAGAAAATCTCTCCTTGAGTGATATTGTTTTTTTTTTTCTTTTTTTGTTTTTTCTTGCATTTTCCTCAAAATGATGGCACAAGATATCTTATGCTATTTTTTGGTTTGTCATTATTGGGAAGAAAAGGTACGTGATCAATCCTCAGTGGATGATTTCCTTGATTGTTCACAGTATGAAAATGATGGGAATCTTTGGGCTATGTTTGGTTCTCATAGGATAAGTGGTCAAATGCCAAATAAAATAAAGGAAAAGTTAAATAAAAAATAAGATGTAGAAAAATAGAAAATATGTGCTTGTTTAAAAATTTCAATTTATTTTATATTTTATTTTAAATTCATTTTACTTTTTTATTAATGTAAATACGGCATAGTTTTAAGAATAATGGAATTTTGGTTAATTTAATTATATTGAAGTTGAAATAAATAGTTAAAATCAACAAGTTGGTTTTATCGATACTGCAAATTTATTTTATCATTTGTCCCATTTCATGAAACTGAATATTTTATAAATTTGTTTTCTTTCTACCAATTTTAGTTTACTCAATTTTTTTTATATATCAAAAAATGAAATACAAGATTATTGATATTTTAAATGTTTTCCCTTATACTTTTGAAACCATACAAGCTTTAGTTAAAATAACACTTATTTTTAATGATGAAATATTCAAGATTGTTTAAATTTGAAAATTATTAACCATATTTTACTATGAGTTATTTCTATATTAAAGTTCACCTCACTTGTGAATAAACATTAAAACCAAAGCATCACAAAATACAAATTAGTAACACTTGACACATGATTAAATAAAATAAATGGTGATTTTATTAAAAGACCTTTGAAAACCAATTCTTGAAAATTTAACAATTCATCAATTTTTGGCATCATTTTGACAAAAATAATTTCATTATTCTCTTGTTAAAAAAAACTCCTTTTTCAAACACATATGTAAATATATAAAATGGTGAAGAACATTTTTGTCTAAAATATATTAATTTTTCAAAATAAAAAGGGTTGGTCTTATAAATATTTAGTAATTTAATGTTATTTAACCAAATATTTCTAAAATAAAATGTGATATAAAAGCGACTTGAGTTCTAGTTTTATCAATTATCACAAATTATCTTATCGTGGATAAAATATAAGATGGTAGTTCCTAAACACATTAACTTCTTTCAATATATAAAATATTTAATGGTATAAATAATAATACAAAATTTTTACAAATGGAATTAGATCTAACTAATTTTATTTATGTTATAATTCACATACGAGTGATTAAGGGATAAGATGAGTTTAAAGAAGATCTTATGTTCGAGTCCAATATATATATATAAATTAAAATTCCTAAAAATAAATTATTAGAGGGTACAAATAATTAATATTTTTCTTATGAGATGAATTGGAGGGAAAACTTTCGTGGATTTTATATGGCGGGAATTCTAAAGGGTTCAAAGCGAGGCGAGCAGGATGACGTGGCGATTGTAATGACGAAAGAGCCCTTCCCACCACGGCATTAGTACATAAAGGGCTAGGGTTTTGCAGGGCAAGGAGTTGGGTTAATCTGCTAACGGTAGAGTTCAGTAGTTGATTTGCAAACAGAGGAGAAGACGCGGGGTATGGTGGAATGGGTGGTGGAGACGACTACAGATTCATGGCCCTTGAAGACGCCATGGCCTCACTCAACCAGAAAGTTAACATCATCGGCGTTGTTATGGAGATGGGCATGCCTAAGCGGTCCAAAGGAACTGGTACTGTCTTCAAACTTTCTCTTGGTTTTTTTTCCCGAAGAGAAAAATTTATGGTGGATGATCGATGATTATTGCATTTTCTTCCAACAAACAGTTGGTTTCTGATAGCATTTTCTCAGTTTGGTGTGGGAGGAGGAGGAGGAGGAGGTGTTTCAGTAAGAATGGATAGGAATCAGGGACTGAAGTAGTTTATTTAGTGATGCTCTTGTATTTGTTTTTTTACTTAATTCAAAGGTTTGTAATTTCATCCATGAATAGTGATAAGTTGTAATATGAGTATTTATCTTCCTACAGTATGCTTTCGATGTTGATTTTTTTTCTTACTTTTGAGATTGCATCATTGTTATGTGCGTATTTTCCTAGATATTCATATGGAATTGCTGTAATTTTGATGAAGAATACTATGATTGATAGATAGGTTGTGAGGAGGTCTGGAGTTCTGAGTCTTATAATGAGATGCATCTTAGGTATTAAAAATACACCTAGGATTATTAATGTTGTTTTAGATATTTTGGGGAAAGGTTCTTTTCCTGGATCAGTTGAAGAAGAGAGGGTTCCATCTTGCAAGCAAATGCCCTTTATGTGGGAAGAATGAGGAAAGTTTGGAGCACATTTTGATCCACTGCCCCTTGATTTGGGATCTTCTGGCTGCCATTTTTTCCACTTTTGGTGCTATTAGGCTCAGCCTTTCTTGGTGTGTGCTTTCCTGTGCAGCTGGGGGAATTTTTCTGTTAGAAAGAATATCAGGTTCTTGTGGAGGGCAGTGCCTCTTTGTCTTCTATGAGCTACTTGGAAAGAGAAATATAGTAGTCTTTGAAGATACACTTTTCTCTTTGATCAGATTGAAGCTTTCTTTCAGCACTCAGCAGTACTTTGCATTCTTTGGCTGGATTGATTCATAATATAGATTTTTCTGTTGTTAGAATTCTTGTATATCCTTACTACTAATCCTAGGAGCTAGCTCTTGCTTGGGGGAGGTTTGTTTTTTTTGTACCCTTTCTTTGTATAGGCCAGGTCTTCCCTGATACTCCCTGTATATTTAGGGTTGTAAGCCAGGCTTTTGAACGAATAGCTCCTTTTGCTTATTAAAATTTTTTTTAGAGTGATATAAGAGGTTGACAAACAAAATAGTGAAAAAAGTGAGGAACCATGTTTACCTATTGGCTTTATTTAGTAAAATAGCTGCCAAACTATGCTCTTGATGCCTCAAGTGGTAAGGGGATGGGGAGTGTTTGTGGGAGGTACTAAGTTCAAGTCTCAAAGAGGCAAATATGTACTTATCAAAAGAAAAATAAAAGATATGCCAAAATCCATAGGGAACTTGATAAGGAAAAATTTTGGTTAACATTTTTTACTTCTATGCTTCTTGCATTGATACATGTGGCATAAGAGAGCATTCTTTTGTCAATTTTCTTTGGTGGCATTTGTTTGTTGTTTGAAATCTGATTAGACATAAAATAGCTGAATACATAAGTTTGAATGATATGTTTATTTTTATTAATGCTTGACTGCAATTAAGTGTTTGTCATTTCATTCTAAAAACATTTAAAATTTGGTAATTGAATGTTTTACTGATATAAAAAAGGCATGTTTGTTTTTTTTAAAAATAATTTAAATTTCAAAATAAAACATCTTAAAATCATACTTAGACCAAACAACAGTTGTTTAGCATATTTAAAAAAATCTCAATGTTTGAAAGATAAGAATTTGAAAAAAAACTAAATCAAACAAAAGAAATATCACAATAGAAAGAAGTGTTGCAAATTATCATATACTTCCAAATGTATATAAATATAATAATAATATGGAAAACCTGAACCAAAATTACATTATAAAAATTGTATACATACGCCTTAATACCCAAAAGTTTATTGTCGTATGATAGCAAAGGTATAGAAAATGGCAATGTTGATTAAATGCTTGAAATAATTCATTTGTGATTTAATCTTGAACATATTGCATGAGTTGTGGTATAAATCATGGGCTCTGAAAAGTAATTTTTTTTTTTTAAATTTAACGGAAACTAAAAAGATCTCGATTTATCATAATTAGTTTGATGGGATAAGATGACATCCATTTGCATGAGTATAGGTTTGCTTTCTCAAGTACTAACTGCTCTCTCTGTCAGGGTTTGTGTCGGAATCGCTCTCCTTCAATAGGTCTTTAGATTTAGGCATCGATTGATGGGCTGAGGCAATGATTAGGTATCAATTTTTTGCTCCCCTTTGCCTTCTTTAGCATCTGTCCCAGCGTCTCTATGATGCCCTAGGGTTGTATATATTTCCTTTTTAACATTATGCTTTTAACCTTTTAAATTATTATTATTTTTTTTATGTATAGAACCAACCCTAAATAATCATCATGAGGCTTACATTTAAGTAAATTTTCTTTGGTTCAAATTATAGAAAGAACATAAGACTTCCTCTAAGCTCCAACCTTTTTTCTCAAATTTATGGTCTCAAAAATTCTACCAAGACTGGGAGATGGAAATTGACTTTTATTAGAAATTTTTAGTGGATTTGACTATGTGTACTCACACATCAAGCTGTGTAGTCAATTCCACATTTGCAGTTGGTTTTTTTTTTTTTCGTGTTCCCTTATTCTTAAATCTATTCATATGGCAAAGTGATACAGAACATTGCTTCTTACTGGCTATGATGACAAAAAGGCCGGACTTACAGCTGCTTCCAGTGGATTGGTAGTAGAATGATGAATTTCTGGTAAAGGTGATTCTGAGCCAGTTGGTGTTATGTTTGAAATATTAAAAAACTATCGGCCCACTTCTAGATGTGTAGGCTAATACATTTGTCTTTTTTTTATTTTTATCAGAATACATTTGTCTTCTTTGTCATTTGCTTTTGACACTTGTTATTTATCTTTTGTATTTTGCTTCTTCGCCAGTTTTCTTCTGTTTTAATGTAATTTTGGGAGAAATTTAACAAATTTTGATATAATATTTTCCTCTTGCTTTTCTTCCCTCTGCGGGTGTATTTATGTGCATATCATGGAATTGGAAGTTAAACAATTCTCTTTTTTTTTTTAATAGGCAAAGGAGCAATCTAATTCTCTCTCTCTCTCTTTTTTTTATTTATTTAATTAAGTGCTGCCTTTTCAAATAATTCATATTGCCTTTCACCACAGACATCTCTAAACTTTCCTCTGCAACCTCAGTCCTGCCCCCATTTCTTAGTTTTACTATGGTTTCAGAGGACTCTCTAGTCCTTTTTATGTGCCTACTTTCTGCTAATAAAATTTTGTTATCTATAGCAATGAAAACTAAGAAATACTTGAAATTTGGGAATGTAAATGTAGCATCTGTTTTATCTATTGGGACTATCCATCCAATTTTCACTTCTTGTGTTTTTCCTTACTACATGGATGGAAATACTCTAGAAAGAAATGAAAAAAATGGATCGATGGACGAAAGGTGTGAAATGCTGGATAACCAAACATTAGTGATGGTGGATTTACTAGCATGTGAGAGTAGCAGTAAAGCAGCTCCACATTCATGATGCTTCATGCTTATGCCCTTTTGGACCTTATCCAGATTGTGCTACAAATGAACATTATCTAGCTTTAAATTAGAGGGATATAACTCATTCAGCAGCAGTCTATTCTAGTTCCTGAGAACAAATGTTGTATAGACCACTTCTTAGCTTCTAGCTTTAAATTAGGAGGGAAATAACTCACCTGTGAAGTAGTCTATTCTTGTTCCTGAAAAAACATAATTGTATGGGCCACTTCTTAAATTATTGCTTGTTCTATTAGCCATAGTTGGTGTTAGATGGATTTTCCCCAAGTTGGTTAGGGAGACCATTCTCTCTTGGCGTGGGGCTTTTGTTGGGAAGAGACCCAAGAAAGCTTGGATGACAACCTCTCTATGCATTTTTTGGACTATTTGCTTGAAAGAAATATTGCTTTTGATAACAAAGAATTTTCTATGCAAAGGATGTAGTCTTTTATAATCTATGGTCTTGGACAAATTTGTATATGGTGGAGAGGCCTAGTCTTATTGATTTTTTTTGACTTGGTTGGATCAGAGATGAGGTTTGTGAGTATCGTTGTGGGCCGGGTGGCCGATAAAAAAAGAAAAGAAAAGTCAGGCTGGTCGGGTACATTTGTCTTTCTTTCATTTTTCTTTTCCTTTTGCTCCCTATTGGGGACCCTATTGTATACTCCTCTCGTATACTGGTCGTCTGCACCCTCCCTCTTAATGAATATGTTCGTTTTTATCCATAAAAAAATCATAGCTTGTTCTTGGTTTTAAAGACTTTGGTTCGGGAGCTTTAGCGAATTCGACTCTCATAGTTGGGGTCTTTTATTTTTTATGAGTAAAAGGCAAAATATATTCATCAAAAAAGAAACCTAGGAAAGCCCATAGGTATACTAGGAGTATATAACCGAGACCCACCAAGGGGGACAAAAAGGAACGAAAAGAACTCACCAGCCAACACCTATACCCAACAAACCAACCCTTATCTACACCCCATTCAAGTCAAAAAATCTATCGAAGAACTAGGCTTGTCCACAATATACAAATATGTCAAAGACCAAAAGTTATAAAGAAAGGAAGATTTCATCCTTTGTGCTGAGAAAACAATGTTGTCGAACACCATGTTGTTCCTTTTTTTCCAAATAGTCCAAAAGATCACAAGAGGGGTTGCCATCAAAGCTTTTTTACATTTTTCCCAACAAAGGTTCCACTCAAGAAAAGAGCTTCTAACCTGGCCAAAGGGGAAGACTCACTGAACCCAACACGCTGAAGTAAGTCCCACAACAGCCAGTATTTGAGCAGTGCAATAACAAATGATCAATTGTCTCCTCCATCTCCTCATAAAGAAAACATTTGTTTGGTAAGACTCTTCCATGTCTCTTTAACATGTCCAAGGTCAAATTTTTTCCCTAGGCAGCTTCCCAAGCAAAAAATCCCACTTTAGAGGGGGACCCAATATTTCCAAATAAACCGATGCAGGAAAGTGACATCTCTAGAATGTCCAAAACCTTATAGAGGCTTTTAACCAAGAAGTTCCCAACATTATACTCTTTTAGGAACATCAAATGTTCTTGGCTTGGAAGAATTCTCTTTCCTTGGATAACTAGTAAAAGACTTAGGGCCTCATCCACCTCCCCATCATTAAAAGCTCTAGTAAAGCTAGGGGACTAGCCCCACTCCTCCCACACATCCGCCACCTAGACATCTTTATTGGTTGCCACAGAAAATAGAGAGGGGAAAGAATAGCATAAAGCCTCATCCCCACACCAAACATCCTTCCAAAAACGTAACCTTCTTCCATTCCCCAAAGAAAAGGTAGAGTGAGAGATGGTTGTATCCCATTCCTTTCTGATATCCTTCCACACACCAGTACCAAAAGCACCTCTAACTTCTCTAGAGCACCAACCACCTTTATCCTCCCCAAACTTTCCACAAATAACCTTCCTCTAGAGTGAATCCCTCTCATTAGAAAAATGGCATATCCGCTTGCACAAAGGGTCTTGTTCAAAATAGAAAGGCTCCTAACACCTAGACCCCCATCTCTTTTATTAGAACAACCGTGGGTCCAAAGCCAATTAAATGCGACTTAAGATCCAGGTCACCTCCTCCCCATAAGAAGTTCTTTCGAATATGCTCTAATCTCAATCTTACCCTTCTAGGCAAACGGAAATGGGACATAAGGTAAATAGGTAAGCTTGAAAGAGTGCTTTTGATAAGTGTGAGTCTTCCCTCGATATGTATTTGCCGCTTTCCACAAAGCCAACCTCCCTTGAACCTCTCCTCAATACTATCCCAAACATTCAAATAATTATGCGGAGCTCCTAGCGGAAGACCCAAATAGGTGGAAGGCAAAGAACCTACTTTACAACCTAACTCCAAAGTAAGGGCTTCCATATCAACAATAATCCCTATTGGGATGGTCTCATTTTTGTTCAAATTAATCCTCAACCTTGAAATCGCTTCAAACCACATCAACAACTAGCTTAAGTACACCATTTGATCCGCATTTGCCCCACAAAACAATAGGGTGTCGTCTACATGCAATAGATGAGAGACAACCAACCCCTCTCCAAGGCCCTACCCTATTTTGCAGCCTATCAGAAAGGCCCCTTCCATTGCTCTAGATAAGAGGCAACTCAGAGCCTCTATCCCCAACACAAAAAGATATGGGGAAAGAGGATCTCCTTGTCTTGAGCCCCTAGAACTCAGGAAAAAAATCAATAGAAGTCCCATTCACCAAAATTGAGAAAGTAGTTGTGGAAATGCACCATCTAATCCAATTTAGCCATTTCTCGCCAAAACCCATCTTCTCCATGACTTGAATAAGGAAATTCTAGTTTAAGTGATCATAAGCCTTTTCTATAACTAGCTTGCATAAAATCCCACTTTCCTTCCTTCTTAGCAAAGAATCAATAACCTCATTTGCAATTAACACCGCATCCAAGATTTGTCTGCCTTCTACAAATGCATTTTGGGCTGTGGACACTACCTTCCCCACTACCTTTTTCAACCGATTAGCAAGCACCTTCGCCAAGATTTTGTATAGACTACCCACCAAACTAATAGGCCTATAATCCATAATGTCCTCTGTAGTCTCTTTTTTAGGAATCAACACCAAGAAAGTGGAGTTTAAGCTTTTGACAAACTTGTTATTATCATGGAATTCTTTAAAAAATCCCATGACTTCCTCCCTCACAAAGTCCTAACTAAAGTGCCAAAAAGCTAAGGGTAAACCATCCAGACTTGGGGCTTTGTCCCCCTTTAAATCTGATAAAGCCCTAAACATCTCCTCCATAGAGAAAGGAGCCTCTAGATTTGCTGCTGCTTTCCTCCAATATTTTTGAAACTGAGTCTCTGCTATACTTGGATGCCATACATCAGGTTCTGATAGAATATTTTGGAAAGGCTGTCACCGCTTCTCTCCTAATGTCTGTCTCCTTTCCTTTTGTGGGCATGTCTCTATGTTGTCAGCTATTGTAGTATGAACTCTGCTTTGTACATGAACAACGGTTTGGTAATACAGATTGTTGTAAAAAAATGCCTTGAGGTATCTTTTTTTATGCTTCTATTGAGCCCTGGTTGTTTCCTCAGGTGCTTATATTAATTTATTTGTTTCCTTAGCCACTTATATTAATTTATTCCAAATAATCTATCAAAAAATAATAATTTATTCCAGATGTTTTGCTTGTTTCTTGCAGATTGTTTTGTTCTGTAAAGATAGTTGGACCAAATTCAAACTGGAGTTCTGGAATATCTGTTAATGTTTTTGCTGAAAATATGGAGAAGCTTCCACATGTCGAAATGGGCTGAGATATAATTCAGTTTTCCCATGTAGTGGTATTTCCTGATTGAAAATTCCCCTGAAATTATAATTTCCTCAATGCTTCTACTAATGGGAACTTAGCAAGGACACTAAAAACGGGGGCACTGTTTTGCCGCAGATGAAGACTCATGGTCAGGAGGTATATGCCCTTTTCAACAAGAAATTCTCTTCATTTGCCATTTTTGAAGGGAAATATGATGAAGATTTCAGTCCTTATCAAGTTTCTTCAAAATTCCGCCCTAGAGACCAGGACAAGAAGTTTATAATAAGAGGCTTGAGGAAATGGTTGACCGATTCGAATTGATAAAGGTATCTCAATGATACGTCGGTATTGACTAGCCTAGGTTTCTTTTGCTTAGTGTATTGAGGTCACATTCTTATAGAATTTATATTTTTAGATTCTTTTATTTCTATTTTTCAAAATTAAAATAGCATTTAGATATTATAAACTATTAATTGATCACATTTATGTATGTTTGAAATCTGAATTCTCATTAAAACTGATAGACCAAAATTGAATTCTGTCTCATTGTTATATCTTGGTCTTTCAAAATGCATTGTGAATTTCATTACAAAAGACACGTTTTCCCTCACAGTCCTCACTATCATGTACTTTGCTGCATTTGGGGGAATAAATGAAATTGGAAGTCCTCAGGTTGATTGAGTAGTGATGGTGAAGTTTTATGGTTTAGTTTTTAAAATCCCTCTATGGGCTTCTATACAGGTGGTTTCAGGGTGTGTCCTTGTACACTTTCTGAGGAGATGTTAGCTCAACTATTTGCTGATATCTACCTACCAATGTAGCCCAATTGGTCAGGGCGAGTGCTAGGAAATGTGATCCTAGTAAGAGCCATGTGATATTGGATATGGATACTACCATTGAGGATATCCTAAAAATTTACTTGGTATTTGTTGTTGCAAGATAGTCAGCACCTAAGGCTTGTCCTCATGGATAGTCCCAAGAAGTTAGGACTTGGTTATGGAAGGCTGTGTTCTGGTTATACTTCAAAAAAAGGAAAGAAAAAAATCTGTTTCTTGTTCTCTTTGAGTTCACCTTTCCTATGCTCCAACAGGTGTATGTTTCTACCTCTTTTTCTATTAATTCAATTTTTTCATCCAAAGAAGCGCTCTCACATTCTTGGGCATCAGATTGCACACATTTCTCACCTATTGGGGAAAGTTTTCTTGCTAGGTGCAAGGTGATTTAGGAGTGATTAAACATTATGTGATAATTTGGATTTTATTTTTTTTGGAAAATAACCATATTTTCTTTTAGATGGTTAGCAACTACTGAAATTGATAAATTTTGGAATTGTAGTTCTTCCTATACCTTGACTGAATTGCCATGCTCTGTTGATGACTCCTTTTAGACCCTTCTGATATCTAAATTGAATTGCCATGCCTCTGTTGATGACTCCTTTTGTAACTTCAGGGCATTCTTTTGCTTCAAGTTTTAAACTATGCCTCTTGTCCTGAGGCTAAGCTTCAATCTCTATAAGTGTGTATATGTTCTTGTTAGGGAATGAAAGAAACCCCTTGTCATTGAGGGAGATCAGGAAGGAGAAGATTTGAGCCAAAGGTAATTCAGTCATATTCTTTAAAGCCGTGTGCATTTTATGAAGTCTGATCACACCCATCACTCTGGTCATCGCTTGGGCCAAGTTTGTTACACTAATTATTTCTAGATATACTGAAGTTCTGATCAGTATTCGTCTTTTTGATGCTTGCTAAGTGAGAAGGTTCTTCATATCTGTGAAGTCACTAAAGATGAGTGGATGGGGATGGAACTACACCTCCAGTTAGTATCCAGACAAAGTGAGTGATCATCGGTTTATTTTTCATCATAGGCTGTATGTAATTTCTGCTTTACTGTTCTAAATCAAAAGCACTGTCGATAACGAGAAAGGTATCCACTATTCCGTTGTTTCCCACTATAGCAGATTAGACAAAATCAAATCTATTGTTTATATTATGTTTAATTCTGTGTAGAAGGCAAGAGTTTGGGATAGTTAGAGGAAGTGTTTGTTCTTTCTCCGTTCTGCTTAAATATCCATGTTCTAGGTGAAGCCTTATCTGTTAAGGGCTGAGAATGATGCTTGATCTATAGGATAGTCTAGATATTCTCTGAAGTTTAAGGATGTATTTTTTCAGAGATTGGATTGGGATTGTGTCCACTGGCAACCTCAACCATTTAACTAATGAATCAAAATATGGATTGGACCTATCTGGCTGTGGCTACCGCCCTAGCTGTGCCATGGTGCCATGAGCTTCCTAGTACCATGTTCGAAGTGATGGTGATTTGGCCTTCATATTTTCTCCCTTAGTTTCAGATCCTCCTTCTTTACTAAAATTAGTAAAATTGCAATAATCCTTTTTTATTGCCAACTGTGAATTCCCAACTGCTGTTTATATTCAGGAGACATCAAATATGGAGAAGAAACCTTTATTGGTCTTTTGACATCTACTATTTTGAGATTGGCATCTCGTCCCTTGCTGAAACATATCATTCTGGATTTTGCTTCTGTGTTTCAGTAGTCTCCTATTCTTGAACTGCCAATTTTTCTTGTTATTTGTTTTGTTTTTTAATCATTTTTCATTGTTGTTAAGGGGGTTTGGTTATAGGAAGGGAGAAGTTGTTGCTGCCATGCGCTGATGCACTGTTCCTGTGTTTTTTCTATTTTGTTCTTTGTATATTTTTCTAGAAAGAGGAAGGTCGTCAATAAGGAACAAACAAAACTGGGTATTTTAGACATTTCATTCTTCTTTCAATGATGCAAGTCTTGAAGGGGGTGAAGGCTGTTTTACAGGAGGGTTTCTATGTGCATTTTAGCCTAAAAACAAGGGGCAACTGAACTTGCTGGTATTCAAGTATTGTTCTGTGTCATGCAGAGTTTTCTAATCTGTCTTGGCTGCAGACTGGTTTTCAAGTATTTTTCTTTGTCATGCTGAGTTTTCTAATCTCAGTCTGCCACAACGATACCATTTTTGGCTTTGTAAATGATCAACACTATTTCTTTCCATATGACTTAGTTGTGTCTTCATTTGACAAACTCTGTTGTCTGCAGACATCGTTTTTTAAATTTGCTATTTTCTGTGCACGTGAAATTTTACTATAAATATTATTTGCTATTAGAAATCTGATATTATCTTAATCAAAATACTTAAGTTCTGTGCTCTGAACGACAGGCTTGAAGATGAAATGGACAATCCACTTCCTTTACAATTGGAATCTTTGCCTTTAAGTAGAGATGTTTTATGTACATTTCCTACTGTGGGAACTATCTTAAGGGTGGTTGTTGCTGAAGGCAGTGAGAAGCTTAGCCTCCACTTGCTAAAGGTCGGAAAGTGGGTGAGATTTCTTAAGTTAATCTGTGAAGTGCATTTGGGATTGTGGCGTGGTGTGTTGATGCCTTCAACAAGGCTTCGGTATCTGCCAGATAAGGACCTTCTTGTATCCCAAAGGCAAAGGTTAGTTTTGCTTTTAGTTCATATAACATAAATGTTACTTCACTGAGCACTGCATTTTTAATGAAACTCTTTATGCAATAAATTTTTGAGTCAGATTGTATGATGAGCGGCTGGTTTCGAAATGGGAGCGGATGCCGTTGTCAAGCTTTCCTTGGCCATCTCGAATCACAGGTTTTATATTGTTAGTTTTTTATACCGTTCATTGTATTTTCTTAAACAAAAACTATTCTTCCTTATTTTGTCAAAATAGGGTGTTTATCAATTTTATTTTTTGAAAAAAAAAACAATTATTAAAGATAAAAAATATAAAAACTTTTTTGGATAAAAACTTTAAGTTGTTTCTAAACTAATTTTACTATTTTGATTATATAAAAAATTGTAAGATTCAATCCATATATTACATTTAAGTTGTAAATCTATACTAATGAAATATGACACTATTTAAGTTGTATATTAACATTTAGGGGGGTGTTTCAAAGATGGGAATGGAGAGGGGGAATGTGGATCTCGTTACCCTTTCAGCTCATTCCCATGTTTGAATTAAATTTAGGGGTGTTTAAGTAGTTGAATGTGAGAATGAAAATGAGAATGAAGAATCCATTCATTATTATTTCACATGGAATGAAATCAATAATTTGATTTAATTCCTAGTGTTTGGATTATTTTAGGAATTTTACATAAGAATGATTGTTTATTTCCATTATTAGATATTGGAATGAAAAAGAAATAAATTGACAATGATACCCTATCACATGATTTAAAGTAATTTTTATTTCATTTAAAATAATAAATTTATATAGTTCTTTTTACTAAAGATTAAGATTAAACAAACAATATATAATGTAAAAATAACCATATAAAATCATATAACCCTATATATAAATATTTAATCATTTAGTTCATAAAAATTGTGTGTATATATATATGCAGGTATAATATTTAAATTAGTTAATTTTTTTCCTAATTTGGAATGTAAAAATAAAAAGGTTAAATTTCATCCAGATAATCATCAATCCAATAATCATATCCCAACATATATAATATTCAATTAGGAATAAAAACTTAGCAAACCATGTTTTAAGGAGAAGGGATGAAAACTCATAAAAATTTCCTATTAGGCGGCTTGATGAAGAATAAATTAGGGGCAAAATGGTGATTTTAATTTTGTATATTTTTTTAAGGAGAAGGGAGAATGAGAATACAACTTATCTAATCAAAATCTTACTTAAAAGTATGAATTGATTTTACCCTAAATGTTCATTCAATTCCTTGTAATTAAAACACCAATCATGGGATTGAGCCGGCGGGGAAATGAGATCCTATTCCAACCTTCTTCATTTCTATGTTCCAACACCTTGAATTAGAAGGGGAATGAAATGAACATTATTCTAGTGGAAATCAAATCCTACTTATAAGTAGGATTTGATTCAATAAAGATGTGGTATTTTTCATTCTTCCTTATTCTTAAAATATACTAAAAACTCAAATCACAAATCTTCCCTTAATATATGTTCTTATATGTTATTTATATAATTTAAAATTTCATTATGTTTTACTTAATTTTAATTTTATTTATAATTTATAATTTCATTATATTTTAGTTAATTTAATGTGTAAATAATATTTTCCTTTCCACTTTTTCTTCTTTTTTTTTTTTTTTTTTCTCTTTTTTGTCTTGAAATATATATAAGTTAAATAACGTTTTATTCTGATGAACAAAAATCATTGTAAAATAAAAGTTACTTTAGAGATTCATTTTTAATAAAAAATAAATAAGAAGTTTAGTTGATTTTTATGGGTAAAATAAAGAAATGTTAAAATTTAAAATGCGTAGAGAAGGAAAATAAAGCAACTTATATAAATGGTTAAAGTGAATTATAATAATTCAATAATTTTTATATTTCACACATCACTACATCTTCTTTATTTATAATACTAAGATTTTTCTTTATTGACTTGATTAAATTTTATAAAAATATTTTTTGCAAATGTGTTAATTTAAAAATTAGAAAAACTATTTTATTCCACGTACTAAACTAATGTTTAATTATATTTATAAATGAAAAATGAAGAAAATCCAAGCATATCTGTGATGCCTCAAAATCCGAGGGCCTCGTTAATAACCTGTCAACCTGTGAAATTTCGCGATTTCTCATCCGACACCACACCACACAGTCTCATTTATTGTGATCCATATTTTCGGCTTTTCAAAATCGTTGAGTTTCCTTTGTTCGGGGAGCTCTACCCAATATTCAACCTGTATAACAGTATATCTATGACCCATCCAGGATCTCAACAGAAGTAGTAGTGACCACACATGGTTTATTTGTCCATATCCTCAATATACAACTAAATCACAATAGTCTATAAGAGTTTATTACAATACTCTTATATAGAACATATAGTCTTGGTATCAGATCGATACCAATTACTCTTGGATACCGAGTTACTCGGCACCACTTTGATTCATCTCTTCATCGGGACCCATTCATTCATATTTAAACTGAAAATATGATAATAATACACTTAAATACAATCCTTAAGAGTCTGATCACGACCCTCTTACCATTATTCATACTTGACTATATTGGCAATAATCCAAAAGAATTTAGTTACAATTCTCTTATACAAAAATACATGCTAGAACTATTTTGTCCTAAGCACTTTTTACAAAAAGATTTATCAAGGCTACATGTTGGCCTTCTTTGTAATCACGATCTTGTTTGAGCCGTCGTCTACTCCAGGCCTTGCACTTGAAAGAGAGTTCCACGACAGGCGAGCAATGCCTAGTAATGATAACTTTTATAAGAGCTACCCTCATTTAAGTGCATCGCACAAACATTCACACATTCAAGTAAAAACACATTTTTACTCAAATGTCTACATGTCATGGATGAGAATGTGACTCACCTTGTCCCATATCTTGAGTCCTCATCGACTCCTTCACACATACATATGCCAAGTGTGAAAACTGTCATTTACGGTTCATCAATGACCTTTTTTCAAAACAAAAGCCTTTTGTTTTATAAATAAAAATCCATTGGACAATCTTTGATATCGACTTGTTTTTACTAAGTTCCGTGTGTTTTTGTGGGTAGCAAATTTCCAGGGTCTCACCGTAGGCTTCGCACACCTTTCGATACTTTTGCGAACTTTCATCGCTAGATACATGTCTAACCAAGAATATTGCTATACCTAATACACGTATTTATCATTTTCTTTTTTTGGCGCGATCAGGAGATTCGGTTTCGACGTTGTCCCATTTTATCGAGCCCACCTCATCAATACCAAACACGCTGCCGATCTTACCATGTAACACGACATACTATCGAACACCAAACACAAGAGTCGAGTCTCTACCATGCACTCACACCCATGTCATGGAGCGTATCACAGATAAATGTACGCACGCCATTGCATGTATCTCATGCTACATGCACAATGAATGCCACATGCAACAATACAAACCATACTTCGTGCCAAGTATCATGGATAATCATATTTAATATATATAATTTTCATTCATTCAATTCAATATGTTTATCACACATATTTCAACATGCTTCCATATAATCGCCATGTGATTCGTTCTTCATGCACTACAAGCATACATCACACCAAACATCAATCATATATGCAAAAATAACTTGGTATCATTTACCAATTGTGGCGTAAACAATGTCCACAATAATCAACACAACTCTTTTTGACAAGAGCAGGAAACACCTGAAACTGTGAGCACTAAATGCCATTCTCTAGCATATGGTTAAATTCTAAACTCAAAGAGCTTTTCATAGAGTCAAATAACGCCCAAATCGGAGTTCGGATGAGAAAGTTATGGCCGTTCAAAGTCGAAGCTATCGATTCACATGGGTGTGCGAAAATTGTTCAGACTCCAAAATCATACTACACTCCACGAATTTCAACACTTCATAGTTTGGCCGCAACAAATTCCGAAGCTTAGTCTCTGACTAATCATTCATGGCTAATGGTGGAGGTCGGATGCCTAATCATGCCCAATCGTAAACTGGGCCACACAATGTGTAGCCAAGAGGTCCGCACTTCTCTCGCCTCGAAACATTCAGTCCTTGATTGTCAATAAACACAACCTTAAGATTAGAGCTGAACCAAAATGACCCTTACATGGCCACTAGGCAAGAAATAGCTGGTGTAGGAGAAACCCTTACCTTTTGAAACGCGACGAAACCCGTAGTTTCTGGTACCCACGCATAGCTCTCGTCACATGGACCAATTTTGTCTCTTGCCTCGACGTGTTTTGACCACCGGTTTGTCGGAGATCACGAAGGACAGTGCCGTTCCCACTTTTTTTTTTTCTCCTCATTATCTATTTTTTTCCTCTCACTCTTATGCACTCTCCTACTTTTTTTGTTTGTTAGAGATCGTGAAGGAAGCTTCCTCTCACTCTACTATTTATTTGCCATGTGTCACCTTTTCTATGGTCCATGTGTTACATGGACACATGTTTTAGGTGGCACTCTCCATACCACATGACTCTCATGTCATGTGTCCTTCTCTCATGGTGCCATGTGGTAGTCCTTGGTCATCTCATGTGGCATCACCTTATGTGTCACCCGATACTCGGTACCTTAAAAAACGTGAAATTCCGATCATCTCGGAATTTAATGAAATTCAACTAGGTAACTAGATTTTGCAAGACGACCAACGATGAACCGCTTATTATCCGGCATCTGTAAAAATTCAGATTTTCCATTTGTATTATAGCGATAATTTATCGTTTTGTCATTTTTCAGCAAAATTGAATTTTTCTCGGGTTTTGCAATCTTAGTTCTTCTTCCCTTTTCGAATGATTCCCTTTGTTTTGTTGTTATAAACACAATCAAACTAATCATACTTATGATGTCTTTTGGTTATACTTCAATTTCTAAACATTGAAATAAGTAACAAAGATTGTGACTTCAATTTGTCTTCCCAAAACCATGTTTTTGGGTTTGATGCATAATTTATTGTGACTTTATATTATTGACAATATCGATTCAATTCGAGATCTCTTATTGAATTGCTCATTCAACGAGCATTCTCAATATTATGCCTTGAAGAGGACTTGAACCTCCATGAAATGTAACAACGTAGGGATTCATACGTAAACATAGTATCTATTTAGATACGCTTGAATGACCCCTAACTATAGAAGTTTATTATTTAAAATGAAATAAAAATTACTTAAAATCATGTGATAGATTATTATTGTCATTTTATTTCTTTTTCATTAAAATTCCTAGTGCCAAACAACGGAATGGAAATAAACAATCATTCTCACGTAGCATTCCTAAACTAACTGTAAACACTGTGAACGGAATTAAATTATTGATTCCATTCCATGAGAAATAAGAAGTGGAAAGAGATTTTTCATTCCCATTCCCATTCCAATTCCAACACTGTGTACCAACGCTCCAAGGTAAATAAACTTAATGACATATAAATACTAGTATTATAATAAAATTGAAATAAATTTCTTTTTTATTAGAGAAAATGACACTATTTAAATAGATATTAACATCTTAATAAAGGTCTAATTGTATACAAAAAAGCATGATTAGTTTACAATTTATAATAATCAGTATGCATACATGCAAGTAACTTTTGTTTTAAGCAATTTATGTATGTAGCTTTGAATTTTAAGGAATTTATGTATGTGGCTTTTGTTCTAAAGAATCCCTAGTATTTTAGTTTTTAGTTCTAAAAATTCTTAAAGACTATTAAACTCCATTAGCATTTGAAGCTTCAAGGCTTTACTGTGATTTTGCATATTTGTAATTTTGCTTTGCTAGAAATTTCAAAATTCTGAGTAATATTGCGGCTCAATGTACGATATTTGATGAAGTTAGCCATCTATTTCTCCTCTGATTTTTTCAGGTATGACATTTTATATTTTTTAAACCTGTTCTACTTTATTTTGTCGTTATGATATTTTAAATTTCTTTTAATTTATCCATAGTTTTCTTTTATTTTTAAAAATAATTGAAAACAAACTTTGCTTGCTCTTTAAGAACCGCTTCCCTTTTCATCTGGTTTTAAAAACCTTTCCAGACAACAACTAAACAATACTATGAATCTTTAAGAATTTCCTTCTAAGGTGTAAAAAACTGAACAATTTCTCTAAATGGCAGGGCCATAAAGGCTTTTTTTTTCCTAGTTCTCTAGTTCAACATTTTGGATGTTATTATCTTTTGTTTTGTAACATCTCTAATGGTGTTGATCTGTTTACATTGATCCCGCTTTTACCCTTTTCCTCAGAGACTGATTATGAGCACGTGCCTTTTGTTACATTGATGGATGTTCTCACCCATTCAGAGGTATCTTACCTATTTCATTAATTCCTTTTAGGAAATTGCTCTTAAAGTTGAACTTTTCTGGTTTTTGCTTTCCTTGCACACACCTTACACTCCCTCTTAGATGTGAGGGACTTCTTGTTGGGGCAGAGATAAAAAAAGATCCAATCAACTATCACACCCTCTGGTGTTCTTGTGCTCTTAAAGTAGTGTCCAAAATTTTATTTTATTTCATTTATTTAGCTTTTCAATTCACAAAATATGTTATTTTTATTTATTGTTTTTGATCTTTTAACTTTAAGCTTTTCAATTCACTAAATCTGTTATTTTTATTTTTTGTTTTTGATCTTTTAACTTTGAGGATTACAATGATGTAGCCATGTTACATTGCTAACTTGTGTAAACACAATGGACTATTTTTTTTCTCCGGGACTTGTAAAATCTTGATATGCCTTCAAAGTCTGTAAACCCTTTTCTTAGCAGTCCTATACGTTAGTTTAAGATGTGGCTTGAGTTAAACCAAAAAGAAAAGGAAAAAAGACAACCATGGAGGAGCTCCATGTAACTCAATTGTTTCTTCGTGTTCATTGTGCTTCACACCTTACAGGTAACAGCTAAATTCAAGTGTGTAGTTCGAGTAATGGTTCCTTGGCATGCCAAGACTTCTGCTCTCCTTCTGGGACATACCGGGATGAGGCTGACTTTGAGGATCCAACTGCAAGAATACATTCTTTGTGTATGCTGAAGATGGGGTAATAATAATATGATTTTGCTCGTTAAATTTTCATTCTCTAAGTTAAATGTCGCAAGATTCAATGGCGATTAAAATTCCCGGTACAAAGAATTGTTCATTCACCGTTATTTTCTCATTTACTTCCCTTGTTTCGTGCTTTTGGATTTAATCTTCCCATGCTTATCATTGTGAATCCACTAGATTTTTGTATCTCTATTTTTTATTTCAACTATTGTGGTGCTTGTTTGTATTCACCCTCATAAAATTAGCAAAGAGAAGTTTGAAATTCATTCTCCAAGATGACATCTAGGGCAGTGTTTTAAATGTTGTAATTCGGAATGAAAATGAGAAACTTATTTATCTTCTCTATTCATTATCACATTAGATTTATCTATGATTGGAAATCACGGGTTCATTCTTATTGGATCCCTAACCTACTCTTCTTATTGGTATTTTTGACTTCTTTATTCAACATTTTATTATGATTCACTTTCATTCCCATTGTCATTCCTATGTGTTCTGGTTTTTCAAACACAGCCTTGGATGTGTTTGGAATGTTGGAATGAGGAGTGAAAATGAACTCCCATTCCCTATTATGATTGCTTACTATATTTAGGACCAGATTTCCATCTAACTAAAAAATTTTAGGACCAGTACATATATGAATATAGTCTATATAGAGATGATGATAGGAATTAGGATACATGATTTTATTTACTGTTGGTTGCTGCTTGCTGCTTCGGGTTAACACTTGTATGGTTATTTCTTCTATGTTAATCCATGGCAGGAGCAACTTTTTGAGGGTCATCCCCCAGTTGATGTGTTGGAAAGGAAACGAAACAAATTGTTGGGAGTAGTAGGTGAAAGCGAAGAGGATAACGAAATTAACAATGCTCTCAGAAATCCACCATGGTGCAGTGCTGTATAAAATCATATTATTATCTTGATAAGGGTGATGTTTGGGGCAGCAGGAGGTATCGGATATTTGGTACCAAGCTAGTAAGGTAAGAAGTTAATGACCATAGTCAGATGTGTAGCTCTTTTTGTGCCCGTGAATGTACTAAGCAGTTCCACACCATGTGTACATTTTTGTCACCAACACTAAAAACAATGTACAGAACAGCCAAAGTTCGGTTGAAATAGCTTCCTTGTTTGTTTGGTTATGGCCTAATGGGTTTTGAAAGTGGATGACCACTGACTTGTACAGTTATCCATCCGTCAAAGTTTGGCTGAAGTTTGGCTATGGGTTTTGATCAACTAATTCTTGGTGCTTTTGGTACTAGAAATAGTGTTTAATCTAGTTGAATGGAGTTGGAAATAGAGTGAAGTTTGAGCATGGCTGATTAAAAAGCTCAAAGTTCGAACTTGATCAAACCTTTTTTTCTTCAGATTTTTGAAACTTTATTTAAAAATAATTAAACTACTTGAAGTCCATTTTGATAAAGTTTTATTAATTAATTAAGTCGAATTTGGGTATTCTACATCTTCAACTCGAGTAGTTAGTTTCAATTTGTTTACACCCGTATTAGTTTGATGTCATTGACTTAGTCCGTTCGCTCTTCTTTACTCATCCCTCCCTTTGTTGATTCGGTCTTATCCTTTGAGCCTGCGACCACGTAACCGTTGTCTTGC
The DNA here is from genome assembly GCA_016808115.1 of Tetrastigma voinierianum. NCBI lineage: Eukaryota > Viridiplantae > Streptophyta > Magnoliopsida > Vitales > Vitaceae > Tetrastigma > Tetrastigma voinierianum. Next base: position 561,187 of record JAEQBH010002680.1, on the reverse strand, counting down.
TTTGTTGTCTACGTTATCCTCCTCATAGACTACCTGCCTGAGTATTATATTCCTTTTGTTGTCAGGGAGGAGTAATTGATTTGATTGCAACTTGCAACTTGCAACTAATTTTCATATTTAACAAAGTCCACACCTAACGGTCTTCATGCCAAAATATTAAATCCATTTTTTATTTTACTCTATTGTAATCTATTATATTTTAGACGAGATAATATATATATATATATATATATATTTTTAATAATCAAGATGTTTAGGTTAGTTTGTGCGTAATTAGACTTGAACTAGAGATTATTTGATAACCTTAGATAAATTAAATGAATGAGGAGATGCTTTTGAGGCATTGCTCAAGTGGTAAAAGGGGTGATTGGTTTACCATTGGTTCTAGGCTTGAGTGCTTATAAAACAAAATATTATAATATTATATATAAAATAAATAAATATAAAAAAAAAAGACTTATGTAATATTACTGCAATATGGTAATGTAAAATAAATAAATAAATAAATAAGTAGATACGTCACATGCTTATTAATAAAGAGATTTGGTAATAGAGATCATGTTTTTAACTTGATTAATATACTACTGTCACGCCTAATTAAAATTATACAATCATAAAAATTATTCTTTTTTAACAGTGAAATATTTTAACCACAACGGAGTAAAGTGTTTTTATTAGAACTCGAACAAAAGACCTTTACTCATATGTTGTCTTTTTAAAAAGTTGAGCTTTATCACATGAGCTATGCATGGATGTCTAACAATTATTTGTTCTTATTTCTCTTACAAATATGTTTTTTCTTAGAGACTGTTACAAAGATGTTAAAAAGTAATTAAAAGATTTTCTTAAAGAATGAGTCATCCTAGAAACCAATTTGTAAACTATTAATTCTCTAGATACCTTGTAGATCGAGATGCTCTATAATACAAATGGGAATGATAAGCTTATTGTCAGAAGAAAATTTTCTTCCTTCTTTTTTTTTTAAAACTGTTCATATTAAAAAATGGTTAAATTTCAATTTTCAATCAGACCAAAAATTCAATCAAGAGGCAACATGGTGACTCTGGTGAGATGTGAAAGAATGAAAAAGGGAGGGAGAGAGGGGAAAGGAAATGGTCGGAGGTAAGAAAATGGTGGACATGAGGGGGGCCACGTCGAGAAAGAGAGAGGAGAGAGGAGAGAGACATGGGGGGTGGGTCGTTGGCTGATTCCCGCCAACAGAATACCAACATTTCATCCCTACCATTCATCTCCCTTTCAATTTAATCACACCTGCCATGTCCTTCCCAAGCTCAGATTTTCAACATTCATTTTCTTTCTTCTCCACCTCTTGTCTCTTCTTTATCGATCCAGCCTTCTACGGGAGAGCTGAGAGGTAGGCGTAGAACCCTACCCCCACTAAGCTTTGTCTTCTTTTTCCTTTTTTTTTTTTTGGAAAATGAATAAACAAATTGTGGGGATCTGATTTTCATGTTAATTAATTATTTTTTCTTTGTTTATTTGTTTGTCGTTACAGAGAATTGAGGGAAGGAGCGTGGTGGTGTTGTCTTTTGTATTATTGCATTGAAACCATCGTTTTTATACTAACTATAAAAAGAAGAGAAAAAATCCGGGAATGGAATCACCAACAAGGAGTCCAAACAGACACTCTGGAACCTCTCTGATGGAAAACTTGCTGGGTCTTCTCAGAGTTCGCATCAAGAAAGGCATCAATCTCGCTGTTCGTGACGTCCGTAGTAGCGATCCTTATGTCGTCGTCAAGATGGGGAAACAGGTAGCTTTTCACTTTTTGGCTCATGGGTTGGATTTATATGGTCGTATGGGTTTCATTTGACTTCTTTTTTTTCCCCCCCAGGATTTTCTTCTGCTTTCAATTCGCTTGATTTTTTCCCACTTGCTGATTCTAGCTTGATCAGGAAAGGGGGTGTTGGAAACCTTCATTTGATTTTTGTGAATAGGGGCTGTTGAATTTCTAAATAGCATTATTACATGTTTAGATTGTCTGGGTATGGGGGTTCTTTGATTTTGGACATGTAAAAGCCTAAAAAGAGGGTAATTGATGTGGGAAGGAAAGATATCTTGTGTTTGATCTGAGGACATGAACTGTGATCAAATTGAAAGGCAAAAAAAAAAAAAAAAGATCTGTTAAAACTTCCAGGTTTTATGAAGGAAAATTCCACTTCTTGTCCAGATATAGAAGATAAAATTGCCCAAAGAAACTTCCTTTTTGGGTTTATTCTAATTCTTCCAAGCATCTCCTGTATTGAAGTGAGAAAACTTTCCATTCTTTTAATTTGGTGATCGGTAATTTCATTCTTTTTTTGAGATAAAATAACAAATCAAAGAGTGGTGTGGTCATAATCCCAGACAGGATGATCAGTGCATCTTTCTGCTTTTGAAATTTCTGAATTCATCATAATCAATAAGTAAAATGTAATCTGCAGAACTTTATTTCATTTTTTTCTTATAATTCTTTTCAGCTTCTTGGTGTTTTTCATTTCTTCTAATGTTTTAAATGTAAATGTCTGATGCAGAAACTGAAGACTCGTGTGATGAAAAAGAATGTCAATCCTGAGTGGAATGAAGATTTAACCCTTTCAATTTCAGATCCTAATCTTCCAATCACGCTGGTAAGTGATTCGTTCATTGCTGCCAGATGGTGTGAAATTCATTTAGTTAATAAGAGAATATATTTTTCAGAAATATCAGCTATAGTTTATATAGAAAAAAGCAGCATAAGTTCAAATTGGTCAAAAGAACCTACTAAGGCATTGAAACATTCCTCATGTTAAAAGATATTATAGGAGGATTTGTTTGAAGTTTTTTTATGGCACATGAGGTGAAACTGGGTATTTTGTGATTGACTTCTCGGTTGAAACCGGTACCATACTTCCACACTTCTCTTTTGGTACAAGGCGATGCTCGTTGAAGTATTTTTTTAATTAATTAGTTTACAATGCTGATTTACTCTTCTTAACAAGTTTATTGTATCTGAATCATTCCTTGAGATGATGGATCATCTCTTGCTGCTATTCAGGTAGGTTTTGAGTGCACTCTACCGGATATATATTTTCTTCATTTACGGTTTTTGTGTTGTGATTTCCTAAGAAGACGATGAAATACTCACAAAGCAACATACTAAACGACCCTTATGTCCATCGAAGTGTTTTCATTTTGGTGAAACAATTTCATGAACTTAGCTAAATACATGAATCCATAACTTCATATGGGCCAGGAAGTACTAGTTATGGCAATAGCAAATGGACCCTCCCTGTTTCTCCCTCCTAATTTATCCCACTCTTGTCATTATCTCGCCTCTTTGGACTTCTTGATGGCATATCTTTTGCCTTTTCTTTCCTTCTTCATATTCACATACTTATGTCTATTATTTTCGTGCATTTACAGACCGTGTATGACCATGACACATCTGTAGCAAAGACGATAAGATGGGAGAGGCAGAATTCACCATCAATCCATATCTAGAAGCTTTAAGGATGCATTTAGGATCTCTCCCCAGCGGTACCATAATTTCAAGAGTACAGCCAAGCCGGCAAAACTGCCTGGCGGAGGAGAGCTCCATTGTCTGGACTGATGGCAGGATTATCCAAGACATGTGCCTCAGATTACGAAACGTTGAATGTGGTGAAGTGGAAATCCAACTGCAATGGATCGACCTTCCAGGTTCCAAGGAAGGAGTAGAGCTGATCGATGTTAATAATCCATTTGTTTCCATGTTTTGGGTATGTGTATGGGGCTCTTTCAAAGCTTTCATTGCCTATAATATCATCTGAGTCTCTCATTTTGGGGGTTTGTTTGTTCATAACATGTATGACACAACCTGAGCTTGTAGCCTATATTACCTATTCAAATGACTTATATTAGCGAATAGTACCAATTTTGGGTTAGAGTTTTTCTTTTCTAGTTATATATGCTAAGGCATTACCAGCTTGCTACTACTACTATAATGACAATTTCAACCTATTCATGGAAACCCATTCCGCATTTGTCCTCAATAACTTTTCCCTCATCATTTTGGTTGTTTATGATACTTGGTGTCAGTTTGAAGAGTACCATCAATATTTATTGATACTGCAATCTAGGGCTAATAAAAGTATTACTTGGATTTTAAGGGATAAGGTACATGAATGGCCTGAGTTTTGCGTGAACATCCCATACACCCTTTGAACTTTTTTTCGATCCTAATATACTCTTGATGTTTACTTTCGTAGTCACGCATACCCATCTCGTTGGAAATTCTAACACACGTGGGGTGTTTAACGGGGGTTTTGATGGGTGTTTGTCCATATTTGACATTTTCTCATGACAGGGGTGTGGTTGATCTATGGAAGTAAACGTCATGGATATCCCCTGAGTTTTGTGCGTATGTCCCACATTGCCCTTGACCACCTTCACACACCATAAAATGAGAGTTGGCATTACCACATCTTTTTAATGGATTTTACCTCTACATTAGACATACGTTACATTATCCCTTCTAACTAATCCAAAGAAATCAAAGTTTGAATATCCTCCCCATTAGCCCATCATGCCTAGTTTATGAAGTAGAGTACTTATTGTTTCAAAAAAGTAGTACATAGGGAGGGGAGGGGTCCTGGTTCGAGTCTCAGTGGAAATAATTAATTACATTATAACTAAAATGGTTAACCGTAAAAAAAAAAGAAAAAAAAAGAGAGAATATCCTCCCCACGTAATATATGGAAATTACTTTACCGACATTTCTTCAAGTTCTATGAATATGTTGATGATGAGTTAGATCATCATGGAACAATGAGAGTGGGAATTAAAATGTCATTAATTTTCTCACATTCCTTTATTTGTGATAAAGTTTGTAAAGATAAGAATAATTTGAACTTTGAGAAGACAAAGTAAAATAACTTAAAAATTATATTTCATAAAAACATAAATATATATTTTCTCTTTTTATGAAATATCATTTTTTTAACTTCTTATACATGATAAATTTTTCAATTTTTTTTATAAAACACAATGGAAATTGAAACAAATAATATTTAATTAAATCTTAAATTCCTCAATGAGGTCTTTGTCAATGACCTTTAATAAAGAACTTTTATATCAGATACTAAATAGCAATTTCAATGAAGATATATCCATGGTTTATTGGTGAGGTCTTTATCATCATGACAAGATGATTACCAACAAACCTACATGTTATAAATAGCCATGCAAGCCCCATGTTGCTTAAGTGGTAGAGCTTTAATAATTTACAATCTTAAAATTAAAGTATATTAAAAAACAAAAAGTGCATAAAAAATATTCCTTTTATAGTAAGTTGTGTTGAAGGAACTTTATGCTATTTTTGACATAGAATTAAGATTCTATGGCATTTAGGGGAACAATAATTTAAAGAGACAGATAAGTGAACAATTAAATGAAGAGAAGGGCTCAAAATTGCAAATTCAAGTATAAAATGTTATCCTCCCATAAGACTTATGACATCCTCCCAGGATATACTACTTTATTTTAATCAATTGTATAAGGTAAAATAATATTTAGTTAAAAGATCTCAAATGATCCAAAATTTGCAAATTTGACTTCTCCTCTCCCTTTTTGTTTTTTGTTTTTTGTTTTTTAATTTTTTGAAAATAATGTATTTTGGACATAAATGCTTTATACTGTCAAATTATCCAAACAAAGAATGAATTATTTTTACAAGAAAATAATGAAAATATTTTTGTCAAAGATCAAAATTTGAAAATTGGGATCCAATAACCTTAAACAAAAGTAATATTTTCCAATTTCTGAAACAAAAGTAATCTTTTCTAACTTCTCACTTGTCATTAATTTATGAACAAGAACAAACTAAGTTACTAAAATTGAGAAGTTAAAACGTTTTGAATTGGAAGCTTAACAGGTCCAAAACAAGATTGAAATAAGAGAGCCTGATTAAAATTGACAAATCCAAAAGATATTTACTGGGAATATACTTCTGCAAAAGTAATCTCTAAAATATTACAAATTTCATACAAAAATGTCCTTAAAAGACAAAGATAAATCTCACGTGATAATTAAATCCCTTTGTATATATATAGCATATATATATATATAAGAAGCATTTTGTCCTACCCATATTATAACTATCTTCAAGGTCATTTTTGTACAAAATAATGTCTTTTTTGTAACTACTTGCATTTTTTTAAAGAAAGATTTAACTAATTTGTGATCAACAGTGTCCTGCCCACATTATAACTACATCTTCAAGGTCATTTTTGTACAAAATAATGTCTTTTTGTAACTACTTTTGTATTTTAAAGAAAGATTTAACTAATTTGTGATCAACATAATATTATGATGTATATTGGCAACTCTGATTCAAATGTATGAGCTTTAGGAGTTATAAGGTGTATCCCACATTTTATGGAGAGATAAGGGTGATTATACTCATTAAAAAAATCTATTCGAGGAATATGGCTAGTGTCAAGGATTTCTAAGAGTAACAACTTCTCCCACATAAATGGTAGTTTATTTGATTACTACTTTTAAGGAACTACTTGGTGAATATCACATAAATCTATCACGTGTATGAGCTGTATATATATTCTACACTCTCTGTGTTAATTTGTAGTGGCATTGAACGATCTTTCTCTTCTTCACATCATGACCTATCTATCCTTGAATGTTGGTAACTTTGTTGCCCTAAAACTCACCTCATCCAACTATCCGTTATAGAGAGAACAAGTATTAGGTTTGGCAGAAAGTCAAGATTTAGTTCACCATCTAACCAATGAAACTCCAATTCCACCCAAATTTGCCACTCAAAATCCAGATACCACAGCCACAAGAAATACTTCATCAACACCAACAAAAGAATTTGTTGCTTGGCAAAAGTCGGATCGCCTTCTCAGGGGTTGGATCATCGGAACTCTCTCTGAAGAAGCGCTTGGACTTGTCATCGGTATAGACACGACAATTGTAGTCTGGGAAGTGCTCAAAGAAGCATATGCACAAGACTCTCAAGAGCGAGAGTTCACACTTCGACAACAGTTAACCTATCTGCGCAAAGATGAAAATAAAACTATTATAGACCATATACGAATATTCAAAAGCTTGTGCGATAACCTTGTTGCCATTGGCAAACCTATCCCTGATCAAGAAAAGGTGTTTTGTCTTCTCACAAACCTTGGACCACAATATGAAATCTTCACCACAACAATGCTAAAACCTCCAAGACCAACCTACACAGAGCTGATTTCACAATTGCAAAATCTAGACCACCGTCGAAACTGGTTCTCAAATCAATCTGATGCTTCTCTCTCTCCTCTTACTCCACATTTAGCCTTCTATGGACAACAACAGAAATAGATACGAAACTTCACACCTAGGAACCAAAATAACTCCTTCACTTCTACAGGTCGTGGTTTTCAAGACGAATACCGTAGGTCAAACACAAGGTTATCTCGCAGAAGTCTCAATACACAACAACGCAGACCACCACCGCCTAGAGAAGGATGAATGACTACTGTAGAAAGAGATTTGTATCATGATGCAACCGTCAATACCGCTAATAAAACTGCGCCATATCGCAAAACTGCGGTTACCAAGAAAGCAAAACAAAACAATGAACTCCCACAAGTCGCTGCAAAGACTCACACTAGACAAATAATTCGACATTAATACACATAATGACTCTCGTGATAATTCGAGTTTTTAAAACTCATATGACTGGATAGCAAGGTATGTTACAAAATGTTCATAAATATAGTGGAACTGATTCCATCATCATTGGAGATGGATCCTCTTTATCAATAACAGGTATTGGGAATTCTTCTATCAACCAAAAAGGCAACGTTTTACCTCTTGATGATGCTCTTTTAGTACCAAATCTCAAGAAAAATTTACTCTATGTTAGTCAACTCACCTCTCAATTTCCTATTAATTGTGAATTTTCTAATGTGAATTTTTGTGTGAAGGCACAGAACACAGGTCATCCTCTCATAACAGGGAAACATAAGAGTAATTTATATGACTTGTCCAATGAACCGTACATATTTTTCTTTACTCCATTCAAATCGCACTACACATCCGGGCATCAATCGCTTAGGTCATCCACAATTCTTCTCGCAATTCAATTGTTAAAGAATAAAGGCACTGGCTGTAGGCTCTTCAAAGGCGCATCACGGCGTGATAGTTGTCAATTAGGAAAATTAAGTAAAACTTCATTTAGTTCTTCTGAATATTCCAGTTCAATGTTTTTGACAAGATAAATTGTGACTTATGGGGCCCCTCGGTTTTATCTATTAGCAAGTTTCGACTTATGCATGTTTGGTGGATATCAAAAGCATACTTGTATCATTCCTCTGAAAAACAAATCTGATTTTTTTGCTGCTTATTTAGCATTTGAAAAATATGTTGAGCGCCAATTCAATAAGAAAATAAAAATCTTCCACTCTGATGGTGGGGGAGAATTTGTTAATTATCAATTAGCATCTTCATTTTCAGTTACAGGAGTTGCCCACCAAATCTCTCGTGGTCCCTATACACCCGTAACAAATAGGTATGGTTGAGCGACCCACTACACCGTATTATATGCGGAACTAGGTATGACAATGTTATTTCATAGTCACGCCCTCTATATCTATGGTTAGGAAGCTTTTCCACCGCTGTTTTTCGCTAATCGCTTACCTTCATCCTCACTTAACTTTGAAACTCACACTCATGTCGCATGGGACCCATCCCGATTATGTTTCTCTCTTCGAGTGTTTGGCTCCAAATGTTTTCCATATAAGAGGGATACTATTAAAAATACTAAGCTTGATCCTAAATCATTTTATGTATTTTTATAGGTTACGTTGAGAAACATAGCGATATAAGTGCTTTCACTCTCCTTAGTCGCAGGTTACATTTGATACGTCAGTCTTTGATGAAACTCGTGCTCTTACTTCCAACTCACTAAGTCGCCTATTTCAGCCTCTCATGTGCATCATCATATTTTTATTCTCGTCATTTCTTATAGTTGTTCTCAATCGTGCACCTCTTACATAGAGTCTATCTCGCTAGCGCACTCCCATATTCCACTACCACTCGCTGTGACAATCCTTTCGCCAAGTGATCCTACGCTACCATCAATTCTCGCTTAGTCAACCCCTTCAAAGAACTCACTTTACTACTGGGTTCAACCTAATGATCCTTTACCACTTAAGGACAATGACAACGCTGGTCAGAATGCCAACATCTCAACCAATGTCCGCAGAATGCCGCCTCTCGAATCACAATCAAGTCCTGCACCTGTCCATCATCCTATGACTACTCGGTCGCAACATGGAATTGTCAAGCTCAATCCTAAATATGCCTTAACTATTGACATGTCTAGCACTATACCTCGCGAACCCAAGACAATTAAAACAACTCTTTCTTACCCAGGCTGGAAAACTGCAATGCTTGAAGAACTTGCTGCTCTTCATCAAAATGAGACCTGGCGACTAGTTCCACGCACTCCCAACATGCATGTGATTGGCTCAAAATGGGTTTTTAAGACCAAACTTAGACCCACGGTGTCTCCTGAATCGCCTTAAAGCTCGCTTAGTTGCAAAGGTTGTTATCGTCCACGGATCGGATTATACAGATTCTTTCTCCCGTCATCCGGTCCGTACAATTAATAAATTTAACTGCCGCTTTTAAAGCATTGGCCAATTCTACACCGACGCCAAAAATGCGTTTCAGCGTTATATTGTTGAAGATATTTACATGGAACAACCTCAAGTATGACTGATCCTCAATTTCCAAAACACATTTGTAAGCTTCAACGTGCCTTATATGGGCTTTCTTAAACAGCACCTCGTACTGCCTGACAGATCATGTTTTTTCATCTCTCGTGGGTTTCTTCCCCTCAGGTTCTGGTTTCATCCTTCTTTTTGTTTGTCACTCAATCGTGATGTTCCCTTTATGATTTGGTGTATACATTGATGATATGCTTACAATCTTCTAATGCGCTTGTCAATTCTTTGTTCAAACCTAAGCCATGAATTCTCCATGAAAGGACTCTGATCTGCATCATTTTCTTGGAGTTGAATTTCATACATCCGGGAAAGGATTCCAGACTGCCTCAACTCACTCATGCTCTCTTACTATCCTTGAGCGATCCAAAATGCTAGATTGCAAGTCTATGTCTACTCCGTTGGATGTCAAGCTCAGACCTCTTGAACATTCAACTCCTCTTGCGGATCCTAGTTTTTATCGTGGGATTGCTGCTCTCCAAGACACTAACACGCCCAGACTTCCCGCGTTGTTCAACTATGTTTCACAATTCATGCATGCCCCTACGGTTGCTCACTTGAAATTAGTTCATCGCATCCTTCTGTACCTCAAAGGCACGATCTCTACTAGTCTTCATTTTACCTCCAATACTACACTTACATTGTTTGCCTTTTCTGATGCTGACTGGGTGGTCCTACAATAAGACGCTCAACTATTGGCTACTGCACATTTCTCGGCTCCAATATCATTTCATGGTGCGCTAAGAAGCAACACCATTCTCGCTCGCATCGGCTGCATCAAGCACACACGACACGCGACTGAACTTACCTGGCTAACTTATATTCTCAACGACCTTCGCATTTCACTTCCATCCTTGCCAACTCTCTAATGTGATAATATTAGTGCTCTCTACATGACAATAAATCCACTTCCATGCTCGGCGTAAATACATCGACCGACTATCATTTGTACATGAACGCTGCTTGCTTCGGGCTTTTGCTCACCAACATATTCCTTCGACTCAACCAAATGCTATCTCTTGCTGTGCAATCAACCCAAAAAGATTGCTTCCGCACCAAACTGGTAAGTCTTTCCTTCAAATGGCCGCTTTATGAGGGTATTGGCAACTCTGATTCAAACGTATGAGCTTTAGGAGTTATAAGGTGTATCCCACATTTTATGGAGAGATAAGGGTGATTATACTCATTAAAAAATCTATTCCATGGCTGTTGTCAAGGATTCCTAAGAGTAACAACTTCTCCTACATAAATGGTAGTTTATTTGATTACTACTTTTAAGGAACCACTTAGAACACGGCGTTATTTCCCTTCAAATTCGTCACGTGTGTATGAGCTACATATATTCTTCACTCTTGTGTTAATTTGTAGTGGTTATTATTCAATAAAAAAACACATTTAGAAAATCTTTTCCAATTTTGTTTTTTTCTCTATGTAATATAAAGTCAAATAGATGTCGAAAAAATGACGATCTTAGCAAATATATTTTGGATTTGTCCTTTTAAATGGTCATCCATTAAAATAATAAAAGAAAGAAACATATTTTTACGAAAAATAAGATCGTTCGATTGGAAAAAAAGAAAACAGGATCAAGTCTTAGAGTTTACCCTAACTTTGCGTTCAAAGGTTTATCAGGAAGTGGAACAAGAAATCAAGAAACATTTCTCCCTATATATATACATTCTAATTATTATAAAATAGTTATAAAATTAAACAGCTCAAATTAACCACGATGGGAAGACAAGATCTTTCATATCTCCAACAACTCATAGCAATCAACAATGGCGGCCGACGTCCAGAAAAATATATACATGCAGAAAATATTGTTCTAAAAGGGGTTAGTCCAGATGGCGTGACCATCTCCACGTCCAGCAATTTGATGGCAGTACTCATCACAAGCTCTGTGGCAAGCATTCACGCTCGCCGTTTCGATCTTCATGCACTCCGGCATGCAGTCTCGGGGGATACACTGCGGATCAAACCGACCGGCGTCACTCACAAACACCAGAATCGCCATTGCCAAGATGAGCAGAGCAGAGCTTGTCTTCTTCATCATGGCGATATTATTGTTTTTAAAAGCCTTTTCTCTTTTGATCAGTGCTTTATTTTATGCATCTTCTATTGATTTTCTAGTGAGGAAATGAAGTTTCTTTTGTGTGATATATAGTGGAAGATTGGATGGGAATGCAGCTATATTCTCGGAAAGAAATTTGCTGTTCCTCAATTTTAGGTGGTTTGGAGGAAAACATGGAGAAACTTGTACTGATTTATGGTTCAGGATTAAAATACTTCCAAGTTATGTTTGGTCTGGAAGAAAATATAAATGGTGGAAATTTTGCCGTTGCTAATCTGTCAAGTTTAGAAAGAGAGTGATACTCATAAGATATTAGTTATTTTTTCCTTTTGAAAAAAGTATTATGTGGTAAGGGGAAAAACTCTATCTTTATAAATTAAACCGTTGTTACGAAAAACAACGGAAGACAAAGAACACGTTTGATTCTTTTTTTTTAAATATAGAACATGTAAAAATGCATACAGATAATAAAAATAGCTTTGTGAGTTAAAAAACTGTTCTCAATTATAGTTTTCAAAAATAGGAACTAAACATGTCGGACTTTCTTGATTTTCTTTAGGGATAAGGGGCACAAATATCGCTGAGGTATGTCCCACTCTGCCCTGAAACTTTTTTGGGTGACGTTTATCACCTTATGTCATTCGTGTCCCTTCCTTTAAAAACACTGCAAAGAAATTAACGCCTTATCTAATTCAACAATTTGTAGCAGAATAACTGTACTTCAGAGGTAATCTGACTTACCTACTAATTTCCTACAAATCATAGTTGTAGGTAATATTTGTGTCAATAAAAAAAATTGTAGGTAAATTATCTACAAACTTATTGTAGGTAAATGGTAGGTAATTTTTCATGTCATATGTTGTCGGAAAATGACTTACCTGTTGTTTTTGTTGTCGGTAATTTTGTAAGTAATCTATAGGTAAGTTGACTGCCTAACTTAGCAATTTAAGAGAGGACCCGCGGCAGCTTGGCTAGCTAATCCTGTCAATTTAGTAGGTAACTGTAGGTGTTAGTCGCCTAATCCTGCCAATTTAGTAGGTAATTTTGCAAGCTAACTTACCAATTTAGTAGGTAACTGTGAGGTGTTAGTCTTTAACTTGCCAATTTAGTAGTTAATTTGGCTAGTTAACTTTACCAATTTAATAGGTAATCGTAGGTAAATTGGCTAAATTAACTTACCACTTAGAAGAGACTGTAGGTAAAGTTGGTCGCCCAACTCACTCACCCTAATAGGTAATTTATAGGTAAGTTAGTTGCTTAACTTGCCAATTTAGTAGGTAATCTATAGGTAATTGTTGGTAATTATACATATTTTATAAATTTAATATAATTTAATTATAATCATGATAGAAACATAATAAATTTACAGAAAATAAAAAATGATATATGATTGAGAATGCTAATAAAATCGTAACAATAGTGCAATTAAACTATTCAAATTACATAAAATTAACCTTTCTAGAAGGAGAAGCTAAAATATAGTCTTACATAAACCATAAAAGTGGCAATAATAAAAAGTCATAAAACATGTTCATAAAGTATAACATGATGTATTGAGACCATCAAACAACAATGGATACTTTGGAATTGCATTATTGTTGTTGTTGTCATGTATCATCATCACTGCGAATAGGGTCGAATCAAGGCGCAGCGAGGGTGGTCGTCAACTCGACATTTCATCAACACGCTGTAATAAGCGTGCTCGTTAGTATTCGCAAATCATTGATCACCTCCTCTTGTTGAGCAATCTTCTGCCTTAGGTCTTGAATTTCATCCACATTTTGTTGAGGAGAAGGGGACGTAGTTGAAGTTGAAGCAACATTACTCTCGTAGTACTCATTAGCTTGGGATCCAAGACCATAAATTGTACTCTTGTTTTCCACCCATAATATTGAAAAATAAGTCATTTTCATCTATTGCTTCACTGGATTGTATTAACTCCTCTCTCCTAGGGTCAAAACATCTGCACAATTAGAAAATCATAATAAGGTAAGTTTAAGAAAAGCACACATTAATCAAATTAATTAACTTATGTTGACAGATTTGGCCTTCTTATCCATAAATGTCTTCCCATCACATTTTTAAGGCAGACATGTAAATAGCCATGGTGTAGTGGGTCGGACGCCCGAGCTTGAGCCTAAATATACATAAATATAGCAAACAATAACACAAATATCATTCAGAGTGGCTAGGTCGGGGCCGAACGTAGAATCTTCCCACATTAAAAGAAATGTAAAGCCCATCGAAGATGAATGCAAACAAATATTGATTTATTAATCCTTATTTGATTATTTTAGAAAATGGAAGAAATTCAATATCGTGGAAAGAAAGAGAAACTAATGTTACTAATTCAATACTAAAGTGAAAAAATTAAATAAAAAATCAGAGAAACTAAACTAATGTTACTTTTTAGTCCATCAATATCCACTCATTTTAGTCCTGGGTGGAAAGAAAGAGAGGAAATGAACCCACAAAAAGCTCCTATTGTATATATATGCCCTCCTAAATCATGTTTGGTGTTATTCAAACTTAGTGTTTTTATGCTTTTGTAAGCTTCACAAAAAAAAAGAAAAAAGAATTAAGGTTTCTCCTCGTTTCCTTTGCTTTTTATTTTCAGAAGAGAAACGCTTTAAAAAAAACAAGTTAACCCGTTTGTTTTATGCCAAAATAATATGTGGGTTCAATCAAAAAACCATATGAGAAAGTTTATGTCAAAATGTTTTATGGAACAAGTTGAGGAGATAGTAGAAAATCCCCAGAACACATTTTGTTTTATTAGTCATTAGCAAAACTGTTTCTTAGAGATATCAAAGATGTCTTGGTTTGAACTTTAAAGATTCAGCAAAATTAAATGTGAAAATAGTTGAAACTACATATTTACCTTAAGACATTTATGTATTGCAAGTTTATATTTATACGAGACACTATATCCAAATCATGTCCCACCAAGCTGTCAATGTGGAAATGAAATTGCAAGTTAGCGCAAGTGAACAAAGGTACAAAGAATAAACAAACAGTTAAAACGCGGAAAATAAAATCATACGCTTGGTATATTAGAAACAAGAGAGTAGAGAAGTTTTTCCACAATATATATATATATATATATATATATATATATATATATATGTATATATATAGTCAACAACTAGAATTATAATAATAATATTTTTTTCTGCCAACACATAGGGGTAATTTCCTGCTAATAATGAAGGCAAGAGAATTATTTTTGTTGACAGATAATGAAGGTATTAGAATTTTTCTGTATGTTAGCTGAAGAAACATGAGAAGAAAAATTAGGGCTGGCAAAATTTGATATGACACGCCGCGAATACCTAATACTTAATCCAACACCTGCCATGGGCTGCTAAAGATAATCGTTGTGGCCATATTCGTTGACCCGCTCAACACGCGACAACGGATCATATTCGCGATCGCTTCAACACGAATTTGACCACTGACCTCGCGAATTATTGTATTAATTAATTAACCAATTTAATAAGTTGTTTGTGTTAAATATAAATTATTATTTATAATTTCTATTAATTTAAATAATAAAATTAATAAATATGTTAAATTTAATAAGTTATTTGTGTTAAATATGCATGAACGACAATTATAATTCTTGGCTATTTCAAATAACCAAACTAAATGGGTCATATTCGCCGACCGCCAACACTTAATAAATTTGTCAGCCAAGAACGTCGACACGTTTATTATTTAAGTGTCGGCCGTGGGTCGATCGAACGCCGACTTAATGTATCCGTATATCGGCACGACACCTTAACACTCCACCCATTAATACGAATCTGCCACCCCTGCAAAAATAGTTAAATATGCATTATCTCTCTCTTACAATACAGAGGACGCAGATATCTAGATTTGAGAAAGAGAATAGAGGAAAACATATCTTGCAAATCTTCTTAATTTGAGTGACTAATGGGTAAGGAACTGATTTAATAATTCAAAGCTGAGTTTTCGATTTTGAGAACGTAGATAGTTCCAATAATTTGACTGAAGAAACCTTAATGTATTGCAAGGACTTCTCTCAATTAATTTTTTCATAAATCTAGATTTTTATATAAAGACCTTCATCGTGAATAATATGGTTGAAATGTCATGCGATTGTGTTGGGCCAAAAGATATGGATTTACGATGTTTCAAATTATGTGATAGAAATGTCTCATAGCAAGGTCAGTCTAGAATTGCATTAAGTTAATTGATGTGATAAGAAATTCATAGTTTGAAGTTTGAACAAGCTCAACGAATTCTGATAACTAGCCAATGGAAAAGACATTTTTGCCTTTAAAGTTCTTGAATCAAAAGTGGGCTAAAGTATCTCATACTTTAGCCCAACATTTACACCGATTCTTTCCAATATTTCCTATGCACAATAGTGGGCTAACGTCATCAACAACCAACAATGGTACTTACTTTTTATAAATTGAATGAAAAACAAGTATAAATTATAAAAATCTAGGTATTCAAATAAATTAAATTATAAATTACCACCCATCCTTCATATTCCTTTGCACAACAGTTGGCTAAAGTCATCAACAACCAGATGTATAAATTGAATGAAAAACAAGAATAAATTATAAAAATCTAGGTATTCAAATAAGTTCCAACTGTTAAAAACATAGCAGCATATCAAGCACTACTACAAACCTGGTTAAAAGTATGAATCTCGAGGTTTGATTTCTCATATATTTGCACAATCTACATTAAATAAGATTGACTAATCAGGTTTGAAATATTAACGAGTGAAAAAGGCATGTAAAAAAGCAGAAGTGAACATAATGCACAAGTACCTTAATTCACTGTATCATTATGCTTGTTGAATGAGTTCATCATAAGTAGAGAAACTTTGCACCCATACTTGTTATTGAGATTCTATAAATGATAAAAGGATGAGGAGCAAGTGAACACGAAACTTAAAAAAATAGAGAATAATAGAAAAAGGGAAAAAGAGAACCTCAATCTATATGACAATTAAATAAAGAAATGCCAATCCATCACAAACTTCTATTACTAATCTATATCACCCAAGAATACATGTATTATAATGTAAATTATTTGTTTTTTGACAGTTTGAAGTACCCAGGTCTCCTAGTTTAAAGGCAAATTCTTAAAATAATCAAACACATCTAAATTTTTATTTCTAAATTACACACATCCAAAAATCTCATTCTCTATCTCCATGAGTAGCAGACTTCCTCAATTCGAAAATCTTGTTAACAAAAATATTTGAGATGTTGTCCATTTATTCAATGTGTTGCACCCGTTAAATCTGTACAGATAAAAGTTTTAACAATATCAATTTGCAGAAAGCATATAAACAACCTTACAAAAAGTTCCAATACACATTGCAATAAAAGAGATATAAATTACTAACTATATAATCAGGAAAAAAATATGTAGTGTTCCCTAATCCCACTACTTTCTACTTTTTTCTATTCGCTGTTAGACTGAATCACGTGATAGCTCAGATTTGCAGGACATTCTAATGGAAATTATGATTTGAAGCCCCGATAAGAACAAGCTCTTCGTATTTGAACTTTGGTCTATACACATTAGTGGGATTGAAGTTTGAATCTCCATCAAAATCAAAGACTGAAGCAGAAATGCAAAAAAAAACAAACATTCAAATGATGTGTGAAATAAATTGAAGATGCTGGAAGAAGATTGGCATACCAAGAATTTCAAACCCTAGAAACTTCTGACTATAGCTTGCTTCAAACCCCGAAAAATTCAAATTCTTTCGAAAAAGGTAAAATAGTAATTTCAGTCAAAATCCGAAATTTTTCTAGATATTGGATGATGAAACGGACTTCTTCGTTGAAATCTGGCTAATACGTCGAACCAAGTGTTGAATTTGTGATGGTCGGAATTTTACGCCGAGACACCTGAACGCAGAAGGCGACACTTCGACGCATTAGCCGCACAAGATTTACGTTGGCCACGGGAGAAATAATAAACAATGAGTTTAAATGGGGGCCATAGGAGAATGACACCTGCGAAAGCATGGAACCATATAGATGGATGTCGATGCATTGCATCACGTGTTAACCACTGTGGCGGGACAAGTGGCATGAGAGACAAGTTCTCGACCAACTCGACCCAACCGGCTCGAGTAAAAAGAGAAAGAAAGAGAGCAGTTATGAGAACCGAGGAGAGTTAAGAGAGAGGCTCTACATTATCTCTGGGATTTTCCAGCCGATCGACTGGTCGAATCTCGCGAGACAAGAAAAGAAAGCTTGATCCCCCACTGCAAAGAGCGCTACGCTGCAGTGCTCCCAGATTGTGGAGTTTCAAAGAACCCGGTGAGGTAGGGTTTTCTCCTACTTGTTTTATCCCTCGTTAAGAGTCATTCTATGGTTAGGATGTTCTGGGGTTTGCGCCGCTCATCTCTGGCTTTTAAAAATTTGGACTGGTGGGCGAAATCCCTGTAGCTATTTTTTGCAAGAAATTCGAAACCTAATCGAGGACTCAGGTGGCTTTGTGTGTTGATATGTTATCAAGTATGACAATAATATGTCAGTTGTAGGTAAAGTTTTGTTAATATACGATGCTTGATATATACGATGAATTATTGTGAAAATGACATATCAGCATTTCATACGCATCGTGGCACCCTGTATCAAGAAAGGAGCGCATTTACATGTTTTCGAAGGGTTGACTTAAAAAAATTATATCGTAAAATTGTTCGAAGAATTGATTTGGAAAGTTGTCCAACAGTTCATGTCGGAGGATGTCCAATGATCGTGTTGGGAGAGTCATTCCAACACCACCTCCTCGCGGTCGCCCATGTACCAATTATCGGAGTATGTCCACTATATATGCGTCGGAGGGTTGTCCACAAAGTAAACAACAGATTTACTTAAACAATTTTCATACATGACACAAGCATGTGTGAGAGAGTCGATGAGGACTCGAGGCATGAGATTGAGCATGTAGACATTCGAGTAGGAATCATGAATTCACTTGAATGTATGTGTTTGCCATTGCATGAGCACTTAAGTGGGGAGTAACCCAATGTAGGAAAATTCAACTACTGGGCATTGCTCACCCCGTCATGGGATCCCCTTCAGTGCACAGGAGTATTCGTGAAGACGACTCTCATTAGAGGTCGCTAAGAAGAAAGCCGACATGGCTTTGATTATACATTTTGTAAAAACATATGAAACATTCTCGACCGGGATACATGTTTGTAGAAGCAGTGTAATTAACTCTAAAACTATTGTAATATAGTTGGTTAAATTTGGTGAGTATGGTTGTACGACCCGACGTGCCATGTTTACTCATGTTTGAGTCTCAGAGACTCATTTTCAGGGTATTGCGACACTCAATGTCTACATGTATTCCGCTGGTCGACGCGATTGCTCGGGCGACCCCGGTCGTATGCCACACACACACACTCTCTCTCTCTCTCTCGCTGCGAGAAAGGAAGAGAGGGATGATCCTTGGAAGCTTCATTCCATTTATTGGAAACCTAAGAATCGAATAACAAAAGAGTTTTCATATTCGTTACCCTTTTTTGCCCTAATTTGATCCAAAACCAAATGGGGGGTAAGATAGAAAATACGAAATTGAAAGAAAGGCTAAATTCCCATGGAGGGTAAAGAAAATGGAATGGAAGAGCAAAGAGATGAGGAAACTGACTTAGAATTTTCTAAAAAAACGAAAATGCCCTAGTTTTCTACACAACAAAATCAATTATTAATTTACTAACAAGAAACAACCATTATCAAGCCATTTTGTTGTTTCTTTCATCGTTTCTTAGTGATCAAACAAAGGCAATAAATAAGAGAAGTAAACTACAAACATCACAAATGGATTGAAGAGCAAAGAGAGGGAGGGAATCAACACCAGGGAAAATAAAAAGAAGGAGTTAATAGCTGAGAAGGAGGTGACGCGGTTTGGAGTCCCAAAAGCATCAGAGGAGCAAGGGGTCGGCATCGAGCTGCCTGCTGAAGTAGGAAGGGTCAGGGCTAGATTGCTAACAAATTTTCCTTTTATATATTAATATAAAAAATTAATATGTTCATTTACCTACAAACCCTAGCAAAGAGGTGTAACCAATGATATATAAGAATATATATTTTTACCTACTTACTAGTTTTGTAGATAAATACACAAGTAACTTGTAGGTAAATAATCTAATATCTTTTATAAAAATAGCGATTGTATTTACCAACTGCATAGTTTTGTAGGTAAATATTAGTAGGTAATGTAACACCCAAAATTATACCCTGACAGTTTTATAACATGTTTTGGGTATAATCAAAGTAAATGTATACTTTTTTGGAATAAAATAATGCTAAAAATAAAATAAGAAAAATCTGAAATTAATACAAGAGTTAAGGGTAGATTAGTACTTAATAATTCAGTGACCCATGGGTCATAATTTACGAAGATATATGTTAGCGAAAAATAAGATAAGTTAGGATTGCAATTAGAAGGAAAATGAAGGACCAAATGCAAAAGGGAAAATCAAGGCAAAATGTGACAAGGCTAAACATGGTCTTGATTATCTTCGACCAAAATATCTCATTTTTCGTTGACAGGGAAAAATTCGCGAAGAGAAGGGAAGGAGAAAGAAGAGAAGAAGAGAAGAAGAGAGGAAGAAGGAAGAAGGAAGAAGGAAGAAGAAGAAAAGAAAAGCAAAGGTATGAAATCTACATAAATTTGGAACATCTCCTTGGTATGAAACTACCATAAATCTCTTTTTGTCTAAGTTGTGTAGGAAAAATCAAACTAGAAATGTTGTTGATTGATATGAGATGGTAGAGAAGTTCATTTTGAGTATTGGCTTGAAAGAAATTCTCGTGAAAATGGCCGTACCAGCACTGCTCTCGCTCGACACCCCCATGCCTGGGGGCGCAGAGTCCACGCCAGCGGAGGCCAGCGACCGAGACGTGGTTTTTGGTATTTTTTCGGGTCCGCCCAGGCGCAGCCTAGGCGCACCAGAAGCTTTGCTTTTGTTACTCTTTCCGCTAAGCTCCAACAATCATCTATCGGATTAATGGAGAATCATAATAAGCGACAAAATTCGCTCGCATAAAGATAAAAATGATATGAAAATGTTCTGCACTCGCCCTCATTTGTTTCTTGCAAAACATGTTAATGTGTTTAAAAATGATATATAAAAAATGATCCGCCTGGGCAAACATTGTTTTTTTGCCCTCATTTGTTAATGTGTTTAAATGCAGTGTTATTTATGAAAAGATAAATGTGTAATGAAGGCATAAAGAAAAACGTATAAATGTCTAAATAATACAATAATAAAGATGCATACGAAAATGATAAGAAAATATCGCATATGATTACCGGATAACAATAGTTATTTGAGGATATGGGATATATACTGTAAATGAAATAAAAGAAACAGATTGTCTGCTTAGAATCTAATAGAGGGATAGATGGACATGCCTATTAAGGAAACAAGTCTCGCAAAGATTATCGATCGCTATTCCTCGTTTTTAAGCTACAGCCGCTTCGCGCTCTTTTTTTTTTATATTTGGCCATTGTCTTAGAAACAGAGTTCTTATAAATGGTCATCATTTCATATTAATGATAACAACACCTTCAGTCCTTATAGTTCATTGTCTCGCATAATGATTATAGCACCTTCAGTCCTTATAGTTCTCAGATCCATTTTTAAATAAGATTACGTGCATGAAACATAAGATAAATGACAAGAATATGCAAATGACATAACATGATATGAGAAGCATAGCATTGCTATGTGATGATACGTATATAATAATAAGTACAAGAAGCAAAAATGTAAATGAAAGATGATATGGAATGAAACATGATAAGACGAATAAGCATGATATATATAGAAGCATGTCTATAAATGATATGTTCAAAACATGAATAAGCATGTGTATATGTAAATGAATGTTAAATTAAGTTATATGTAGTTGTCTAAAGTGTGATGATCCTTATTAGAGGTCGTCTACGAGTATTATTTCCCACTCAGCTATAAGCTTAGCATGGGTGTTTCATCTGTGTAGGTACAGGAGAAGAAGAATAAGAAGTTCGGACATTTCACATCAGCAACCAAGGCCAACACACTACTAGGTGCCCACTAAAGACCTTTTGGTCTATTTTTGTATATGTTTTGCTTTTGTAAGCAATGTAAAAAATTGTATATGTTGAACACTCCCATTTATGGAGTTTTGAATATATTTTGTAATCCGTTGCTATAGAATATATTTCAAGTTAAATCTTTAACAGTACATGAATGAATAAGTTAATGATATAGTAAAAAGTAAAAGATAGCTACAGGTTAAGTGGTATCAGAGCACACCCCGTGTTGGGGGCGTCACAAGTTAGATGGTAATAGAGGGGTGACAAGTTAGTAGTATCAGAGCACCCCGACATGGGGGACGCTACAGGTAAATTGTAGGAAAGTTGTCGCTAATAGCTCCCGCGAAAAGTTGACTCCGTATTTATCGACTAAATCGTTTTATAAGTAAATATTAGTAGGTAAATTTTAAGCAATCTGCAAGTAAACTGTTGAAAATTAATTTTTGCTAATTTAGTAGGTAATATGTCGATAAACTCTTATTTTTACCAACAAAATTGTTTCAATAGGTAAACTATCACCCCTTAATAAAAGTCACAACTAGACCAAACCCGTGGGGTGTTAAAATGCGCTATTTATCAATTTGTGACATTTTCTAACGGGAGGGGCATGCATGAGCTACGATAGTAAGCTTCAAGAATATCTTAGGACCAAAAAAAAAGTTACGGGGCAAAATGGAACATATGTGAAAACCTATGGACATTTGTACACTTTAACCCAATATCTTTATAAAGGATAGCTTTGTACTTTTCTTATATAGTTATGTGTAAAGATAACTTCACTTTTTGATTGACAGAAACAAAAGGAGAGTATGTTTTAGAATTTTTTGAATTGCTTTACGAAGGATATATAGTCTTGTATGCATATTATATAAATAATATAGTGGTGTGTTTGCCTTGTATAATCAGTTTAATATATTTGTAAAATATTGCAAATTTTATACAATAACGTCCTTTGTGGGGCAAACAAATATTATACATGAAATTTGTCTAGAACATTTTAAATTAAGTATATATATGAAAACAATTTGATCTTCTTTTGTTTGAAGGTAACAACTAAGGGTGTTTTTCAGAACTGTTCAAATTATGTTACAATCAATGACCTTTTATAATCTTTATATCGTTCATTTGCCTTGTATATACTTTTTAGTCAAATAATGTTCAAAATTTCATACAACTAGCAATAATGGAAGTGTGCTTGCTAGTGTTTTAACTATAATTGGATGGTTTGATATGGGAATGGAGAGGACAAATTCTAAATGTGGGATGCCATATGAACATTATCACACATCATATGACACTTATATTAGAAATCTAATTATAAGAGTTGACTAGGTTTTGCTTTCATAGTATGCTAATTATAACAAGTTGTGATTATGTTAATTTTCATAGTTCATGTTTTATCAATTCTAGGTAATGCTTTTTAAATTACTTGAATGTATGACTTGAAATGACATATTAATTTTTAAAAACAATATATTTTTAAATTTAGAGGCGATAGGATTCCAAAGTAGTTATAAAGATAGAAATACTTATTGATAGAAAGTTTTCATTTTTCATTTTAAATAACAATACTTTAATTTTTTTTTTTAATTTATGAATTGTCGATGAAACCTATCTCAAGTGTTTAAAAGCTTAAGTTGACATAAAGATGGGAGGAGTTCATGATTCAAACCCAATGAAGGCTTTGTTAGAAATAGAATAACATGATGATGCACAATAGTAATTAATGAAAAAGCAAATGATATAAGAATAAATACCTGTGGAATGAAAACATTTATTACAGAAGAAGTTTGTATTAAGAAGACAAGAACTGAAGACACTTCCAAGAATATGGGGGGAATTAATTAAGGTAAGGATGGATATGGAGTAGTTTCATCGTATATTTATATATGAAATGGAGATGAAGACTGGGGTTGATCATGAAATGTCGGGAACAGCTCCATCTCCGGCCATTTCACGGCAGAACTGTTCACAGGATATTTCGCAAGAGCTGGCAGATGCCGTCGGCATCTTCAAGCATTCCGGCATGCAGTCTTGAGTGAAACACTTCGAATTAGAGCCCTCTATCTGAACCCGACCGACGGCGGCTAAGGCCAGCGCCGCCATTATTAACGCACATATCAGAAGCCCTGTACTGATTGTCTTCTTCCTCATCATCATGATTAGTTAGTTTTCTGACTTTTGGTCGATTGATCTTTCTGTCTGGTTTGAAAATCACGACGTTTCTTGTCTGTAGGCCGTATAAATGGATTTTGGTTGGAGCTGTGAATGAGTATTATATATATATATATATATATATATATATATATATATATATATATAGTATATATATATATATTTTCTTGGAGAGAAATCTGGTGTTCCTCAGTTTTTGGTGGGTTTGGAGAAAAGCATGGAGAAGCTCAAAAACGTTTATGGTTGAGGATCTAATCAATCCATGAACCCTACAAAGAATGGAAAGAAAAGTAAGCCACAAAAAGAAACAAAATTTAAAGCACAAATTCTTGGTACTTAAAACTTAAAAGATTTTTTTGTTTATTCTTAATATTAACGAAAATGGTGGGTGCGGGTTTGTTTGTTCGATTTAGCCTTACAAAACTATTTGGAGCAAAATAAATCCGGTTTTCCGTCAATTTCTCAAGTCATGTACAAGCCCGTAATTAAGATTTAATATATAAACTCAATAAAGACTTTTGTCTTTTTTCCATATAGAATAACACCTTTTGTTTTAAAAAATTTTATTTACAGCAAAAATGAGTGAAATAAGCTTAAAATGACATATAGAATTAATTATCTTGTTCTTTATAGCCTCTTTTTTATTAAGAATGAGTGGTGATTTTTTTTGTTATTCTTAACTTAAAATCATATTTTTACATCTCTTTTTACCTTTTTCTTTGTTAATAAAGTGGTTCTTTCACAAAAATCTAGATTTTTAATTTATTTTTTCATGTTTTTATCGTGGTCTTGTGCGACATATTTGTGTCGTCTTAGTACAATAAATTGGTTTTATCGTCTTATTACGACGTTTTTTTTTGTGTGGGTGATTCAACGACAAAACATATTCGATCAAATAGAGACAAAAAGATATGTATTATCAAATCACCATTGGCCATCATTATATTATAAAACCGGAATCATATGTATTCCAGTTATTATAAAATTATAAAATGTGTAGACTTTGAGCTGATTTATTATACTATTAACCTGAATGTTGTATCATTCTCTAGAATTTTTAGTGAATTTGATTATATGTTCCTATCAAATATAATGCAATTTTGAATAAAAAAAATTTATTATCTTTTAAAAAAAACATATAAAATTAACTTATTTTTTTTTCCTTCACCATTTTTTTTTTTAAATTTTTTCCTTCCATCACATTTTTCTTAAATTTGTCGGTAATCAACTATAAACTTCTTTTTTTTTTTTCTGAAAGAGAAAACCCTTATAAACCAAGGGGGATTCATTAAGACAATCAACTGAAGACAGTCATTAGCTAGGACTTCCACAAGGAAAGTTGAAGCCTTAACCTATATGGAGGGGCTAGCGTGGAGCTAAGCCGAGCCGCCAGTGCCAGGGGCTGCATGGTTTCCTTGCCGGCTTACAAAGCGAAGTGATACATGATCATCACCCATGGAAACTAAGCTCCTTGAGGGAACCAGTGGCTTGGCTCCAAGCCCTTACCGAGCTACAATCATGGGTGGTAGACAGCCATTAGTTGGTAGAGACGTTCAAAGTTTAAAAAGGTAAGATATCCAATGATAAGGTCTTAAGCTTAATTGGAGAGTCCAACCCAAAATATCACTCTCGATAGGTGGAAAGAACCTCATGTTTTCGCACACTTCACAAATCCTTATACGAAACCGACGCTGGTATCATATCATTCCATATCCCTTAGCGAATAGGACGTCAGGAACTGTATGTTGGGGACTTTGTATCCACAAAATCCTAAGTTTCGACGAAAATGCGCTACCCCACATCAACGCATATTATCGCCGTGCTAATACCTTTTCGAACCCGACATGTCCGCCGTGGAGACACTTCGCATACTTATACTCCCAGCGCTTTCATTTTTTAAAATAACAAAACTATTCTCCTCACTTCATCATCGCTATTTTTGGCGCGACGTTCTGCAATAGCCACAGGCCTCCGGATCCGCATTCATCTCGAGAACGAGATCCGTTTATCTCAGACGATTGTCCACTTTCCTGACAAGTCAAGGGCCAAATTCGCCTAAGGACACAATGTTATCGCGGCTCGGATCTCGCTCTAATTATTGGCCAGACCGCAGCTCGTTTCCTTCATTTTTTTAGGTTTTAGAACGAACACTGAATCACTCTTAAGACGAATTTCCTGTTGTGTTCGCTTACGCATTTTTCTCGCTCTCATGAATTTTTGCTGTGTTCGCTTATGTTTTTTTTCAATTCACGACTTCCCTACAGTTAGTTTACGATACTTTTTCGTTCATTTAAATTTTGTGTTATGTCTAAGCCACAGAATTTGTATTTTACTCAGTTACTGTGGAACGAACGCTTGTTCGGCTCGTTCATAGATATATATATATATATATATATATATATATTGGTTGTATTTTTTTTTTTCTGTTTCTGTTTCTGCAGTAAGTCGAATTTATTTTTGACGAAATTTGACTCAAATCATCTTTTCCTGGTAATTGTAGTTTTCATTAAAATATTTGTTATACTTTATTCAAATATTTTTTTTCTGTACTGCAGTAAGATGACTTTTTTTTTTCCTGGTCGTTTATGTCTTATATTAGTTACAGCTTCCAGTTTCTGTTTTTTCGTTTTTGAAGACTGCAGATTCTGTAAGATTGCAGTTTCTGTTTTTTTTTTTCTGTACAATATGTCGTATTCAAAATTTATTTTAACAAACGATTCTGTAAAACTGCAGTTTTTGTTTTTTCGTTTTTGAAGACTGCAGTTTTGAATACGGTATGTTCGGTATTACAAAGAAAAAAATTGTTTCAGTTTTACAGGTTACTCAAATCTGTGTTTCTGTTCGGTATTACAAGGAAAAAAAATTGTTTCAGTTTTACAGGTTACTCAAATCTTTGTTTCTGTTCGGTATTACAAGAAAAAAAAAATTTGTTACAGTTTTTTTTTTTTCCGTCTGTATTATATCTGTTACAGGTTATACCAATTTTTGTTTCTGTTTTTGGATAACCGACAACAACAAGACTGCAGTTTTTCCAGTTTTTGTGGTATTCAACCAAGACCGCAGTTTTGCTCTATTGTATTAAAATATTTGTTTCTGTATTCAAATATTGTTCGTTTCTGTACTGTAGTTTTACATTCAAATATTGTTGCATATTTATATTCAAATATTTGTTACGTAATGGCTTCGCCCTCGACCGCCAACTCTATTCCAAATCAATGAGAAAAGCTTTTCTAAAGGTCCACCTGCGACGATTTCACATTTACAACAAAAGATGTTGTTCTATCTCACGACCTCGAACTTGAAAAGATTCCTCAATGAGGATGGTCCTAAATTGGACGTTTTTCGAGACATATAAAGAAAAGTTGGTTGCTGTGGATGCATGGAATCACTCTGACTTCCTGTGTCGCAACTATGTCCTCAACGGTCTGGAAAATACTCTCTATAACATCTATAGTCCGCTGAAAACGGCTAAGGAACTATGGGATAGTTTGGACAAGAAGTACAAAACCGAAGATGCCGGACTAAAGAAATTCATTGTCGGTAAATTTCTGGACTTCAAGATGGTTGATTCCAAGACTGTCTTAAGTCATGTTCAAGAGCTTCGCTGCTAAGTGCATTTATACACGTCGAAGGAATGACTTTAAATCGTAGACATTTCAAGTGGCTACGCTCATTGAAAATCGCCACCATCTCCGGGAGGGATTTCAAAATCTTATCTCAAAACAAGAGAAATGAGCTGGCCACTTAAAGACTTGACCTGTCTGCTGAGGATTGAGGAAGACAATAGGCTGTCTGAGAAGAAAGTTGGGAAGAATCTAGAACTTTCAAGGGCCAATGTTGTTGAAGGATCTAAACCCAACAAGAAGAGGAAAATGCCTAGCAAGTCTAGAGAGGGATTCAACCAAGGCCTGAAAAAGTTCGTTGGCAAGTGCTTCAACTGTGGCAAGTCTAGACATCGAGCCAAAGACTGCAGAGCCAAGAAACGACATAAATCGCAGGCCAATATAGTGGAAAAGATCTCCAATGGTGTTGATGATATCAATCTGACTACTATAATATCCGAGTGTAATATGGCGAAACCCCGAGTAATGATTGATACCGAGCAACTCGTCACATCTCAGGCAAACAGATCGATGTTTTCGTCCTACACAACCGGGGGTGATGAAAACTTTATATTGGCAATTCATCAACCTGTTGAAGGTGTCGAAAGATTGCTCTAAAGATGACATCCGACCGTGACACTAATTAATGTTCTGCGATGTGCGATGTTCGCAAGAATTTAGTGTAAGGATCTCTCCTCTTAGCAAGAATGGCTTCAAGTCGTTTTTGTATTCGACAAGTTTGTACTTCAAAAATGAGATGTATGTAGAAAGGGTTATCCGAGCGACGGCTCGCTCGCTTAAATGTAACGACTGTTGTAACCAAGGATGATTTTTGAATAAAGTTGTTTTTCTTACGTGTTTCTGAGTCTTCTAACATTTGGCATGCTAGACTAGGACACGTTAACTATAAGTCAATAAAGAAATTAATGAATATGGATCAAGGTCGACTTTTGACTGTCATGAGAAATGCCAAGTGTGTGTTGAATCTAAATTTTCTAAGCCCTCTTTCCACTCTATAGATAATAGACTTTCAGAACCTTTAGATTTAATACACACAGATATATGCGATATGAAATCAATACCGTTAAGAGGTGGTAATAAGTATTTTATTACTTTTTATAGATGATCAAGCCATGTGTATTATTATGTTTATTCGCTTAGTAGCAAAGATGAGGCCGTGAATGCTTTCTCAAAACCTTATAAGGTCGAAGTTGGAACCGCTTGAATAAGAAAATTAAAATCATAAGGAGTGACAGAGGAGGTGAATATGAATTTCCGTTTGAGGAAATTTGTACCGAGTTTGGTATCATTCACCAAATGACTGCTCCTTATACACCACAATCTAATGGAGTGGTGGAAAGGAAAAACTGGTCTTTAAAGGAAACAATGAATGCATTGTTGAATAGTTCTGGTTTACCACATAATTTGTGGAGGGAAGCTGTTTTGACGGCAAATTTTATTTTAAATAGAGTACCCTACAGAAAGACACAACAAACTCCTTATAAGAAATGGAAAGGCAGAATGCCTAACTTGAATTATCTCAAAGTGTGGGGGTAAGTCATTAAGGTTAAGGCCTAAGCCTAAAAATGTTAAGGTAGGACCAAAGACTGTTGACTGTGTTTTTATTGGATATGCTCAGAATAGCAATGTATATCGTTTTCTTGTTCACAAGTCAGAGATCCCAGATATACATGTCAATACGATCATTGAATCAAGCGTACGCTTCGTTTGAAAATATATTCTCACAGATAACATAGTATATGAGTCAATTGACAACAATAAGAGGTCTCGAGATACTATATCTAGAAGTGATCCAATTGAGTGATAACCAGACGTAGTAAAAGACAAAGGACTTTCTCACGTCTTTTGACCCGATTTCTTAACGTATCTGTTGGAGAATGAGCCCCTGGACATTCAAAGAAGCCGTGACTTCTCCGTATGCCCTGCTCGAAAGAAGTTATCAATAGTGAAGTTGAATCCATCTTGTCAAATCACACATGGAAATTATTGACCTTTCCTTCTTGATAATAAAACCACTACAATGTAAGTGGGATTTTCAAGAGGAAAATGAGTGAATGGTGCTATTGATAAATATAAGGCTAGGCTTGTAAAGGATAAAGCAACGAGAAGGTCTTGATTATTTTGATACTTATTCAATTGCTACTAGAATTACATCTATAAGGATGCTAATTCGTTATAGCAAATGTGTATAAGTTTGAAATCCATCAAATGAATGTGAAAACGACCTTCTTAAATCCGAGATTTGGAAGAAGAATATATTTGAACAACTCGGGGCGGTTCATCGTTCGACAAGAGCAGAAGTATGTCGGCCGATCAAGTCACTCTATGGATTGAAACAAGCACCAAAACAATGGCATGCCAAATTCGACAAAGTCATGTTGTCGAATGGTTTCAAGATTAATGAGTGCGAGCAATGTGTATATGTGAAGCAAACTCGAATTGCTTTGCCATTTTATGTCTATGTAGACGATATGTTTATAATAAAGGATGGTGAGATCGTTAAGAAAATCAAATGCTCGCTTGCAAGTAAATTTGAAATTAAAGATACGGGCTCGATGTTATTTTTAGAGCAACCATAAGACATCCGAGGATTAGTTTATCACAATCCCATTATATTGAAACGATTTTTGAAAGTGCAAGAATCGGGATATTGTACAAGAAAGACCTTCGATAGGATGTTAATTTACATCTTTCTAAGAATACTCGGTGAAAACAAAGCTCAAATGAGTATGCTAGTATACTAGGCGCTTTAATGTATGTCATGAATCGTACTAAGCCGACATAGCTTGTGCGGTTAGCAAGCCAAGTCGATTTACGCTAGTCTAAATGAAAATCACGGAAAGCTAAGGAACGCTTATCATACTTAAAGCATACTCAAGATTATGCTTTTCATTACACAGAATATCCAACAATACTTGAAGGATACTGTGATGCAAATTGGATAACCGACACTAAGGACACAAAATCAACAAGTGGATATGTATTCACACTTGGTGGGGTGGCAGTGTCTTGGAAATCATCCAAACAAACTTGTATTGCTAGATCCACTATGGAATCGTTAATTTATTGCTTGGATAAAGCAGTGAAGAAGCCGAGTGGCTTCGAAATTTCGGAAGATATCTCTAATCGTCTAAACCAGCGTCTGTCAGATGTATACATTCAGATAGTCAAGTTTATCAACAGGAAGAACGTCATGTATAATCCAGAAGTCTCGACACACGTTGAAGACATGACACACAAGATGACAACTTCTTTCTCTAGTGGAATTATCACTCATCGACTATGTGAAGTCAAAAGATACACATGGATCCATCGACAAAAGTAAATTAACTAGAGAGATGGTTGCAAAAACATCAAGGGAATGGGTTTATGGCTTCTAAACAAGTCATCATAGCGACACCCTACCTTAGTTGACCTGAGATCCCAGATTCCAGTTCAAAAGTGGCAACTAAGTTATGAAGACAAAGTAGAGCATCGGGTTTAATTTGTTTTACCCATTCCTGATGAAGACAAGATAATATGTGAAGGTTAAGAAAAAGCTTTTAATGATTATGAAACTATATGTTCATAAATCACCTATGTGAGTGCGAAGTGAGGGCCGCTTCTGTGAGCATTGCAAAGGCCGAATTCTCTAAAACACTCATGAGACCAGGAGGTGTTCATGGCCAAAACGAACACAATAGTGAGAACCAATTTTGTTCGAGAAAAATTCGTAGGATTTCTATCAGTTTGGTTACACGAAAGGTCGACTCAAAGACATCAAGCTCCATCGATCGGGACCGAAAGTAAGTCCGAGTAGGTTTCACTAAGGAAAGTTCAAAGTCTCGCACTACTTATCCCGATGCAACATTTTCTCATAGAATAATCGCAGACTTGCATCTCATGCATACACCTGGAAGATTAAATCTTAACTTTTCATTCCATGCAGGATTGTTGGGACTTTGGTATCCACAAAATCCTTAAGTGAATGAAAATGTGTGTCCCACATCGAACAAACACATTGCTTAGTTCATACATTTTCGAACCGACATGTCTGCTCGTGGAGACACTTCCTGGCATACTTATACTCCCGTTTTTCCCATTTTTTAAAATAACAAAAACTATTCTCCTCACTTCATCACTGTCATTTTTGTGCGATTGCTCGCAAGTCGGCTCGGTCTGGGTCCTCCTATCCCGCACCACTGAGGAACGAGATCCGCCGATCCCCGGGAGACCCATTGTCCACTTTCCCCATGCTGAGGGGCCAAATTGCCTTAAGGACACAACGCGAGCCTGGGCTCGATCTGCTTTCTAATTATTGCTTGGTACCGCAGATTGCTTTCCTTCATTTTTTTTGGTTTCTCGGGTTTTAGAACCAACACCTGAACTACACTGCATTCACTCTTAGATAGGCTTACACTTTGCTAGCATTCGCTCGCCCATTTTCGTGTACCGGCAGCCCTTGTCGCTACTTATTCGCTTTCTAATGAAAGCACCAACACAGATCGCCTAATCGGAGAGGCAACCTAAAATACTGACATGATAGGTGGGAGAACCCCATCAAGCTTAAGTACCACTCCATAACGTTATGTGAAACCGATGTGGGATCATATCATCCAAGAAGGAAAGGAGTCTTAGGTTCGAGTCTCAATAAAGACAATTTACTACATTATAACAAAATACTTAGTTATAAAAAAAAAAGGTTTTGTTACAATGCAAGGTTGCCCAACTGCTCTTTACTTAGTTGGGAGCAGTCCGTGTGGGGTATATCAACAGGGGAGCTAGCAATACCAAGGTTGAGTGCCACACTACTAACAGTTTTCTTTGTGGGACTATGTTGCTGGGAAAGGGTGTCTGACGAGTTTCAGGTTATGGCCTCTACATCTCTCGGGCAAAAGAGCTATTAAAGTTGTTCGATGTCCCAATCAGTGTTTTAAAAATCGAATTGAATCAGATGGTCTGATTGGTTGGATCATCGATTAGTAACATTTTCGGTCATAATTTAATCCGACTCGATCACAGTTTGATCATCGATTCAACCCTTAAACCGTGAACCGATAACTTTTTCGGTTTAATCACCGATGTGATTTTTAAAACATTGGTCCCAATCACAAGAACCACGGATGAAGAGGTTTATGACCCATGAGATTCTCTAAACCTTCCACTATGGCGTAGTGAGATGCAAGTTGGCATCATCGTTAAGCAAATATAAACTTAATTATAAGTTATAATGGTAATCATTCTCATTTCTTTGATAGACTCGATTATAGTTTAATTTTTATTTTTTTATTTTCTCATTATATCATATGCCTAAAAGGAATTTACTATGATATCAAATTGGAAAAATAGAAATAAAAGTCACCAGTTAATGTGGATACTCAAACTAGAGTTTGTTTTTTTCACCGAACGCCGAATATAACTTTTATTTACCATCGTCGACAAGACTTAATAATATTAAGTATGAAGTTGTTCTTTTTTTTAATATTGTATTTCTATTGTTTGTTTTTTATATGCTTAAAATTAACATCTTTATTATATCAAGAAACAATTTGTTTAACTTTATTCTTATAATAAAATAAAATTTTTTATATAATATGTGTATAACATCTTAGCATATTAATAAAAAAATAAATATGATTAAAAATTATTATTATCATTGTTAAAAAATAATTATTATATTTATCCATTTTATATAATTAAAACAAAATATATAAAATTAATAATTAAAAAAAATAAATTGATGATAGTAGATTGTTCTTTTAAAATATGCTGATTATTCTTTAAAAATATTATGTGTGTGGAATGGGATAAGTCCTAGGGCACATGTCATGCAATTAGAGTTTATTGGAAGCATGACCCAGACTATATTGAGTACGCATGATCCAGACCTAGCTCAATTACAAGCATTTGAGCTCGATCAAAGAAGGATAGAGGGGCAGATGACAGCTCAAAATGACCGCCTCGGGAAAAGGCAAGCGAGCTACCTCGGACAAACAGCTTGGGTATGAAGATGAGACCATCTTGGAAAAAGGCAAGAGAACCACCTCGGACAACCAGATCGGGCATGAAGATGAAGAGAACGATGTGTACGTTACAATCTTCCCGAGCAAGCATGACACTTTAGTAGGGGACAATTCATGTACAAATGAATGTGCAACGTAAGGAAATAAAGGGCCACTCATAAGTGCCCCAATTATGAGCATTTCACATGCAAACACGACGTGGGTATAAAGGGTGAACAAAAAAATAAAGGACTTTGATCGATTGTTCGAGCTGTTATTTTGTGAAAGGACCAAAGCTCTTTCATTAGGTAATAGATGCAGCAGGGACCCGTTTCCTCCATCATCACGCGGTTGCTTCAAATTCACTTGTGACACCCCGATTCGGGGTTAAAATATATTTTTCCTTAGCTCACCGGACCGGTCGTAGCGACGGAAATATTTGTCCGCGACCAGTGCCTAGATGCGGCGTGCCGCGACCATGTCGTGCGAGCCCCAGTCCCCTTGTCACGCACACACAGCGTCGTGTTGTGCGGACAACGCAATCATGTTGCTTTAAGTATTGTCGCCCAGCTCGCCTATAATACAATCGTCTTGTATTGTGGCCAGGTGTATGCGCCCTGCTGTCGTCGCGTCTTTGGTCTGTTGTGGGAGAAGTTTGTAGCGACCGGAGAAATCTACATCGTGGCGGGAAAGCCTATGAAAGTGCATCCGCGATGAAAGTTGCTTTATCACGTGAACTCCTGTCATGCACGCCTCTCGACTAGGTGCGCTACTAGGAATAATCATAGGAGTGCAGTGCAGCCTCTGCTCTGTGGTGTGACTCTATCGCGATAATGAAGTCCTGTCGAGTCGAACTTCTTTGCCTAGAGACTGACTCTGTCGCCTTCTGGCCAAGTCGTGTGCTTGCCAAAACACTATCGTCGCTCGCCCGACCTGAGAACCGTGTTGCGACATGGGAATTCTTGTCGCGACACAGTCTTAGCATAAGCCTTGTCGCGACCCACAGCTGAAAATGAGCAATAGCCCATCCTTTTTGTTTTTTTGCACTCCTAAATTTCTCCCAAATGCAGTAATTTCAA
The DNA here is from genome assembly GCA_016808115.1 of Tetrastigma voinierianum. Taxonomy (NCBI): domain Eukaryota; kingdom Viridiplantae; phylum Streptophyta; class Magnoliopsida; order Vitales; family Vitaceae; genus Tetrastigma; species Tetrastigma voinierianum. The sequence continues at coordinate 526,411 of JAEQBH010002680.1, read as the reverse complement.
TACTACTACCTTTGTACTCATTTTTCAGACAATTTAAAATCTGGGAAATTATTAACACTACACATAACAAGTCCAAGACTAAGTTTTATTACAAAACTTATTATTTACATAAACAAAACTGGATATTCAATCCAGAATTTACAAAACACCTGAATAGGCCACAGATCGGCCTTTTTCACAATTAATCTCTTAGACTTGTTTCAGTTCCGTGTGTACCTCCAATACCTAAAAAATATTTCCCCATGACTGGCTACAAGGGCTACTCCCCACCTAAAATGCACATGTAATGGCATGCATACATCATATCACATTCCATACAGAAAATGCAATCCTACATGGAATTTTTTCATGTCATGCATGAGATGAGACTCTTCATGCCGTAACTCGAGTCTTGATCGACTCCCCCACACATGCAATGCAAAGAGTGAAAATCAGTCATTGGTGTTTCACCCAATGACTTCTTAACCTATAGACAACCCTCTAATGTTCATTTGAATTTATCAAGTCTTGTGTGTTTTTGGTGGGTAGCGAATTTCCATGGTCTCACCACAGGGCTTGTACGCCTTCATGACTTCCCTTGAATTTTTATTCGTTGGATACATATACAGCAGAGATAAAATTTAGTTATTTCCTACAGGGGGGAGGATCTATCTTGCCATCCCAACACATGTATATTTATTTATTTTAATGTTATGCAACCCTGAGTCTCAATTTTGGACATTGTCCCATTTCCGAGATCACCACATATTCATCAAGAATGGTGAATAACCAATACCATGCACACACACACTGTAACACCCAAAATTATACCCTGACAGTTTTATAACATGTTTTGGGTATAATAAAAGTAAATGTATATTTTGCCCAGAATGAAATATCTTAAAAAAAATTTTGAAACCGAATTTATATGAAAGACAAGGAGTAAATTGGTCATTCACCAATTTAGGATGAGGTCATAATTTAAGAAGATTAGAGGCCAAGTGGAATTAACATATATTGTAGTGCAAATAATTGAGTGATGGAGAATTTAAAGTGCAAATAAAGGAGAAATTAACTATAAATAGGAGGTGAGAGCAAAAATATCTCATCTTTGGTCTCATTTTTGGAGAGCAAACGTGAAGAGGAAGAGAAGAAGAGAAGGGAAGAGGAAGAAGAGGGAGGAGCCAAGAAAGGTAAGGATTTCTATGATTTTTGGTATGGAAGTCTAGTTTTTGTATGGAATTAGTTTGGTTTTGGGTATGGAAACCAAGGGTTTTTATGGGTTGTATGGAATTTGTCTAAAATGTATGGATACATGTTTGGGTTGTATGGATTCTTGTAGAACCTAGCCCTACTTAGCCTTCTTTGATGAATTTTGGGTTAATGAAACCCTAATTGGTAGAAGATATGTAAAGATAGGTATGGATGTTTCTTTTCTAGGGTTTTTGAAACTACTCCTACCCTAGAATCAAAGTGTCTTGCTTGGGGAAAAACCCGAGATTTGTTTGGTAGATATGCATCAAGGAAGTCCCTTTGAGCGATTATAGCCTATAAGAAGTGTTTAGAGAATTTAGAGCAGTTTTGGGGATTTTCGAATGAAAAGCAAGGCGTAGTGCGGGTGTCGTTCGCACGCTCCAGGCGTGGGTATTGTTCACCCGAGCATTTTTCGCTTGTTTACAACTCTACAACCATAACTTCTTAATCCGAAGTCCAATTTGAGTCTTCTTAGACTCTATGGAAATCCCTTTGAGTCTAGAATCCATCCATATATAGCTTGATACAATATTGAGCTTATAATAAGTCCGAAAATGACAAAAACTAGTGGTCGCTTTCTATTAAGTATTTATCACAAGTGCTGTAAGTTGCTGATTTTTTTCACGGCTTGCAACTTGCATAACTACTTCGTTAGGACTCTGTTATGGGTATTCTTGGACTCTATAGAAAGCCCTTTGAGTGTAGAATCTATCCATATATATATTGATATAATATTGAGCTTATAGTACACCCGAAAATGACAAAAGACAGTGGCTGCTGCTGCTGTTGTAGGTGCTGCAAGTTGCTGATTTTCTTCACGCTTGCAACTTGCATAACTCCTTCGTTAGGACTCAGTTATGAGTATTCTTGGACTCTATGGAAAGCCCTTTGAGTCTAGAATCTATCCATATATAGATTGATATAATATTGAGCTTATAGTACACCCAAAAATGACAAAAGATAGTGGTTGCTGCTGCTGCTGCAGGTGCTGCAAGTTGCTGATTTTCTTCACTGCTTGAAACTTGCATAACTCTTTCGTTAGGACTTCGTTATGGGTATTCTTGACCTCATGAAAGATTTTGAGTCTAGAATCTATCCATAGATTGATATAATATTGAGCTTAGGTACACCTGAAAATGACAAAAGACGTGAGGTTGCTGTCATATCGCAAAGGTAAGTCATTGATTTTCTTCACCGCTTGCAAATCGCATAACCTTCTCGTTAGGACCTCGCTATGGGTATTCTGATTCTATGAAAGTTTATTGAGTCTATAATCTAACCATATACTATTTAATGGCATTTGTCTCTAACATTCATCTGAAAATTGAATTGTTGTACCAAGTGTACCAATCGCTGGTTAAAGTGCTAATTGGAATACATGGTAAGAAAGGTCAGATAAGGAACAAGAAATAAGACATATGTAGATTTGATATGGAAGGAGTATAGATAAGAAGGCAATTTTACAGGTATCAAAGGAAAAACCTCTGTTATATTCCTATGGGAGATAGGACAATCATAAAGTACAAGAAAACGCATAAGTATAGGAATTATAGGCATATGTCATAAGATATGATAGTCTGATAAAGTACATGGAGATATAAGTTAACAAAATATAAGATGTTACAAGTAGATGACATGATATGAATATAAGAGTATATGATATGAATATATGATTGTCATACATAAACGAATAGATGGAACATGATAGGAACACATGAAATGAGTAAAGCATACATGATAGAAATATAGAAAAAGTAAGAATAAATGTTAACTGAAGGATAGAAACGCATAAAAGATATGATGCATAAATGATATAAAGGATATGAATATAAAGATATATATGAATATATGAAAACAAGAGGATAGATGTATCTATGATATATGATAGGATTACATATATTATGATACTTAAGACAAAACTAAATGTTACAAAAGATATGAATATACGGGATTAAAGAAATAGGAGAAACAACAATAATGGTTAAGAAATATGTGAGGTATTACGTACGAAATAACATTAGTAGATATCTTACTCACCATACACATGATAACAATAGTTATTCATGCAGATGAGATATGTACTAAAATGTAATAAAATGGATTGTTTGCTTAGAACATGGTAGAGGATAGATGACACAAAACAAAGATACCGATCAGTCGACCCTGTCAGTTCACAGCCGCTTTCTGCTCTATAAGATGGTCATTGTCTCGTGATAATGATAATAGCGCCTCGTGCTCTTTATAGACCACCAAGCTTGCATAAAGAGTACAACGCCTTAGTCTTTATAGTTTCCTTTATCCACTTTGCTTATGCTAGCATGAAACATAAAGCAAATGATTTGAATATGACATGTGAAAGATATGATAAGGGATTCTGAGTAAGCATAAAGACCGGCTATGGATGATGTTCAATGCGGAGATTATACGATCCGACATGATATATGAAAATGTATGAGAATGTAAATGATCTGAAGAGTTAATATGGATAATACAAGATATGAAAAGTACAAGATGTGACAATATATTGTGCACATAGTACATGAAACGCACATGAATATAGTATATGGAAAGTACAAGTGTACAATTTAAAAGTATAAGGAACAAGTACAGTACATGAAAGAGAAAGTAATATGAAAAGTATAACAGGAAAACAGTATATGAAATAGTACATGAACAGTTCATGAAACAATACATGAATACAAGATATGAACACAGATATGATAATGCGACGGAAAACAAAGATAATTTGATGACATTACATTATAACAAGATACATAACAAGATATGAAAATAGAACATAAATAATGGTATAGTATATAACCATGAAAGTAATATGTGTATACGAATATGACATGCACAGAATAGGATATGTAATATGAACCATTAGAAAGATAATAGATCAAATGATAAGTAATAGAATAAGAAATAAATCATATGAAAGGCTATATGTCAAACGTCACATGATAGAAGTGTATGTTATATGAAAATGATAAGATAATTGTATTTGTCAGACGATCATAGTTGGTCGCCCTCAGATAGTTTCCCACTAAGCGCAGCTAGCACGGGTTTTTAATCGCAGAAAATAAGTAGAAGACAAGGATAGAGACAGACATCCCACGCAGAAAGGTGCCGCCCAAAGATAGGTGCTTCACCCGCACCGCTCGCACTTCAGATTGAATAGGTATAAGTTTTGTATATTGAGAAGTAATGGGACTCAGTGTATAGAACATGAATACCACTACGGTGGTACTTATAATGTAAATGTAAATGTTTTTTTATTTATTTGTGAAAAAGGCAGGTACAATTTAAAGAGTCCTAGTTCAACATAGTGTCGCGCACCCATCAGCCGCCCAGGCAGGGGTGGGGGCGTGACACACACCCGACTAGACGCGATGTCTCGTGCATATGAAATGTGAATATGTCATTTCATGTCATATCATGTTACATGTATAAAGAAAGCTACATGCAACATTACCAATACATGGATAATTATATTTTCTATATATAATTCACATTCATCAAAAGAGCATATATCCACATGATCTTTTCACACACAACATGTTATTCAATCAAGCAACACACAAATGGTCCCAATCTAGGGACCTTATAAAATAGGCACCTCTCGGTCCCTTCACGGCTATGAACCATTTTAGGTTCCATTCTTCATTGAATCAGTGTGTTACCAAACACACAACAAAACCCAAGACATCAGTCCTGGGATTAAAAACCAACCAAATACGTCCAAGACTCGTCCGAACTGGGCCCTAAAATTAAAATATTCGGGGCCCCAAAATCTTGGGACTAAAATCACACTCGGCTAGTCACACTCGAAGAAAACCTATGCCATTAAATGACTTTTAGAAATAATTAAAGTAGAAAATTTCCTACCTGAGCTCACGAAACCCTGCATTCTCGTAGACCCACGCTGTAAGCCTTCTATCGCGTATGAACTTTTTACCTCGCTTCAAGAAACTGACGGTCTGATTTCAGAGATCTAGAGAGAAGTAGAAACCTTTCTTCCCTTTTATCTCTCTTGTCTGCTTTCTTTCTCCCTTTGGCTTTTCTTTTTCCCTTTTTTTTCCCCCTTTTGTTCTTATCCACCGAACTCCCTTCTTTTGTTTGCTCTTATCCTTATTTCCTTGTCCTTTTCCTTTTTCTCTTCTCTTTTAATTTTCTCTTTTCTTTCTTTTTCTCATTTCTTTTCTTCTTCTATTTTGGTTCTCATCCAACAACTTAACCAAAAGTGGGGGAAACTCCCCCTCCCCCCCCCCACTTTCCTCCATACCACTTGTCATCTCCATATTTTTTTCCTTATTTTTCTTTATTTATCTCTCCCATATGTCCTTCCCTTGACACTTGGATCCATGTGAGTCATTCACACAAGTACACTAAATTAATATCACATCTGTGTCACCCGACACCCTGCCTCAAAAATGTGAAATTATGATCAAGCTTCTAATCCGACTAAATTGTGATGTGGTAACTAGATTTCTCATGAGAAGAATCTAAATTAGTCCGTTTCATTATTATCTAAGATCTAAAAAAATTTCGATTTCCAACCGAAATTACCGTTTTACAATTTTTCATAAAAATTGATTTTTTCTAGGGTTTTACATTCTTCCCCTCTTAACAGAATTTCGTCCCCGAAATTCACACATACCAGCATACACAAACACATGTATATGCAGTAATTATTCTAGTGCCAAATATTAAACTTTCAATATTAGATAACGCATCTTCACCCTCAAATAGGAAAGGATAGGTGGCTCAGACAGTCCTCACGCTCCTAAGTCATTTCTCCACTCCTCGTTGCTATAACACTTTCACTAGCGTCGCACCTGCCTTGCATCGCAAACCCACTTCTGGCTTATCCATGATATGTTCCGCCCCTCCTCAAGGTCCCATCTATATCAACAAGAATTTCTCCTCAATCCACTACATGAGCTGGTCTTCGGTATATTTCAGAGCATGACGGAACACTCCTACGTGACACTGATAAACCTGTGGTGCTCCAACCGATATGCAACCCGCACCCACCTCTTCGAGTATCTCATAGTCTGAGATACTCAAGACTAGTTTTCTCGCTTTACCGAACTGATCACTCCTTCTTAGCATCACCTTCAAGAAGACGTGATCACCCACCTCAAACTCTAAGAGGTCGACGTCGTTCATCTAAGGCAGAACTCTTCTCTCACCCGGTACCCACGGTAAGACGCCAGATCAGACCTCACATTCTCAGGTTCATAATCGATCCGAACCGTTGATGGAACTCTTCCACTCTTCCAACAACCGGTTCGACACGGCCTCCCATATAAAGCCCTCATAGGGTGTCATTTGTGTATACCACCCGATAACTGTTGTCAGAGGCGACCCACTAAGGGTAAGCCGCTTCCTCCCGCCTACCCTTAAGATCCAGGATACATGCTCGCAGCATGTCCTCTAAAACCTATATGGTCATCTCCGACTAACCATCTGTCGGCGGAAAACACATTGTGCTCATCACAATCAGGTCCGCTTTTGAAACTCTTCCAAAAGTGTGTCGTAAACTGATCCCCGTCCGAGACTATGAACACCGGTACTCATAAATGGACAATCTCTAATGTACAACCGCGCACTTTCCAGAAGGCCATTCCTCACCGCAAGAAAATGTGCCGACTTAGCCGACTTAGTGAGCCGGTCCACGATCACCCACACATCATCGTGCCTCCACGGTGTCCATGGAAAGCGAGTCACAAAGTCCATCGTGACGTGCTCCCACTTCTACTCAACCACCTCTAATGGCTGGAGTAGGTGATGAGTAAAAAACTCATTAAATCTTTAGTTCATTTTTCTAATTTTTCTGACAATATAATTGCTTGTTTTTATGCGTAACATAAAACATTTAATTAATTTCTATTTCGCAGAAATTATCGCATAAAAATGAAAATTCCAAAGCAAGGTTCATAGAAAACAATTAATGGGCTGTGGAGGTCGCGACAGAATCGAGAGAACGCGACTTTAAATCATACTTTATGCTAAATGTCGAAAAGTCAGAGCTTATTAAAAGAGAAGTCATGGAGACAAAAAGGGCTTCAAGGAAGAATTCTATGTCACGACACCATTCTAAGGTCACACATCAAAGAAGACAATCTGTGGGTCAGAATGTGATTCTCGAGGTCGCTGGCAAGTACTATAGCACAACAATTTTAAAGTTAATGATGTAAAATTTAGGTCACATTGGAAGAGGGTAAATAAGCCCAACAACGCCAGAAAGCAGACAATGGAAAACTCATTACACCAAGATGTATGAACTTCAAGGGAGGGATCATTACGACATCGCTCGAGGTCACGACATTAATCTAAAAGAAGACATTCACCGCACGTATAATGGATGCCACGACCAGGAAGGAATGCTGAAGGGACTTATAAGGTCCCTACCATGCAATTTGAGGTTGCGACAAAAATACAAATTTGAGACACCAATCGAGGTCACGACCAGGACTTCATGTCGCGATATAAAACTGAGCTGAACAGTTAAAACATGTTGCAACTAAGTTTAAGTCACTATGACAAAAACAAAGTAAGAAGGGCCACTACTCAGTCGCGACCAGATAAAGAAGATGAATTGATGGGAAGTTGTTGTAAGTAAAAAATGAGGTTGCAATTGAAAAGGAAGGAAGAATGGTCGCGACATACTTTTGAGGACGCGGCAGGAATTGCAGTGATTAAAGAAACTATTTGGTCGCAACCTGATGACCATGTCGCGATAAGAAAACAAGCACACTAGAAATTTTGAGTCACAACCTGAAAAAGAAGTTGAATAAGAAATGAGGTCAGGATGATTCGTGGAGAAATGATGTCACACATGCTTTTAAGGCTCGTTAACATAAACTTCAAGAAGGAAAGAACGATTGTGGTCGCGACCTAAATCCTAATGTCGTGAACAAGACAATGAAAGACAAACAATTTTAAGCTTCAACATTAAAAAAGGGAGCTATGACCATGAACGGCTATCGACAAAGAAGTGAGGTCGCTACATCGAATGAGAGACAAAGAAGACAAACAGGTCGCCCAAGTCACGACATGAAACCGAGGTCATGGACATAGAATTTATTAGCTGACTATAAAACGTGATCGCAACAAAGATCAACAGAGCTGGCAACATAAATGATGTCGCGACATCAAATCGAGGTCGCGACATATATTTCAGTAAAGGAAAGAATAGTCAGGTCGCGACATACTTTTGAGGTCACGACAGGAATTGCACTGATGACCACGTCGCGACAAGAAAATAAGCAGACCAGCAAAGATGAGTCGCGACCTGCTTGAAGGTTCAAGACAACTGAATGACGTCGCAAAATGAAAAGAGGAGCAGTGACAGAGAAGCAAAGAAGATGACAAATGCAAATGAGTCGCTGATATCAACCATATCACACACGTAAATGCAGAAGGGGCAGAGAATTTGAGGTTGAGACACCAATTCCTGGAAATAAGAAAAATATGAGGTCGCAACCAGAGTTCTCACTACTGACAACTAACATAGTCACAACAAAGAATTCATGTCACGACCACTAATCAAATTGCAACTGAAGAAACAAGTCGCAACATAAAACATCAAGTCGTAGCTCTACAATTGCAAGTACAAAGTGAAAGAAGTCGCGACTGGGCTGAGGTCAATGAATCGACCTAACAAAACCAAAACCGTGGATTTTACGCCGCGACAAGTTTCGAGGTCACGACTCCAAATAAAGGAGTTGTGCCATTGAATTTAGGAAACTACGAGCCTTGAATCAGCCCACTTCAAGGTTATAAATAGCGCATGTGAGTTTTAGTAAAGGAGCTTCCTTTTTTTTTCAACCCACTTGAGAGGAGAGGAAGACTTGTATATTTAGAATATTTTTCTCTGATTCAACTGGCATTTGAATGTAAAAGCTGATTGCTTTATTTTCACTACTACTGAATCACCGAAGTTCGCATAATTTTTCGAATTCGCCTGTGGAAATTATAGTTATAGTGGATGTTTTTATCAATATTCCATCGATTATGATCAGAATTGAGAAGCAATGTACCACTAGATTGAATTTATTGTTAGTTATAGTCTTTTCTATATGAATTAGAGAGAGAATCACCTGGATTGGAATTTATTTGGTTGATGTGTTATTGAATGGATATGTTCCCAATAGTAGTATCGAATACCCTTCCAAGGTGTGTATCCTGCTCTGATTTTCAGGAAACGCTCTGAGTGACACAAAGATGGAGATTCCTAAGAGTTTGGAACATTCATTTGGTGGGTATGTTAGACTACCATTGAAGAACTATCGAGCTCTGAGAGTTCACTTAGATAAATTCACCACTCATAATTGATGGTCGAGGGGAATATTTATCAATTTAAATAACGAGATTTAACCCACTTGTTGGAAAGCTTCTGAACCTATGTTAATGAGATCAATCAAGGAAATGGAAATATTCATCAGGATTTAAAGGATGAGTCATCAATTAAGTTGTAGAAATTTTACAACAACCTTTAATTAGGAAGCAAGAAATCTATAGTCTCAAGAAATGGGTATGAAGTATTGAGAAAGAAAAATACCCAGATCTTGTTAAGATTGTGCAAAGCACAAGTAACTGGTTATACCCTTGTCTTCGAGAGAAGCAGGGACCTCTAGTCAGTGATTTATGGAGAAATCCAACCGCATTGTTAGGCATCGTGGACAATTCCAAATCCAGCACAAAACAAAGGAACAATGCATGATGGTGCAGAAATTGACTGCTTGGCCAATTTTCGATAGTGTTCATTTCTTTACAAGAGAATTGATTCACCAAGATATTTGTTTTGTTATTTGTTTCATATCTATAAATTCAACTTTCTTTACTTTTTAGATGTATTCTCTAGAACAATTACTTTTCTAGTTAAGCCGAGAGAACATACATACAAGATCCAGATAGTATGGATTCCTGGTAGTCAGTAGTTGAACTTCAAATTCTTGTCAATCAGGTGGGAATGATATCTATAGACTTGCATCCAATTTTACTACTTGAATGACCAGGTAATTTAGAAAATAATAGATCAACCATTAATTCCAACATAAAATCAAGCTTTTATTCATTTTTTAAACAACTCATTCAACTTTATGTGATAACATCTGAGAATTCTGTAAGGCCTCAGAGGCAAGCATCGAGTGGTTTAGTCTATATCTCTCTCACAGCATACAAACAGAGCTCATCACTTCTAATGCTCGCTTTACCTACTAACACGCGAGACAATCGTCTAACAAAATTCCTAACGTGTCATTTCATTCCGCCTCCAAGAATACCGGCGACGGCGATCACAAGACATCTTCGTACAATTGATGCATACCGAACGAGAGCAAGCCAAACTCCCTGAGGATTTTCTCAATCGACGGCCAAGCACAACTCCGCCCCTATAATCAAGACTACCATCTGCGGTGGGATGGCCTAAATTTTCTCGCCACTGCACTGGATCGCATTCCCGGTCCCCGAATACGACGAGATTACTATCGCCCTGCCCTGTGACTCAATCACCTCGTTCGCAGGGACCCATAGCCACCAATCTCCCTAACGCTCCCTGAGCTTGATCACTGTACTCTAACCTAAACTATCCCATAATCTCGAGCATCTACCACTCCCAGGAAGCTACACTTGCAAGTACTCCCCGTGACTTCCGACTGAGCGCATCAGCCACTTCATTTGCCTTACCAGGACGACATAGCCACCAATCTCCCTAACGCTCCCTGAGCCTGATCACTGTACTCTAGCCTAAACTATCCCATAATCTCGAGCATCTACCACTCCCGGGAAGCTACACTCTGCCGCCCCCGACTTCCGACCGAGCGCATCGGGCCACTACATTTGCTCTTACTGTGATGAATGCACAAGAAGTCATAATCCTCCGGATACTCCATCCATCTGAGTTGCCTCATGTTAAGGTCCCGTTGTATGAAAATATACTTCAGACTCTTATGGCTCAAAAATACTTCAAATTGTTCACCATACAAGTAATGGCACAAAATCTTTAAGGCAAAGATAATGGCCGCCATCTCCATATCATGTGTGGGGTAATTCTGCTCATGATTCTTTAGCTGGCTAGAACCATAAGCTACAACCCTCCTGGACTGTAGATTACGACACACATCTCTGGTCATCTCTAAGAGGCATCACAAGACAATCGTGTACCTCCTGGGTCTCCCCGTTTCAGGGACTCATTAGAATGAGCCAAAGTAAGCCTCCTTTCTAACTTCGTATCGCCTTTCACGTGGCCGATCCACTCAAACTTAACCCCCTTCCGGGTCAATCTAGTCAGAGGTGCTGCTAATCGGAAGAAATCCTCAATGAACCTTCTGTAATACCTTGCTAATCCTAAGAAACTGCGTATCTTAAAGAGTGACTTTGGCCTCTCCCAACTCATAATAGTCTCTACATTATCAGGGTCTATTGACACACCAAAACCGACAATTTACTCGTCTCCACCGAATTTCACCCCGCAAGCCAAAACCCGCACTCCCACCGAACTTGGCATACAATTGATGGTCCTTGAGTGCCTGGAGAACAATCCTCAAATGATCCTCATGCTCCTCCTCAGACTGAGTAGATCAAGATGTTGTCAACATAGACCACAACAAACTGATCCAAATAGGATTGAAATACCCTATGCATGAAATCCATGAATGCCATTGGAGCATTCGTCAATCTCAAAGGCATCACTGTGAACTCGAAATGCCTATACCGCGTCCTAAACGCTGTCTTAGGGATATCTTCCTCCCTAACTCTCAATTGATGATAGCCAGTGCGAAGGTCTATTTTGGAGTAGACTCGCGCCCCTTTCAACTGATCAAACAAATCATCAATCTTCGGTAATGGATATCGATTCTTGATCGTAACCCTGTTCAACTGTCGGTAATCACTACACAGTCGAAGGGTCTTGTCCTTCTTCTTGGCAAACAAAACCGGAGCCCCCCATGGTGAAGTGCTCTGGTCTAATAAAACCCTCATTCAACAATTCTACAATGGCTCGAAGTTCAGAATTTCAACCGCCATCCTATGAGAAGTCATAGAAATGGGCGAGGTACCAGGGTGTAACTCAATACATAAGTCTACATCCCTCTGCAGAGGTAATCCCGGTAGTTCATCCAAAAACATCCTCATACTCAGAATTCACGGCTATGCATCTAAGTCCTGATCACTGTCTTCTAAGGTAAGGGTTATACTAACCCATCAACCGTCCACTCCTGAGTCAGATACGGGGCCTGGGTAAAAGATCATGTTTGGTCTCCTTGAAACATACTACGAATACCGTCTCAAGGTAGCGATAACTTTCCAATGCTCATAATCAATGACAACCTAAGCAATGGCCAACCGCCCATCCCAAGGATGACATCAGCTCGACATGTCCACGACTCCTCGTCCACAAAGAGTAATCCCATAGATCTCTAACTCGCAACCCCGACATATCAGATCCACACTCACCCTAGTTCCTAGGGGAGAGCCTACATACAACGGCTTTTCCAAGGTCTCAACCTCTATGCAGCAATAAATGAATGCGATGCAATCTAATCAACATCTCGCCAGCGTAGGTACAAACATACCCCGTATAACCACTGGTCCGTCGGGGCCCGGGCCAAGGTGAACCAGAGATACTCCCCCGGGTCCCGGTCTTGTCCCGAGCCCCCGTCTCGACCGACCCACACCGACCTTCGTCTATCTATGTAGCGGCGCCTTCATTCCGCACCCTCGAGACCGAGATCGGGTCCCTTCAAATTCCACCGAGGTGAGAAGGAACGTTCTGTCCGCGCCATCCCAATCGATGATCGGGACCGAGGTGTCTCGTATCCTTGGGGGATCCCCCGCCCTTTGCGGCCAACCTCCGCAGCAACTTCGCCTCACATGTCCGCCGATGGCAATAGAAACATGCTCATCGATCCCGACCGGACCGGAAGCCTCTGGTCCCGGCCTTTAGCCCCGATAGCCTCGACTGTCCCCAAATCTCGGAATAGAAGTCTTTACTTTTCCCAAACTAGGAGGAAGGTCGACCCTCCTTCCTTTCTCACTAAGACAGATCTCTGACACTCCCAGGCATCCTCTATCTCTTCTATAGCCATAGCCATCCCAACTACGAGTCCACGCTCCATAGAGAAATCCTACACCCGTCGTATGGACAACTCCAGGCCATCCTAAAACTTCCTCACCTTAGCCATATCTGTGGCCACGTAATCATCCCTGAAACGTGCCAATTCAGTAAACATAGCTACCTATTCGAGCATAGTCATACTTGCTTCAATTCAAGGAACTCCTGAGCTTTTGCATGCCTAGCAGATGTCGGGAGAAACTTATCCATGAAGAGCTCTCGGAACTCTCCTTATGTCATCGTCTATGGATCCTTGGAGACTTTGACCTAATCCTACCATATCTGGAATTCACCCCCTAGTCGAAAGGTGGCTAGCCCGATACTCGTAGCGCATCGTAGGTAATCTCCATAGCCTCCAAAATCCTCTCAACCTGTCGGAACCAATGATCTGCTACCACTGGATCCCCTCTCCCGGTGAATGTCGGAGGATGATGTGCTATAAACCATTGGAGGTTACTTGACCCCCAGCTGCACTAGCCTATGCAATGGCAACAGCTGCAGCACCCATGGCCTCAACAAAGGCCTGCTGATCAAACATAGGTGGAGTGCCTCGCAGCCAACCCCTGCATCCTCTTCCTCGACTTGCCATCTACATATGTCAAATAGAAAATTAAGGTTTCTTTCTCTTTACTTAATTAGTAGTGCATATGCCACCACTAACATACATCATACTTATTTCCCATATACTATTTACCAAAGTATATGCTTTATACAATACATATCACAGTATTTTGCAACATATAACACATATTTATTCATCAAAATTCACAATGGATGCATGATCTAAACCCGTGCCCATCGAGTCTTAAGATCAGATACCTAAGCTCTTATACTGCCGTGACGCCCAATTTCCCGGGCGACCAATTTTTTTTTCCGACCATCGACTAATTCACTGCGTGACAAGTTATTTGCGGCCGCGGTATCGAATCTTACCGCACGCCTACTTCTATGTCGGCGACAACTCCGCGGTCGCGCGCTTGTTGCCGCGCAACCATGGCCCCGCTATACGCAAAGCAGGCACTCGTCGCGTTCGCCAACCCGCCGTCCGCGCACCGCCGCCGCTGGATCGTGCCCTTTCGCGGCGGGCTTCTCCGCTTGGTTTATCGCGGGAGAAGTCTTCGCACAGAAACCGCAAAAGTCTATCGCGACAGAGGATTCTCCGTCGCGACGTAACTCCCCATCACGCGGGCCTTCTGGTCGCGCGCGCGCTCAGGGTGTGTCGCTGCGCTGCTTCGCCTTCTACTTCGTCAGGGCTGCCTCGCTGCCGGCTAATGAAGTCCTTGTCGCGACAATGAAGTCCTTGACTGCAACAACTTCACCGCCTAGGCCAATTCCTATCATACAAGGGTAAGGCTTAGCCAGATCCCTATCTCACAAGGCATTGCTGGGGTCGCAGAGCGCGCCATTCGAGAACCATTCGCCAGAACACAGAATCTTATTTCGACATAGTCTCAACACAAGCCTTGTTGCGACAAGGAATTTCCTGTCACAACCCACAGCCGAAAATGGGCATTAAATTTTTACCCTTTTGTTTTTCTACACTCTAAATTTTTTCCAATGCGGATTTTCACATCACGCTTTGTACTCTTATTTTTCAAGCAATGAAATATGGGAAATTATTAACACTACACATAACAAGTCAAAAACTAAGTTTTTATTACAAAACTTATTATTTACATAAACAAAACTTGATATTCAATCCAGAATTTACAAAACACTTGAATAGGCCACAAACCGGCTTTTTTCACAATTAATCTCTTGGACTTGTTTCGACTCCCTGTGTACCTCTAGTACCTGAAAAATATTTCCCCATGACAAGGTGAACAATGACCAATAGAAAAATTTTCCTACAAGGGTTATTCCCCACCTAAAATGCACATGCAATGTCACGCATACATCATACCACATTCCATACAGAAAATGCAATCTTACATGAAATTATTTCATGTCATGCATGAGATGAGACTCCTCATGCCCGTAACTCGAGTCCTGGCCGACTCCCCTACACATGCAATGCCAAGTATGAAAACCAGTCATTGGTGTTTCACCCAATGACTTAACCTATTGGACAACCCTCTAATGTTCATTTAACGTGACAATCCCGTGTTTTTTGTAGCGACTCTCCGGGTCTCACCAGCACGTCGCTCCGACACTTCGAAAACTCTACCACTGATACATATGTCTAACCAAGAATAAAATTTAGGTCTTTCACCCTTGGGGCGGGAGGGGATCTACCCTATTTTGCTTCACCCAACACACATTTATTTATTTATTTTAATGTTATGAAACTGTGAGTTTCAATTTTGGACATCGTCCATTTCCGAGATCACCACATATTCACCAAGAATGGTGAATAACCAATACCATGCACACACATTCGACTCGACGCAATGTCCCGTGCATATGAAATGTAAATATGTCATTTCATGTCATATCATGTTACATGTATAAAGAGAGCTACATGCAACATTACCAAAACATGGATAATTATATTTTCTACATATAATTCACATCCATCAAAAGAGCATATATCCACATGATTTTTCTACACACAACATGTTATTCAATCAAGCAACACACAAATGGCCCCAATCTCGAACCCATAAAAACAGGGCACCTCTCGGTCCCTTCACGACTATGAACCATTTTAGGTTCCATTCGTCACCGAATCAGTGTGTTAACAA
Organism: Tetrastigma voinierianum; assembly: GCA_016808115.1. Classification (NCBI taxonomy): domain Eukaryota; kingdom Viridiplantae; phylum Streptophyta; class Magnoliopsida; order Vitales; family Vitaceae; genus Tetrastigma; species Tetrastigma voinierianum. The sequence continues at coordinate 510,373 of JAEQBH010002680.1, read as the reverse complement.
AACACACAACAAAACCCAAAGACATCAGTCAACACAGTCCGGGACTATCCGAAACCAGTCCCAAAAATTTTCAATATTCATGTTATCCTCAACCAGGAGGCTTCATCGCATTTTGAGTTGCCAAAATTTAAATGTATCGATGGTCAGACCCTTCGACCATCCGATGCATTATCTGTGAGATCATGACTTCCGCATTCGGGAATGATGCCCTTTGTGCAAGGTATTCTCGTCTGCACTAAAGGTGTCCAGCCGCTGTGTTTCCATCGTTTGCCCTAAACTCGATAACATCCTTTCGCTGATTGTTCGAAAACTTTGTTTCCTAGTATATGTGCTCAGTGGGGCGAAAATAGAGTGTCACTAGTCTGTTTCACATGCAGGTGGGCAGATCCAAGACCATTAGAAATTTCATAAAGCGTCTTAGGCCTCTCACTTCACTGATTTTGTTATTCCCGACACTGCACAAGTAAGTCACTGGGCAAAGCATTCGCCCAACACACAATTATTTGACTCTCTCTCCCTACAGCCTCCGACTTCGATTGATGAATTGTTCCAAAGAGGTAATCAGTACGCAATACTCGAGGACGATGTTGTGGCTGCAACGAAAAGAATAGTCGCTAGTACTTCCGGCTGGCAGAATCAATGGTGGAGGCAAGGGAAAAAGAAGTCAGCAGGATGAGGACACCAAACACAAACGTCACGACGGAGTCTAGATTCACTCTTCAAAAACCTAGGGGAAAGATAGCCTGAACCCCCGACAATCAAACAACCCTAACCTAGACAACTACCTCGAGCAGGTAAGATTTACAACTTCGTCGTAGGCACCCCTTCCAATCATCTATTCGCCTGTGTTTCTCGCATACGCCCCGCCCAGTGGCGACCTTCCGAGATGAGAGACAAGTCACGATTCTACAAGTACCATAGGGATGTTGGACATAAGGCCAATTCCTGCTTCTGACTCCATCGCACTGAGTTACCTTGTTAGCAAGGAGCACCTAAAAGACTACGTGGAGAATTCGAGCCCAAGAAGGTCACCGTCCTTCCGCCAACAAGCCGGGCCTCGATCGTCGACACAATACCGGCAGCTCTAGCCGCCCCACGCCGGGGCAGCCAGATGTGGATTGCGGGCTGGGTTAGCTAAGGCGGCTTCAAGGAGTGCTCAACCCGTTTATGGGCTCTCACCTTCCAAGTCGCCTTGATGTGAATTGGTCTTTACCCACACGATGACGCTCTCATCTCAACCTCGAGGCTCCGTGGCATTTGATAAAGCGCATACTAGTAAACCCTGGGTAGCAGAACTGACCTTCCGGGAGCATCGGGCCCACCTTTGATTCGACCGGGCTACCAACCGGATAACTACCTAACCCGAAGGGTCCTTGGTCGGGTTTAATGGTATGTGACTCACTACTGGGGAAATCGTATACTCAATCCTCAGGGTCCGATCAGCCACTTCGCCTGCGAACGATGATCAACGAAAGCCGTTGAACTTCACGCTACTGGTCGCACTGGATCCACGCGAGAAGGCATCATTCTTCCCACTACCAGAGCTGAGTTTTCTAACCTTTGATAGTGGACGGTGTGACATTGAATCTTGAGATCATCGCAGCCCAAAGCAGGTTCTTGAACAAAACAAGAGGGTGAGGCGCTTACCAAATAGCAACAAATGCTCGAGGTTCTACTGACAGATATGAGACAAGGTCAAGCCTTTATAAGAGACCCCTTGTTCGCCCCTAATCGACCGAGTGTCAACTCGGGGCTTCGCTGTCCTAGAAGAGGTCACCTCCATGTTGTGGCTCCTTCGTGAGTTCGAAGATATTTTTGCTTAGTCCCATGCTGACATGCCAGGGGTTTTGCCCAAGTTGGCTGAGCTTGAGAAGCGGTTGTAGGCTAGTTCGACAAAGATTGAGGCGGTTTCATCCGTCTCGAAAAAAGGTGATAAGGCAGGAAGTGGACAGATTACTAGAGGCTGGGTTCATTAAAGAGATTCAATACCCAAAGTGGCTGTCCAATGTGGTAGTAGTTCCAAAAAAGAACGACAAGTGGCGAGTGTGTGTGGATTATACAAATTTGAATGACACCGCCGATTTAATACTTTTCTCCCTAATTGATCGGGATGTCGATTGACAAGAAAGCATGAAGTTGATCCTCAGACTTACCTGCCAACTAGATCCCGACACCGGCTCTGTCGAGGCAAAGACCAAGCCATAACCCCATACGACATGTATTGCTACAGGGTAATGCTATTTGGATTAAAGAACACCAGGGCCACCTATTAGTGCATGATGTCTCCGGTTTTTGAACCTCTGTTAGGAAAAACAATGGCGGCTTATATCAATAACATCTTGGTAAAGTCTAAGGCTCGAGGGGATCACCTGAATCACCTGAAGGAAGCATTCACCTTACTTCGACAACATTAGTTGCGATTGAACCCTGCTAAATGCACTTTTCGGGGTAGGCTTAGGCAATTTCTTAGGCTTCCTAGTCAACCAAAGAGGGATCGAGATGGCACCAGGGTAGGTCCGAGCTAGTTTTCAGATGAAGCCCCCGATGACAAAGAAGGGAGATACGCCTCACTGGCGACGATAACTCCTAATGTTTATCTCGCCATACTGAACTCTTGCAGCTTTTTCTTCAAAGCGGAAAGCGGAGATGGTCGGGGCCTGGAGTGTGAAGAGGCCTCTGTGCCAAGGGGGAATACATTATTTCTGGCTACTCTCCTACCGGTCAGGTGGAAGAACTTATCTCAGATTCGTTTTCTCGGGGAGTGTAGTCAATGCCGCTCTAGTAAGGTTGGATTCAAAAAAGAGGGAAAAGCTAGCGATTTTGTTAAGAAAGCGCTCTCCACCCAAGTCAGTATTTCGATTGAAAGCAAGTGGCACTAGCTCTCAGAATGGCAACGAAGAAACACTCGCCATATTTTAAGGCTCATACCATAGTTGTGCTCACGAGCTCACCGATCAAGGCTATACTCCACAAACCGAACACGTCTGGGAGACTGCTAAAGTGGGAGATGGAATTGAGCGAGTTCGACATGGCACGCCTCAAAACCGCTATCAAGGGTGTGGTACCGCCTACTTCACTGTGGGAGAGGTCGGAGCCCGCGCGTGAAGTTGACAACGAGAAGTGGTATCAAATCGATGGGTCATCCTGGCTCAAGGCGGAGGTTCCAGATAATTTCAAGTCATATGATTCAGCCCAATTCATCGCACAAGTAATCAAACCGCTTCACGCCTATAACAATGAAGCTAAATACGAGGAAAATCATATCGGGGTTAATGTGGTATGGCATCTCTTAATAGCAAACACATGATCTTCGGCGTGACTTTCAATTGCGGCAAATGCAACCGCGGGAAAAATGGGTTGGTGAATGAGAGAATGGAATGTAGATTGCAAATAGCCAATCCCCTGCTAGATTCATTTAAACGTATCGAGGTAACACACGTCCCCAGGACTGAAAATCAAATGGCAGATGCGCTTGCTAATTTGGAAACCAGCGCTTTGCACCCCGTACAACATTGAGATAAGCGTCATGGATCGATCGTCCATCCAGGCACAACAAATTGCAGGCCATGATTGCTGTGTCGACATGTTCGATTTACGCCCATCACAGTATCTCATTGATAACTCTGCTTGAGAACCGAGCCGAGGATGTAAAGGTAAATGACAGACCCCCTTTGACAGGACCCAACCCGAAAACTCTCCCAAGATTCCCCGGGTGGTCCCGCCTAGTGAAGTTCCCACTGTACAATCCCTAGGGAATGTCCAATGGAACCCCAACTTTAAGAAAGAAGGTAAACACCTGCATTAATATAATACCTCAATATATATATAAAAGATCCACAACCGCTCAAATCCACAACCGACCCATCATACTGTAGGTCATAACCACAACACACATGATAAAGACTCATATGAGTTCAATACTAAGATCAGAGCATTCTAAGAGTGTTTGCGAATTTAGGGGTACAATGAAAATACATAAGTCCAATAAAATAAAGGCAGATAGATAAGATGGAATATCGTAACTCGCGCAGGTAACTAGGGTGACGAGAAGCCGGGCGAGGTAGGTCTTCACGGACTGGTTCGACCTAAAGAACGGATTTAAAACAATAAACGTGAGATAATAAACCTCTGAAAGGGTATGATTTATAAGGAAAATAATGTTTTTATTTTCTAAAATTTCTTCAAGACGCCACGCCCACTCTTTATAAGGTTCCCGTTTGTAAATCATTTCCACAAACCCAAACTATACCCAAGTCAACAATATGAACTTCATGCTCAAAATTTAACCGACATCATTGGTCAAGAATCTTATAACTCGAATTTATTCACAACATAAAAATTGAGCATAAAATATATATAACCATCATGTCGTGAAAAATAATCATGAAAATACACAACCATAAATATTGAAATGGTTATACTCACTTTAAAACCAACAATGTACCGTATCATACCCAAGGTGAACCGGTTTGCACACCCAACTCACGACAATCGGCAACTAATAAACCTTCGTAAACCCACATCACGTGGCAACTAATAAACCTTCTGCAAACCCGACACGTGGCAACTAATAAACCTTCTCGTAAACCCGAGAATACATGGCAACTAATAAACCTTTCCAACGATACCGCATTATAATCATTTCAATAAAAGTCTCAAAATCCACTTTAAATCAATAACTTTTCAAATGGTTTAAAACCTCAACCCATGTACCAAAATGTTTGGAATACCACAAATTTATCCATGAACTCAGAAACTTCCAAATATTTAAATGTCGATAAAATCCACATGAAATGATAACTTATTTATATAAAAACAAAGATAATTATATTTACGTATAATCAATCGCTCGATCAAGTTATATATATAATAATTAACCACAATTATATATATCTATAATAATACCCCAAAGCATTAAAACATGTAAACCACTCACTCGACTAATAGACATGTTTCAAAATTTTTACTCCCCTCAAGCAGTGACTATTTTCAAGTTCAACAGAGTGCTCTGTAATATAATAAACAATCTACTTCAGCTCCATTAACTAAAACTACGATGCCCCAAATGTCTTAGAATAATTTTTAGAACTATGAACTATCTAAATTGACTGATTGTGTCCACTATATGTTGTGGCACTTTACTGAAGGCCTGTAGAGAGACTCAAAAACAGCTTTTCACCCGGAGGCTAATCTTTCAAAATTGAACCTTCCAATAACTCATAAAAATGTCCAATTTCACTAATCCAACTTCACTTTGTTTAATTTGACCATCAGGCCTAATTTTCACCCAAATATTTAATTATTCGAATGACCTAAAAAATGGAAACTAATCCAAACGACATTCAAAATTTTAGCAAACTTTATATCAACTAAACCTAAAGGAGACCAGAACACACAGCGACTTACCTTGGTCCAAAGGTCAGGGTGGTTTAAAACTCGATCCTATCATTTACCAACTTTGTTTTCGCCGTATTTTCAAACGGTGAGGACCGAGAAAGGGGACCACGGAATAAGTTCAGAGGGTCCAAAATCGTGGGAGGAGGTAAGGGTCGACCCGAATGGCTTAAAATGGGAAACTAGCGACTACGCAGCGCACACCGTTCGCCGCCGATTCGCTTAACCGGCCAGTGGCTCGCCGTGAAATTTTCTGGCGACATCTTACGGTGGTGGCGCTCCTCCTGGCCGGCGTGTGTGGCAAAATTGGGTGGCAGTGTCATCCGCGGCCAAAGGCAGTTTGGTCTAAAGGTGGTCGAAGCGACCGATTCGGTGCCGTGGTTTGGGGAGTTTTCTCTGGGTTTGGAGCTCGAAATGGGTGTGTGTTGAAATTTAGGGTTCTATTTGGCAAGCAAAACCAGGTTTATATAGAGCCTAGGGTCGCTTTCAGGTAAAAACCCTAGACTGATTTGGACATTGCTAAAACACTGCTGCTTGAACTCCCTAGGGTCATAACTTTCTATCCATAAGTCTGATTTTGATGTTCAACCGTCTTTTGAACTCGTCATCGCGAGGAACTTCTGAAATAGTGTCTTAGTCGACTAAAATTATTAAATCCTTGAAAAAGTCAGCAGGCCCACATACTAAACTTGGTCGAACTTGGTCAAACTTGAATTAGCGTTTTAAAAACTTGTATGATTTGAGTACGGGTCGATTTACACGCCTTCACATTGACGGGAGTTGGAAACTCATGTAGTAACCTCCCGGCCCGAGCTTCGTTGTTGACAAGTTACCATGAAGCTAAGCCGTTAAAACTGCTGAAACTGTCTTTGGAAAACATTGGTTATAAAAATTTTCAAAATCATAACTTTAGATTTAGCAAAAATCCGGCAGCATAACGACTGCACGGTGGTCAAGCCCGAAATACAAAAATCACTTATATAAAAAAAAATACACTCCCAATATTTTCCAAAATCCAACTACAACCATAATTTCAATCCAACATATAAGATACAAATCAATCCAACATAATTTCATCGCAACCTGTTTTTCTCAAAACCATGCATGCATATTTTACAAAATATATTTACATATACAAAATGTCACATTTTAACTTTTACTACGTTTACTTTACCTTATATATATATATATATATATATATATATATATATATATATATATATATATATATATATATATATATATATATATACTTTCTGACGTCTAGGTGAGGATCTTGAGGTCTTCGGCTTCAACACATGCACGAAGAAATTGTTAAAAGCAGAAAACTATAGGCCAAAGCGGGCTCGGTGAGTACTATAAGTTCTAAATGTTGATGTCTGATGTATGTACCTCCCAATGAATGTGCAATGGTTGTAAAATTGTTATTGAAAGCGAGTTTTGCTACTATGAAAACCATTTACGAAAATTGTTTCGAGTGGTGGTTAATATCTAGTGATATCTTTATCAAATCAAGTACCAACCATTGTGGCCCATTTCTGAAATACCCTAGACGTGATGCCACGGAACCTCGAAACCTGGCATCGATAGTGAACCTTGGAACACTACTTGTTTAATATGGTCCGGTGAATACGGCGGGATCTCTATAAGCATAATGGAACCTCTGAACCAAAATGCCCGGTGATGGAACCTCGGAACCAACACCTCATCACCATGTACTATGTCATCACGCTAACTATCTATATACGCCGAATGTGCAGAGGGCGACTCACTATATAAATATATACTATATCTAACCCCCAATTGCCGACCAGGCAATGTAGTTAGTCATAATGTCCCATAACCCTACCATGCACAATTCGAGATACATCTGACCGGAACTGAGCTATGTCATCTAGGGGTTTTTGCTAAACCAGGCCAAACTGTTTCTTAAGTGTTGAAATCGAACTTTTCTGCTGAGTATAACAAATGGGAGGTAAAAAAAATGCTTTACTAATTACATTATATTTTCAAAGTACTTTACAAACTTGTAATTTAAACACTTTCGTTTTTCTAACGATTTTGAATTACTACGCCTTTTTTCTCGTAATTTCTTTCAATTCTTGTCAGCGGGCTAGATTATTGTCGTATGCTCCCGTCGCTATATAGTGTCTAATTACGAAGGCGTACTTGATTGCGTTTTAACCATAAAACATACAAAGGGCTTTCAAAGGAACTACATCGAACGAACTTCGATTCTAACAAAATTTTACGTGCTAGTCCCATTCGATAAGGACATCGATAATGAGGTGAAATTGACCAAAATGTCCCTACACATGAAATGCCCCATCACATGAAATGCCCCATAAAAACTATCCGTTTTAGCAACTTTTTTCAAAACGACCCTATGCTATTCGATGTATTAGACCACCTGCTGTCAGCCTTAACCGCGTAATTCGCATGTGATTTTCTGATTAAATTTTTTCAGAAATTATGTGGGTACCAAATGCTATTGTCAGACATATGATTAGATTCTATACTCAAGGGACTTTCCATAGAGTCTAAAGCACTAAAAATATTTACGAAAATTATGTCGGTATTCAGAATAAAATCACGAAATTTCAACCCGAGCTGTCAGAAACAATTCAAAAATTCATGGATTTGTCCGGAACACAATCTAGAAAATTCTGAAGATTCCTAAATTCCTAAAACTCGATTCCAAAGAATTTTGGGATGAAATTCTAACTCACGGCCTTTAAGAAAATTTCAAGCCATTACATAACATTTAGGCTAAAAATAACTCAAGTAGGAAAATTTCCTACCTCTTGAAGTTTAACAAAATGCTAAGATATTGGTACCTACACGTAGCTCTCGTCGCGTAGTCCAACTTTGTCTTCTGCTTCTACGAAAATCTACGACTTGATTTCCATAAATATAAAAAAAAGCGAAGAAAAGAAAAAATAAAATAAAAATCCTCTCACCAAGCCCTCTATGTCTCTCTCCGTCCGTCCCACGTATCACCTTTTGACGTTTTGATTATTTTTTTTCTTTAATTATTATTATTATTATTTGGATAAATGTTTATTGCCTCATTCGGGTCCGTTTCTACCATGAAACAATTTATTTCTTTTTTAGTTCACTTTATTGTAAATGAACTTAAATCAGAATCATTCACGACTTCGATTTTTGTAAAAATCTTGTCCACGAAGTCGCGGCGACTTATCACCAGAAAATGGATAAAATATTACATTGTCTCGAGAATTCAACGAGGAGCCACACGGGTCACTAGATTCGAGATGAATTTGCGAAGAGAGCGCCAGTCCGTTTCATCATTCGAGATCTAGAGAATTTTCTAGGCTTCCCTGAACCATTCTAGTAATTTATTATTATTATTATCCTTTTGAAATTCCATAATTTGTACTTTCACCCTCCACTTTCCTTAATTACAAAAGTACCACAATTCTTTGAAAACTTTATAATTTCACCCTTAAAAACAACTTTCAAAAATTCTATTATGGCACTAAAATAATTAAGGAAGCCCTTGGTGCACATATGTGACCCTACGGTTACACATACCGTACACCCTCTCGGGACGGGGCTTTACAGTAAAGGCCCGAGCAGCATGGTACTCTCTCATGGACAGAGTGTATAGGCGTTCATTCTCGAGGCCGTACTTAAGATGCTTGCCCCGTGGAGAGACCAAGAAGGTCATTGAGCAAGTTCACCTAGGCGTATGCGGAATGCACATCGGGGGACGGCCGTTGTGCCATTGAATTAAAACTCAAGGTTACTACTGGCCAACGATGAGGCAAGAGTCTCAAGAGTTTGTGCGCGAGTGTGATGTGTGCCAAAATTTTGGAAATTCCATTCATGTTCCAGCTGAAGCAATATATTCCGTGACAAGTCTGTGGCCTTTCTATTAGGGGGGGTGTTGGTGGGATTGTAGGACCTCTACCTTTAGCTATAGGCCAGCAGAAGTTCATGTTGGTTGCTATCGATTACTTCACCAAGTGGGCGGAGGTTGAGGCTTACGCGTAGGTCATAGCAACACAACTCATCCAGTTTGTTCAAAAGAACATCGTGTGTAGGTTTGGGGTTCTTCACTCCCTGGTCTCAGACAATTGGCCATAGTTCATCAACAAGATGTTTCAGAAATTTTGAACCGAGTACAAGATCAAGAATGTCTATTCATCACCTCGATATCCTAATCAAATGGGTAGGCCTAGGTCATGAACAAAACACTGCTCGGGTACTTGAAAAAGCACTTAACCACGGCAAAAGCGAAATGGGTAGACGAGTTACCAATAGCCCTTTAGGTCTATCGAACAACTCTCAGGCAACCAACGGGGGAGACACCATACGCCTTAGCTTTTGGGCCCGAGGCTCAGATACCAATCGAATTTAGACTCGACCCACTCCACTCCAACAACCCTGCCGAACTCGTATAAGCTCTAGAGGATCTTGAGAAAAAAAGGGAACGAGCCGCCATTTGAATGGCTCAGTACCAACGCCGAGCCGCTCAGCAAGTATAGAGGCTTGTCAAGCCCAAGTCGTTCAACAAAGATGAGCTCGTCCTATGACTGACCTTCGAAGAATGGAAATTCTAACCAAACTGGGAAGGACCCTATGTTATCGTCGATGATGAACACAAAGGCGCATACAGAATACAGTCACCAGGGGGCGAGACAGAGCCTCAGCCATGAAACTCTCTATATCTAATAAAGTATTTCCAATAGATGTACTTGTGATGTTAAATAAATATTTACGTTACGGGGATGTTAAATAAAAAAATTTTTGAAGTAGCTCACGTTGTAAACTTCTATCGCTTAGCCTGGTATTCGGGTGACCTCCTTGAGATATTCTCCATAAGATGAGCCCCGTACTTGAGCAGCCTCCTTGATATGTTCTCCATGAGATGAGCCCTATACTCGGGTGACCTCCTTGAGATGGTCTCCATGAGATGAGCCCAGTACTCGGGCAGCTCCCTTGAGATGTTCTCCATGAGATGAGCCCTATACTTAGGTGACCTCCTTGAGATGGTCTCTATGAAATGAGCCCAGTACTCGGGTAGCTCCCTTGAAATGTTCTCCATGAGATGAGCCATGTACTCAAGCGACCTCCTTGGGATGATCTCCATGGGATGAGCCTAGTACTCGAGAAGTTCCCTTGAGATGTTCTCCATGATATGATGCCTTGGGCAGCTGGCCCTGGATGGTCCTCTATCTCGAGCAGCATAAGTCCTTACAGGCCTCCCCGAGATGTTCTCTAAGAGATGTCCTATAATACCTCAAACTATACCCTGACAGTTTTATAACATGTTTGGGGTATAATAAAAGTAAATTTATATTTTTTCCGAAATAAAAATAATGCTAAAAATAAAATAAGCAAAATTTTGGAATTAATACATGAGTTAAGGGTAAATTAGTAATTTACCAATTCATGACCCAAGGGTCATAATTTATTAAGATTATAGGCTAAAGTGGAAATATGAATAAATTGATTTGCAAATAGAGGGGAGTTAAAGGACCCAATAGCAAAAACCAAAAAAGTAATACAAAATTATATAAGGCCAAACATGGCCTTATTAATGAAAGGCAAAATATCTCATTTTTGGTCTAAAATGATAGGGAAAAATCAGTGAAGAGAAGAAAAAAGAAAGAGAAGTAGAAGAAGAGAAGTGCAAGAAAAGCAAAGGTATGGAATTCTTGTTCGGAGGTATGGAAACTATTGGATAGATAAGTATGGAAATCATGTATGGAATTGATGTTTGGAAGTGTTGTTAGTTGGTATAAATGAGTTTTATGGTTTATAAATGTGTTTTTGAGTTTTGGTTAAGTTGGTTTTGATTTGGTTAAAGGAAATTCCAGTGAAAATGGCTCAAAACTAGCCATTTTTGTTATGTTCGGCACCCCTACGCCTAGGTGTAGGGGTCCACGCCTAGGCATAGAGCTCCGCCAAGGCAAAGGCTCCTTCGCCTAGGCCGACCCGAGACAGGGTTTTTGGTATTTTTCTGGTCCGCCTAAGCAAACTTCTCCGCCTAGGCGTGCCTACTAGTTCTATTTTTGGTTCCTCTTTTCCATTAAGTGTAACAATCGTCCATTGGATTAATGAGAATCATAATAAGTGAATGAAAAGATACGTACAAGTATAGAATTTATATGAAAAATGTTTTGTACCTCGCCGTGAAGCTTTGCCTCGGCGATTTGATCGTTAGGCAAACATTGTTCCTTGCCTCATTTGTTAATGTGTTTAAATGTAGTGTTATTTATGAAAAGATAAATGTGTAATTTATGAAAAGATAAATGTGTAATGAAGGTATATTAAAAAACGTATAAATGTCTAAATAATACAAGAATAAAGATGCATGCAGAAATGATAAGAAAATATCACATATGATTACCGGATAACAATAGTTATTTGGTGATATGAGATATATATATTGTAAATGAAATAAAAGAAACAAATTGTCTACTTAGAACCTGGTAGTTGGATAGGTAGGCATGCCTATAGGGATACAGTTGCTGCAGCATACAGTTTATAGATATCGAGGCCCCGTTTAGGTCATACAGATAGAGGTCACTATCTCGTACAGTGATAGTACCTTCAGGTACACACAGTTCTTTCCCGTATCCACTTCTAAGGTATATGCAAGCATGAAACATAAAAGCAAATGACATTATATGACATGATATGAGAAGCATAGCATTGCTATGTGATGATATGTATACAGTGATAAGTACAAAAAGAAAAGTGTAAATGAAAAATGATATGAAATGAAACATGATAAGACGAATAAGTATGATATATGTATAAGTACATGTAAATGATATGTTTAAAACATGAATAACCATGTGTATAAGTATATAAATGTTAAAGTGATATGCAGTTATGTAAAGTGTGATGACCCTTATTAGAGGTCATCCACATGTATTATTTCCCACTAAGTTATAAGCTTAGCAAGGGTGTTTCATCCGTATAGGTACAAGAGAAGCAAGAGCAAGAAGTCTGGACATTCCACATCAGCAACCAAGGTCAACACACTACTAGGTGCCCACTGAAGACCTTTTGGTCTAATTTTTGTATATGTTTTGCTTTTGTAACAAATGTAAAAATTTGTATATGTTGAACACTCTCATTTATGGAGTTTTGAATATATTTTGTATCTACTGCTACAGAATATATTTCAAGTTAAATGTTTAACAGTACATGAATGAGCAACTAGAAAGTAAAAGATAGCTATAAGTTAAATGGTATCAGAGTACACCCCGTGTTGGGGGCGTCACAAGTTAGATGGTAATAGAGGTGTGTCACAATTTAGCGGTATCAGAGCACCCCGACATGGGGGACGCTACATGTCCTGCACCTGGCCCTTTGGCCTCAAACGACCAAAGAGTTTAGCATCATTCCAACTCCAATGGCTTGAAACAACGCTAGGGGGCTAATGGAGTGGGATAAGTCCTAAGGCACGTGCCATGCAGTTAGCGTTTATTAGCAGCCAAGCCTAGACCCGATTGAGTACGCATGATCCGGACCTAGCCTAGTTACAAGCATTTGAGCCCGATCAGAGAAGGATATAGGGGAGGATGACAACTCAAAATAACCACCTCGAGAAAAAGCAAGTGAGCTACCTCGGACAACCAGCTCAGGTATGAAGATGAGACCACCTTGGGAAAAGGCAAGCGAATCACCTCGGACAACCAAATCGGGCATGAAGATGAAGAGAACAATGTGTATGTTACAATTCTCTCGGGCAGGCATGACGCTTTAGTAAGGGACAATTAATATACAAATGAATGTGCAACGTAAGGAAGTAAAGAGTCACTCATAAATGCCCCAATTATGAGAATTTCACATGTAACCCCCGACTCATGGGTATAAAAGGGGTAGGAACGAAAAATAAAGGGGCCTTTTGATCAGCTATTCTGGCTATTACTTTTGTGAAACGACCAAAAACCCTTTCAGTGTGGATTTTAAAGATTTTAGAATATTTTGGGAAGATTTTAAAATATAGCTTTTTCCTTTTAAAATATAGCTTTTTCTAAATAAAAAAAAAAAAGCTAAATGTTTTAGCTTTTCCTATTCATAAAAGAATTTTAAATATTCATAAATATGTCATGCCAAAATAAACAAATAAAACAAACGGTCTAAATTCTAAAAACAAATTGCTTTTCAGGAAAAAAAAAACCAAAAAAACAAACACCCCCTAAGATTAAAGCAACTCTTGACCTAGCTCAAGTGATGAAGGGATGAAATGGGTGTACAGACTGATTACTACCCAAATAATGTTGTTTCATACCCTTAACACTACGGGTTTTGAGCATTTTTTGCATAGTAATCAACCTAATTGACCTAGTTGGCATGTTAAGGACTTAACAATGCTACTAATCAAATTTTGTGGCAAGTTTTGTTGTTTTCACAGGCTATATATATTGAAGTGAGGGATTCAGCACAAGCATGAAGAAATCAGACAGATTCGAGCCGGTGCGAGAAAAGGGTAGACGAAAGCACGCCAATTTCTCAACCTGCGAATTGCACGCCATCCTGTTGACTTTTTGACCTCCTTTTTGGTTTCTCCCCATTTTGTCCCTATGTAATACTATTCAGCTTTGTTTAGTTTGGTAATTTGTATTTGCAGTATGGGTTGAAAAGCCCATAGACAAGACTTAGTAAAGAAGCTTTTTTATTTATTCAATTTTTGGTTTTTGGGAAGCTTGCGACGGAAGCTCCCGTTTCTTTCAGTTTCTTTCATTTTCTCTCATTTTCTCACTAGCCAAACACCCTTTGAGGATGACAACTCAAAGGATGAGTGGCTAAACCCCCTTCCTCCTTGAAGTAGAAGGCCATTGGGTAAAGGATCCTAAGGTAAACTAAGGGGCTTTTCACGCAGGTATTCACTGTCATTACTATTCTTCTCTTCAACTTTAGGTTTTTGTCCCTTCGATCACCTTGAATGGTCAGTATTTGGTAAGCTTTCAGGGCTCATTGGATGTTTAATGTTAGATCCAGTGATGTTCGTTAGTTATCATTTATGAGTCATTGGAAGATGAGTGAAAGAGACTTGTGTTTTTACTGACTGAGAACATTAATGGCCAGTGAATGCCATTTTCAAAGAGATTTAATGAGGAGGGTCGGTTTTTATAGCTAAATGAAGATCCGGTTCGGGAGATAATTATATGTTATTCTCCCAATGTGAGGTAAAGACCCGGAAACCCCCTCATTTGCCTAAAAGAACCTAAACATAGTGTCCTAATACTTCAAGGGACCTCTTTCCATATTCTAATATGTTGTATTTTTAGTGACAACCATTAAAACCAACCTCTTTTTATAACAACCCAAAATCCAAAATGAATTCACCAGTTTAAACTTCATTGTTAGTCATTACCATGAAGAAAACCCATCCCTGTGGACGATCCTAGAATCGCTATACTACAGTAACAATGTTACAGCAGTAGGAGGTATTAGGTATAAATTTTGTTGATTTAGGATACCCTACGGGCGACGAATCACGGACAATGACGGAGCCAGGATTTAAGCTCAAAAGGGGCACTAAAATTTAAGTTCATGAGGGGTGGGGCATGCCTTAACAAATGTGATGTTGTATAGCCCAATGGCATAAGATCCTACAATTTGAAGGTTAGGGGGGGAGGGGGACAGGTGAGGGGGGGCAATGCCCCTCAGCACTAGGTATGGGATAACCCAAGATCAAACTTTGTAAGAACAGAGACCAACAACGTAATATGATAAAAAAAACTAAGGTGAAAACGTTAAGTAATTAATTACCTGTATTAGTGTCCAATTAGTAAAAGCAAAGTAACAATAAATAGCCCTTGAGGCTCAAGGGGTTAAGGGTTAGGATGGACATACGAAATCAGAATCGAATCCTCGTAAGAACATTGAATTACAACCTAAAATAATAAAGTGATTAAAAGTTTAAAATAAAATAAAAAAAGTAACAATAATAAATTAATAAATCCCATGTACATGTACGATGTGATACATAACATATCAGAAGAGTCACAACTGAGAAAATTCCTAATATCAGCAGCACTCAGAATGGGGCTGCAAGGAATTGAAATAAAAATTTTACATAAATATATTTGTAGGAGTAGGAGTAGGAGTAGGAGTAGGCAGGCAATAAGCAATACTGGAATAGGGCAAAAGGTTTTAATGAATCTCGAAGAACACAAAGGCTTCAACAATGGAGGGTAGAGGTTAGGACTTAAGCATTAATATCTTCAATTCTGATCAGACCAGATACTGGGACCACTTCCTCTTCCTGCAATTTGATGGCAGTATTCATCACAAGCTCTTTGGCATGCATTCGCGCTCGCCGTTTTGATCTTCATGCATTCCGGCATGCAGTCTCTGGTCACACACTGTGGGTCAAAACTACTCCCCTCGCTCTGCCCAGGAAAATATCAGCACGGCCATGGCCGAGATCAGGAGAACTGCATTTGTTTTCTTGATGATGATGCCGCCAATTGTCTTTTTTTTTTTTTTTTTTTGAGGATGGGAAAATGAAGGGTTTTCTGAGTGATTAATAGAGGCAGTCTAGCTCCTCCATGGAATTGCGGCTGTATATTAGGACAGAAATATGCTAATCCTCAATTTTGAGGAGCTCAAATTATAAAAAAAATGGTTTTTCCTTTGAACCTGACTCAAGGTTATTGATGAAAATTAATATTTAGAGAAGAACGTATTACATTGCATGGGGATTTGTTTGAAGACCAACTCAAAGGGAAATGCAAATTTTTAGCATATTCAAATTATTTATTACCTTATTGCATTTTAGATAAGTAAAAAAGTTATCGAAACCCTAGCCGCCTATCTCCTTTTTTTCTATCGCGTCTTATTCTTTTCGAACTTTTTTTTTTCCAAGCAAAGGAGGGGTGATTTTTTGGTCGCCAAATCGCACGTATCGCAGCGTCTTTTCTTCGTTTTCTTTTCTTGTAAATTAGTTCTTGCGAAATATTTAGTCTTTATCTTTTTTCGTATTGCTCGTCGTACTATTGCGGCGTTTGGTTTATCGTCGGAATTTTATGACGTAATTTTTTTTTTTGTCATCGTCTTATCACGGCATTTGATTTGTTGCCGTCTTATTTCGCCATTTGATTTATCACCGTCTTATTGCGATGTTTGATTTGTTGTTAGCTTTTTACGACGTGATATTTTTCATTTTCTTGCTACAAAACTTTATTTTTGTGAGATCGATTCAGACATTGAAGATATTAAATTATGGTATATAGTCATAGATATTTTAGTCAATATATTATCAAATTTGTATGTTTTATATCAATTTATTATATAATTTTTAACAATTTGTATCTTAAATATATCAATTTATTACAAGTTTAAATCAATAATATCATTTTTCCTTTTAAAAAATAAGTAAAAAAGTTGTCACGTGATGCTCATCCAAAAAAATAAATCTGTCATGTGATGATTTCTTTATGGTTAATTAAATTCTTAGAAGCTAAAATCAAATATTCTAAAAAAATGGATTTCTATATTCACTGTGTAGGAGTATTTTACAAACGATTAATTAAAAATATATTATTATTATTATTATTAAAAATTATATTAGATTTTATTTTTGCTAGTCAACGCTAGGACATGTGATTACTTCTTTTTGGAGGGGGGCAAAATATTGTAAAACCATTACTGTTTACTTCTTTACATTTTACGTGTCTCCATTAATTATTTCAACCATTTCTTTTGCATTTTTTTTGTCTTTTGTAAACTACATGGACTACATATTTATCTTTTTAACAGAACAATAAGGGATGATATAGAGATATCCACATCCAATATTTTTCTATAATAATTTTACAATGCATAATATTAATATGTATGTTTCGAAAAAAAAAAAAAGTTAATTTTTAATATATAAGAAAAATCCTAAAATCAAGGAACCAAATCTTGTTATATATTTTTTATACATCTTCACATAAAAGAAGGATGAGCATAAGTTATCAATCATTTTTTTTTTTTTTAATCGTCACTAGACTACCAGAAGAAGTATAGCTATGCAAGTTACAATATAGCTCAACCAAAAACAGAAAAAAAAAATCCATGAATTCGGAAACAAGACACCACTCATATTTTTATAAGGGTAATGATTTTTGTCATTTATTACAAAAAATGAAAGAAAATATATATTTATGTCATTTAACTTTTACACTTTCTGAGTTTACCATTAAAAACTTTATATTTTTAGAAATGATATCTGACACCATGATATCACCAAGCATTTTCAAATTTTACTTCCATAAATTAAGACCACGCTCTTCAATATGAGAGTTTCAAAAGAGCCCATAAATTTTAGCATAGTACTTAATTTCTCAAGCATAAAATTATCGAAAATAGTGTATGAATATCAAATCACTGACAGAAAGAGCCCAATTATAGGGTTCAAGTTGAGTTTTGTTACAGTAAAAATTGTTCCTGAGCCAGACCTTCCAAAGAGGTCTGGATCTTCATTCCCCTAAATTACATCATAAACAGTGTTTGAAAAGAGTTATGATCCAAATGAATAATAAGTTTTTAGAAGGAACAACCCACGATTGCTGCGTAGAAAAATTTAGAAGGCAACAGGCGTAGAGCAGTGATGAGAAATAGGCAATAACTGCAAGATGTTTGAACTATACATACATTTATTATGCAGGCAACAAATGCAATGTGCTTAAATAAAATGTCAAGAAATTTGTCTAAGGTCTAGTATTTTCCCAAAAGATCATCACTAAATGAAACAATCTTATGTCAATGAATTCCTTTGCTCATTTCTATCTTTGGTGTGACAATGAATGCAGATACCATGATTAGGCTACAAGACATACCATACCCTCCACAACTGCAGTCCACATCTATGTTAAATAATGGGTTCAGATGTGAAGGCAAAAACAGATCATCTCTTATTTTCCCCTTGCCAAGCCTCTCTCTCTCTCTCTCTCTATTGTACAAATCTATACTAAAACCAACAGCAGCTCTATTTGATGAGACACCAAACCAAACACCTATCCTATACATAACTCTCGTCAATAAATCTTTTTTACCTTTTCAAGGAGGAGCATCAGAATTAATGGGGTCCAGCAGGAATATGTTCGTTGGGAAGGAGTGGCTGGGCCGCCTCTGGAGCGGCAGCTGCAGCTGCAGCTGCATGCCTACGTTGTCGTTCACGAAGGTAAAGGACTGTCAGGAGGCAGCTAAAAAGGGTGAGGATCGTAGCATTTCCTTCCTCCATGACCACATTCTGCACCCATGCTTCCACCTTTGGATATACTTCAGGAAGTGAATCGATCATGTCAACCTGATATAACCCCAAACAAAAACCCATTCACTTCTTTAGCCTCAGAATGGAGATACACTTTTTCTCTAAATTGCTCTTTGCCTTTGAAAACAAAAATTGTACTTCGCATATATCAGGATATCGCTTAGATTCTGTTTAGCACCTACATTGTAATTTTTTTTCTCTTGTTAAAATTATTGCGAAGGGGATAGGAATCCAGTGTTGTTTTGTTATCCCTACTAGGGGACTCTGGAAAGATGAAACCTCCCACATCCCTACCTCAACCCCTTGGCATTTAAGGCAATCTTTAAGGGCCATTGTACACCAGCTTCACTTATGGTTGGGATTGACAAAAGGTTTTGTTTGGCTCCAAAACTGTAATCAGGAAGATAACCAGAGTGGTAAGGACAACACAATTATCAAGGGAATTAGGATCAAGCTAAAACCAACCAGGGCATCGTTAAATTCGTCTCAACATTTTTGTTTTCTTTGTGTGATTTCTGTGATTATCTTATCAGAAACTTCTCATTATCATGCTTAAGAAGGGAAGCAAGTACAAGCCAGAGGAACATACCAGGAAACTGCTGGCATAGTTCTTTCGTACCCACAAGCTCATAAGAGCCAATGTGACAGCCAATTTTGCAGAAGAATCATGCTGTAGGGCTTCATCATAATAACGCTTGGCAAGATGAAGATCAAATGGAAGTCCTTGGCCATGCTCATGCATGTACCCTAGGTTGAACATGCCTTGTGCATTAGATTGGGACTTAGCATGCATGTATGCCTTTGCTGCTCGATCATAATCTCTCTCAGTACCCTGAGAACGAAAAGAAGATAAACAATAAATAAATCAAAGTACAGAAAGTTTGCAGAGTGTGGGGAACATAAATGCACAATGGAATCATAAGTCCTGGAGCTAGAGATTATAGGATCAGCCCATTTAGAGACACATACCCGACCATAGTAGTATGCATCCCCAATCAGTAAAGCAGCATGTTCATTACCCTGTTCAGAAGCTTGCCACCACAAAGAATGCACGCACTGAAGCCTTTCTGCATCTGTACAAAATCCAGATTCTCCTATGCACATACCACGTTCCCCATATTTGTCAGAATCCATGCAGCATTACTTTGTGCCACCTCATAGCCCAGCTCAGCCATCCTAGAATACAAGAGGAACGCCTTTCCCACATCACCTTTTAGGTACGACTCCAGTGCCCATCTAGACAAGGAACTCCATGGTCCCCGTTCTGCAACTAGTTTGTATAGTGCAGTAGCCTGAATGCAGTAGAACTTAACTATAAATAGCTACAATAGATGATTGCATCTCAAGGAAATTCACATATATATGATAAGGAAAACAAATAATAACAGGAAAATAACACTAGTTTCATGTCTCAAGAAATTATTCATGTTGTGAGCTTAATGCAACAATTACCTAAAATAGGGAACAGCCGCACAAATTTCAAGAGAAATCTTTATTTAGGTGAAAATATTACACATAGCACAAAATCATTGGTATTGTTCTATTTTGGTGACTTAGAACTAGGCCTGGCTTAAGTGCCATCAAGTTAGGGTGGAAATGAGAAAGTTCCAAGTTCAGTTTCATGTACAAAGAATATAAACAGATCAAAGCAAAAAAACTACCTGTCAATAAGAAAGAGAGAGAGAGATGCATAAGTTATTAGCAATTAAATATTCATTTGTATTAAGACACTTTTTTTTTATTGATTTGTATTAAGACACTAATATGAATCAATCTAGATGGATCTAGGAATCTTAACTCACTGAACTATATGGGAAAATTACCACATCAAACAATTTTGTGTACCTATATTTTAAAAACTTAATTTAACAAAGATAAGATTCTGAAAAATCATTCTTGGACTCGACAAATGATGCATCCAGGGATTTTACAAAACCTATTCTTGATATCAAAAGGTAAATTTTGATAACTATGATATCAAAGGGTCATTAAAAAGCAATTCCACGGTTCAAACCTTTTTCCCTCCCTCCCTCAGTCTCCTAGCAAAACTTGTGAAAATTTTAGACCAAGTAAGGTTGCTCTCATTTCAAAATATAGCATGTTACTGTGCAATACCTATTTTTGTATAAAATAGGCACCTGTTTATAACCATGACACAAAGATACAAAAAGGGGGCAAAGTGGATTTTCTTTCAAAGACAATAAGGGGCTCATGAACTCCTACCAAAGTGTGCTTTATTGCTTGGAAAGCAACTTCAGGCCTAAAAATTGATGTGAGGCAAAAATATAAAATGGACAATGAAATATTACTCATAGCACAAAGCATAAATTATCTAATAGATAGTTGACCGTATTGAACATTTTAGTACATAGGTATTTTGAGCTTTTCTCAAGCAAATTTCCACCAATAGGGATTTAGACTAAAGATAAAGAAACATGATTTCTAAATCATGCAGATTAATAAAATATATAAATTATCACTAGGAAAAAGCAATTAAGCAAAAGAAAAGAAAAGAAAACATAGCAATCCCCACTTACCATACGAAGATCCTTCTTAAGCCCCACACCAGTATGGAACATCTTTGCCAACTGGTAAAATGCCTTTGGTTGCCCTTCTTTAGCTGCCATTATAAAATAATTGCAAGCTAGCTTCACATCCCTCTTAACTCCAACTCCTTTGAGATACATTACACCTAGGTTATAGTGCCCACCAGCCTCGTCATGATCAGCAGCCTTCTGAAAGTATTCTTTTGCCTGCAATGAAAGAGAGTCATCTAGTGTCAAAAACTAAGGAATTTCCAAATATAGCAACTGGTCAGCAGTTCCTTTTTTAGGTAAATAAGCAGGTATTAAAAGGGCACCAAAGTACACATGGAGTGTACAAAGGGCACCCAAAAGCAGATGAAAGGAGAAAACAACAAACCAATGCCTAAGATACCAAGTGGAGGGCAGTTATTGCTGGAATGAAAAAAAAATCGTACAATACTTTACACTATTCTCTCTGTTATTGAAATCATTTCGTGGAAGTAGAACAACTTTTGTTTCCTTTTCTTGTTGGATAGGGAGAGTTCCTTGCACTATATAAGTATGGCGCCTCTCAATCTAGTAGACGTATTTTAAATACGTGAGGGTCCTTTGGGCCTAAAGCGGACAATATCTACATGATTTGGTCGGATTGGGTCGTTACAGTTATTCTATCAATGTGCATTTCTAGTATTTTGAAGAAGGTTTCTCCTCTCCTCCTTTTGATTCGAACTGGTAACGTTTGGGAAGCAAAAACAAAAGATCTTTTCAGCTTGTGGAGCAAAAAAATCCTCATTATCAAAAACTACTTTGTTTCTTTTCTTCCAAATGGCCCAGAAAAGACAGAGGAGCAGCCCACCAGATTTTTCTCTCCTCCTTTCTCATTGTAATTTTTCTCCAGCCAGCCAGTAGGTCTCTTACCATAAAAGGAGGCACCTAAGTAATACCCATGGCTGCCAAGAGAGAGGTCCACAGGCCCTAGACCATAGAACAGTGAAAGGTGCTCAATATTCACTTCATCCAAACCACACAGAGGAAACCTATAAGTCAAAGTAAGGCCCCTTCTTTTGAGTTGATCCAATGTCATCACTTTGCCCCACCAAACTTCCCAAGCAAAGAAGCTTATCTTTGTCGGAACACACTGGTTCCAAACCATCCTCTTTGGGAAAGAAACTGTTCTCCCCCCTTCCAAAGAATCAAAGCTAGATTTAACAGAAAAAAAAAAAGTCATTTTTTGCCTTCTTCCAGACCAGTTTATCCTTCTCAAGAGGATTAATCTTTCTATTTTGGACTGCTACAATGAACTCCTCCACCATCTCCAACTCCCACTCATTAAAAGGCCTTACAAAGCAAGGATTTCATCACCCCATCTCCCCCGGCCTCTCCCAGACCTCCTGCACCCTTTGAGTTTGCCAAGGCATATAAAGGAAGGAACTTCTCACATAAGGGATCCTCATCACACCATGCATCCTCCCAAAATCTGATCTTGCTACCATCTCAAATGACGAACACGATGTAATTTAGGTGCGAACTCTCCTTGCTGATTTCCTTCCATAAGCCCACACTATAACTTCCCCTCAAAGTGAAAAATACCCATATTTTATGAACTTACAAGCAATATCCTAGAGCATCTTTGTATCAAATAGAAAGACACAAGCATGTCCTTCCTAACTCCATCATGCCAAACCAAAACAACTAAACAGATATTTCCAACATATTGTAATCTTTAAAATACACAGAAAACTACCAGTATTTTATAAGCTTATAAGCAATCTCCTGGAGCATCTTTGTGTCAAATAGAAAGACACAAGCATGTCTTTTTTTCTAAGCCAAAAGTAATTTTCTTTTGTTCTAAGGTTGATAATGTGGTTCTGAGACACATTAGCAAAGAAAAGAGCAAGGGTGTGCATAAATGCATTACTCGTTTCAACTAACAAATTTATAATATTTGTGTTCCTCGTGATAGAGGTGGAGAATTTTCTGCATACGATTCAACCTTGGAGAGTTGTCTCAAACAGGGAAGACAGGCTGATCTTAAAAGGGAGTAACTCGGGTATTTATTTTTTGAAGCTAATGTATGACGCGCTAAACCACCCTGCCTTTGAGTCAAGGCCTTTTCCTGCTCTTTTAGTCTGGAAACCTTTGATTCCTTTTAAGGTGTGCTTTTTTGCTTGGGGGTGTCTTGGGGAAGGTGTTGACATTGGACCAACTAAAAAAAAAGGGGAAGACCCTTAGCAAACAGATGCTTCCTCTGTGGGAAGGAGGAGGAAACCTTAAACCATCTTCTTGTGCACTACCCACGAGCTAGAATACCCTGGGAGCTTATATTGGCTATCGTTGGTATTGGTTGCGTCTTTCGGCACTACCGGTCGACCGGGTTCTGCTTAGCGGCAAGGAACTTCAGTAGGAAAGAAATGTAGAAAGTATAGAGGCGGCTCCCCTTTGCACCGATGGTGCGGCTTGAAAGAAATAGAGGTAGCTTTGATAATGAGAATTCTCTGCGTCTGGATTAAAAGTTCTGTTTGTAATTTTGGTCTTGGTCCAACGTGTTTAGTGGGGACAGAGACAGGAGTCTGTTGGATTTTCTAACATGGATGGGGTATAGATGATTTTTTGGGTTTGGTGGGTTTTCCCAAGCTTTTTAGCTCTTTCTCTGGGCTGTGCCCCTTTAGTATACCCCTAGTGTACTTTTGGGCTGCTTTGCCGTATTTTTTTGTGATTAATACATGCTGTTTTTACCCATCAAAAAAATAAATAAATAAATATTTGTGTTCCTCACTAGATGATGCAAGCTGGAGAAAACTAATGCCACAAACAATATAGAGCAAACACAGCCACATCAAAAAATTAATACTGAAAATAAGAAGTACATTAGCTGAAGTGGCTTAGAAGGTAAAAAATGAAACATGGCTATGAAAAGGAAACAAACATACACCTAATGAGTAAGTATACCTATATATAAGTGAGATGGGAAATAAAGAAACAGGGAATGATACAGTAAAAAGATATACAGCAACCCTTTTCTCTTACTGGTAAAGAAGCAATTGTATTAAGAAAGCCTATATACATATACATATATATACAGCTAAGTCTTACCTTGGTGTAGTTCTTCTTTTCCACTCCATAACCTTTCACATATAAATACCCCATCCCATTGTAAGCTGAAAAAAGTCGTTGGGATGCGAGTGTTAGCCATTCCAATGCCTTTGTGTAGTTCCTCTCAACCCCAGCTCCCCTTGCATACATCTCCCCAAGAAGCTCCATTGACTTTGGCTCCCCCTTCTCTACAGCCTTTAGAAACCACAACAATGCTTTGGCACGATCACGCCTCAATCCTCTCAATCCAAAGTAGTAAAATATCCCAATCTTATACATAGCTGCTGCATTCCCTTTTTGTGCCTGGTATTCCAAGATCTGGAAGTCTTCATCCTCCTCCCCTCTAGACTTCCTCAAGGCATCTTTGTTCTCTTCAGCTCCATTATGGAGCCTGACAGGCTCCATCACAGGTGAATCCTTCGAAATTAAAAAACTGTTCACAGCTATTTCTGCTAATTCAGCATATAGCACGACTGCTTTATCATGCATCTGGAAATAAACAATCACCAAACTCATAAACAGGAATGTAAGAACAATAAAAGAACTTCTATGATGATTTTGTTGTGTCTCCATACAAAGTTTTGAACACTTTAGAGTAGAGTTTTTCCATAGTACATTTGGAAATAAATTTCTTTTCAAGAGTCTCAGTCTGAATGCAGAGAAAACTGAGCAAAGAAACATTCAGAAATTTAAGCATAGTGTTATTTTGGGTTTCAAAATCTGACAAACTTGGGCATTCAGGTAGGACTTGAGTTCCTTAAGTATCAGATGATTAAAACTCTAGGGATGCCATTTTTCTTGGCAGTCAAATGGATCATAATTTCAACAAGTGTTTCACATCAATCAGAAAATTGGCAAATCTTTCATCTCTAAGTATAAGAAAAATATTGTTGGAGAGTTAAGTGAGAATAACGTGAAGAAATATCTTGTGATATTTTAAATTGACTTGGCCAAGTCATTTAACTTAATTTAATATAATTTAATTTGTTTTGTTAACCAAGTCAAATTGAAATATGACCTTTTCCTTTAATCTTTTTTGGCACCTTTTGTGGAGAGATCTGTTGGGACTCCACCTATATAAAGGTGCCCTCCCCTTTCATTCCCACACACTTCATCTTGAGATCTCTCTCTCAAGCTCTCTCCTCTCTCTCTTGCTCAAGTGTTTCCAAGCACTCCTCTTTCTCTCAAGTTCTCCCAAGCACTCTCTACAACATTGGAGGAACATCATTGTTCGAGTTGTACTGTATCTTACCAAGGGAGTGCACCCGAGGCAAGATCTGGTTGTTGAATCCTGAAGGTAGAGCGCCGATTCCCTACTACACCAAGGTTACAAACCGGGGAAGGGCGAATCTGCTTTAAGGACAGTGTTATGCAAGCCTCAGCCATCTAATCAAATAAGTCATCTTACCTCATTTGTTCTTCGTTTGGTCTATTTTGGGCTAATTCAAACTCCCTAATCTTTTCTAAAAGACCTTCTTTAGTGTCGGCCCAAAATTTGGAGGTATTAACTTGTTAGTACATGTCTAGGAAAGGTCCTATCAACAAGGCGATAAGAGCTTAAGGCAAGTGGGGTATAGCGGACCATTATGACCCCACTTGCACAGGGACTTTCTGGTGTGCCCAACACATCTTTCATTCTTTGTGGTTTATGTTCACAAAAGGATATAGTAGAATAACAATCTTAAAAGTAGATTCAATTCCTTGGGTGATGGAGACCTCTAGTTCACACCGTCAGAGCCTTCTAAGATTGACCCTTTTAATGAAACATTCTTTAAGAGATGGCAAGAGAAGGGTTTGATACGCCGTGATGTTGTGAACCTAGGGAATATCTTGAAAGACCTAAAACCTAAGAGTGACTCTGAAAATTTATCTAAATGGGAAAATGGGAACAAACAAGTTAGGCATGCCATTCTTAGCACACTCACAAATGAACTCTTTGATGTCTATTGTCAATATAAAGTTGCAAAAGAAATTTGGGATGCTTTGACTAAAAAATACATAGTAGAAAATGCTAGAACACAAAAATATGTCATAGGAAATTTTAGAAAGTTTCAAATGACTAAGGATAGAGATGTATCATCTCAAATCCATGACTACCACATGTTGGTCAATGACCTAGTCACTGAAGACATAAAATTACCTGAACCTTTTGTGGCTGGCAATCTTATAGAGACCCTTCCATATTCTTGGAAAGACTACAAAAATAGCATGAAACACAAATTTCGTGCTCTGAAAACGAACTGCACAAGAGCTTTGTGATTATCCTCTCCGTAGGGTGGAGCCAATGCAAGGGTAGCTGAAGGCCGAAGCCAGGTGTGGAGCCTGATCCTTCCCACGAAGTACTTGGGTCTTCCCCTCGTGCTCCCACAGGCTTTCTGAGTATGGGATTCCATCGGGCACATTTGTGCCTGATTGTCCTCCGGAAAGACTGTCAGATTCAAAGGGTGGAGACGCATCCATCCCAAGTACTGTCAGCTCTCCCATTTACTTCTCTCTCTCATGAATGCCAAAGACGTCATCCAGCCAGAGAAGATTCGGAGAGACTTTCTTTGGGGTGGTGGTAATTTAGAGCGTAAACCTCACCTGGTCAACTGGAATACTGTCTGCCAAGAGAAACGTAGAGGTGAGTTAGGGGTGAGGGGTCTCTCCATGATGAATCAAGCTTTGCTTTGTAAGTGGTGTTGGAGGCCTGTTAGCTGAGAGGGACTCTCATGGAGACCGTGACTCGCACTAAATTCAGAGGAAGTCAGGTTGGAAACACTTAGGGACACTGTGGGAGGCTATGAAAATGATTATGGAAAGAGAAAGAAAGAAATGGTCACCTTTTTCCAAAACCCATTTCCTAGGTAATGGAAGGAGTTGGGCTTTGGAAGGACCCAGCAATGCGAAACTGATGCAATGAATTTCCACTTGTCTGGTCTCAGCAGGCTCATAAAGATGCTAGTGGTAGATTTGGGATTCCTCAAGGGAGTGAGGAGATGGTCCTCAGCCTTTTCTTAGACCTTTAACGACAGATAAGAGGTGGGAAAGGTCTTCACTTCCCGTCACAAAAAATTAGGCCCTATCAAGAGGATCGATTCCATAGTTGAGTTCAGGGACCGTTTTTCGCTTAGCCTTTGCGATCGTAGTCGAGCACTCTCCTCCCATCGATTTCCCTTGGCGACATCCAAAACCCAATCGTTCCAAATTGATTTTGCTCGGTGCCTCGGGTGCAAAGCCTACTTTGGATCCTGGCTAAAGAGGAAGGGATCCCCTAGCTGTGTGTTGAGTTATGTGGAAGAGAACGAAAGCCACACCACTGGCTATCCATTGTCGGGAGAGCCAAGATGTTATGGGATCTTTTGCCACATCGGTTTAACTGGTGTTCTCAAAGACGGCCATTAACTTCCACGGGGCAAAGTGTTATGTCGGAAAAAACTAAGAGAGTGTGGATGTATGCCCTCTTGTATATTCCTTGACGCTGTGTGGAAATGAATAGGGATGGTTTGGCCAGGTCCCCTCCGCTCATAGGATGAAATCATTTTCAGGTTTTCCCGTGGTCAAGCTAAGTCAGGCAAGGTTGATAACTTAAATTCACAGGGGGTTTTTGCCTGACGTAGCATGGAGAATGTGGTTTTCTCCCTCTCTCTCTCCTCACCTTCGTGGCCTCTTGAGAACCTTCTCATTTTATTCTATACACCGCTTTTACCTGATCAAAATATCTGATGTATCTAAAACTAAGACACTTAAGATTATCTAAATGAAAGGAAACAAACAAGTTAGTATGCCATTCTGAAGTACACTAATAAATGAACTTTGATGTCTATTGTCAATATAAAGTTGTAAAGAAATTTGGGACAGCAGACTAAAAAAAATATAGTAGTGTAGCCGTTAGAACATAAAAATATAAAGTTGTAGAAATGAAAGTTTCATACAAATGACTGTTGATAGAGGATTACCATTCAAATCCATGGACTACTATTTGTCAAGGTCAATGACCTAGTCACCTGGTTAGAAATATCTGAACCTTTTGTGGTCGACTATCTTATAGAGACCCTTCCATATTCTTTTTTGGAAAGACTACAAAATAGCATGAAACATTAAAAGGGAAACAAATGTCCCTAGAAGATGCTATAATACATATGCCAAGATTGAAGAACAAAGAAACTAGGGACAAAGTCGAAGAGCCATGGAGTTATCCTCCAAGGCAGTAAAATCTGTAATAGCACCAAGGCCCAAATTGGGATCTATTTTGGTAGCTCCTTCTTTCCTAGTCTTTTTTTTTTTTTTTTGATCGATAAAAGAATGCAGAGCAAAGTGATACCAAATCAAGGGAACTAAAATGGGAGAAACCCTAGAGGTTACGGCTCGGCATGGTAAGGGAACCTGAGCACTTAATAAAAGAAAGAAAACAAAACCAAACAAGAACTACCTGCTCCCCCAACCATGTAAAAATTCTGTAATCGAGTGTATTATCAACATTATACAGACAGCTTCAAGACCACAAATTGGTTGTATTCATTTAATTCTTTGGGCGAGGGGACTCATTCTCAAACACCGCCTTGCTTTTTCATACACTGTGATTCCAAAATGCTACTAATGGGTTATTAACCAGATTTGTTTGAAGCTTTTACCCACTAAGCTCCTTAAGCGGTTAGAAGAGTGAAGGAATCAATTTAAGACCCAACTAATCCCCAAATAATAGACAAAAAGATCCACAACATTTTGCAAATTTACAATGAATCGTGCCAGATGGCCTATGGTCTCCTCTTCCTCCACATTGCCAAACATTCCATTCGAATGTCACACTGTCAATGCTTTAGCTGATCCAGTAAGTGAGCACTTTTCCCCAAGCAAACTTCCCGCCGTTCACTCCTTGGGATAACGATTCCAAACCAACCCTGTGAGGAAGCCAAAGGCAGAAACATCAGACCTTATACACACCCTATACTGCTCGGGAATTGTCGTGGAGTTAAGTGAGAATAACGGGTAAACATCTTGTGATATTTCAAATTGAATCGCTGTCATTTTAACTGAATTTAATTTGAATTCTTGACTTATATTGTTAATCAAGTCAAATTGAAATATAAAATTCTTTCCTTTATGTTCTAATTAGTGGAAGAGATCCGTTAGACCCATACCATATAAAGGTGCCCTCCCCTTCATATTTGTCACACACTTCATCTTTAGATCTCTCAAGCCTTCTCTTGTCTCTCTCGTCAAGTGTGCTTCCAAGCACTCCTCTTTCTCAA
This sequence comes from Tetrastigma voinierianum, assembly GCA_016808115.1. Classification (NCBI taxonomy): domain Eukaryota; kingdom Viridiplantae; phylum Streptophyta; class Magnoliopsida; order Vitales; family Vitaceae; genus Tetrastigma; species Tetrastigma voinierianum. The sequence goes on along the minus strand of JAEQBH010002680.1, from coordinate 480,881 downwards.
GTGCCCTGCCAATTTCATGAAGTTTGGCATTTATAATACTGCTGCCATTAGAAACATCATGCCTGAAGAACAGAGCATACCGAAGGAAGTGCAACTCAGGTGATCTAGTTGTTAAATCCAGATAGAGCTACCGCATCTATCACCTAAGTTACAAACCAGAATGCTTAATCACTAAGAACACAAACGCCAATGATCCAGACCGATAAGAGTCATCTACCATTGTTCTTTCTGCTTGGTTCAGCTTTATTAATCAAACCTCCAACTTTCTTTAAAAGACTCCTCTTAGTGGTATCAAACTAAAGTTGTAAGTGGTAACTTGTTCGTATGATTGCTCAGGAAAGTCAGTGTCAATATGCAAATAAGAGCTTAAGGCAATGGACATAGTGGATCATTGTGAATCCCTCCACTGCATGGGGATTTTCTGGTGTGCTCTGTCAGATCTCTCACTAATATCTGGCTTCTGCCACAAAAGTGAGAAATAGTAGAACCAACAAACACCGATCATATGGTGTCTGTAATCTAGGCTTTACTTTGTTACTTCAGAACTCAAGCTCATTTATGAAACGTTGATTATTAACATCCATTCCCTGAACTGGGATATGTGGATAGAGAACCAGCTATACTGAGCAGGTCATTAGACTCACCAAGAAGCTAAATATTTTACTCACTTTATGAAATGATTCCTAATTGTCAGAATGAAAGTGATATTAACTAGTTAACGATGAAGGTCAAACGAAAACAACAAAAACCCAAAATTTATTCCTTCTATATTTGGTTCATGTTTCATTGGTAGTTTCATAATAGAGTTGTAGATAATTGAATACAGAGAACTTAGTAAGATTTATCAACTAAGTTTCTAACTAAAGCCTGCATGAATATAAGTGTCAAAAGGTTTTGCAGTTATTAATCCTCATATAATTGTACTCCGCAAAAATAATTATAAATAAATAAATAAATCACCGGACTCAAACTCCCATGTCCTCAGCGGCAAACAGAACTCAACTCCACCCAATAAAAATAAAGAGTGCAAGGTCACCACGCTTCCGTTGAGGCGTGGGGTAAGAGCCATTCAGATCGTGAGCACGCTTCGCCACTACAGCAAAGCAACACAAGGCAGCTTCGCTGGTCTCTCTTCGTCATCCCCATCTCATACAAAAACCCTAACGCCGACTGCGCATGGGGGTTCCAGCCGTCGCGGCCGCTTCAATCTCCGATGCCGCCTCCTCCATAAACTCGGGCCTTCGAGTAAAGTGGTGAAGATCAAATTTCGCCATGCCACTGAGGAAACCGCCCCATCTCTACGTTAGTTCCAACCCAACCGATCCAAGATCGGTCGCCGCGATCCCGGTCATCATCAAGTTGTGTCGATCTCTAACTCATCCAACTGATAAACCCCTGCCGTCCTGCAGCGGAATCGGAGCATCGTATCCGCGTCACCAGATCCTCGGGGTGAGCAATATGATAAAACCAAGATAAGATGTAGAGGGGAGATAGAGATAGAGAGCACCACGATTTAGAAGAAGAGGTAGCAAGCTGCAAGCCTACAAGAGTAGTAGAACTGGTAGATGAAGTGAGCCTCAAAGCTCAGGTCTGCAGTCTTCTCTCTTAGGTCAAACTTTCTAGAGAGATGAGCAGAATGTCGGAGAGACTGAGTATGCTTCCAGAGTTGTGTGCCTGTTAATGTCAAGTATATGTGTTCTCCAATCTAACAAACGATCTCTGCTGTCATCCACTCCTGATTGGCCTTGCCAATGTCATTAAACTACTTCAATTATTCTTACTCCCATTTGTGTTGTTTGCAAATTTACAATGTTCTTTTTTATACATGCAATATATGTACCCTGGTCAGTCTTAATTTTCTAAAAATAAATTATATTTGGTCAAAAATAAAATAATATATAGCAAAAGGAATGATTTTTTCTTCATTTGTTCTTAATATCATTTAAAATATAACTGAGATAGATATATGTTTAAGCCCTGTTGAACTTACTTTATGTTATTGGATTGGAATCTAAGATTTTTCATAAACTCATTTCATTTTTTTACTATCTCAGTCCTCAAAGTCATTTTAAAATATTTTTTTAGAAAAAAAAAATTAAAGAATTTTCGATCTGTAAAGAAATATTTGTTTTGCAAAATATTTTTTAAAACTTATCTCAAAATTGGTTTTTTCATTAATATCTTTAACGATAGTTACCAAGTATATAAGTGTATGATATCTTTTGACAAATAATCACCTTTGATAGAGATTTATAAGATTATTAGACAAAAAAAACAAATTAAATTTCTTACATTTATAGTACAAGTATTGACTTATTTACGTATGAAAGACCCTCACAATTCACAAAACTACATCAAATACATATTTAAAAAAAAAAAAGGTTCATTATTTGAAGAGTTTGCTATAAACTTCGAAAATTGTTTTAGATGCACAGAGATTACAGACATATTAACTTGATTTTTGCTCTCTTTCCCATTTTATCTCCTTCTTACCTGAATTTTTTAGGTTTATCTATGATTCTATTTAGAAAAAAAGTTTATAAGGAATGGGAAACCAAGTTAACTTCTTTAAAAATAAATTTTATTAGGTGTTTTATTTTGAGAAAGATTAAAAATAATTCATATTAGTTGTTTTATTTTAAGGAAGCTCTAGAGTTCTTGTTTCAAAAATGCCTGTTTTAACGATTAGAAAAACCCAAAAAAATAAAACATAAATTTTTTAATGTTAGAAAACTCAAAACAAAACGATTTTTTTAACCCTTCTTCAATTTGCTCAATATTAAAGTATTATATGCTACTTGTGTGACTTCCCACTTTTGAGGTCTCTGTTTAATTAGTCGTCAAATTTGGTGGAATTTTTTTATCTTTAGGTCTTTAAGAACTAAGTCTTAAAAACAAACTGAGCCCAACTACTCTTGGACAGAGTTACCAGCACCACCACGATACATCCTCCACTGGACTCAGTCTATTCTTATTTAAATCTAAAATATGAATAATATGACTTGAACAGGTGTCCATAAAAGAGTCTGATCGCACAAACTCTTTTACCTATACTACATACCCGGATCATATTGGCAATAGTCCAAAAGAATTAATGTTAAATTCTTTATACAAAATACTTACAAAAGTTTATCAAGGTTGCATGTCGATCTTCTTCATAATCACGGCTTCGTCTAAGGGCACCACCAGTGTCAACCCTGTACCCGGTGTGGCTCACGACAGCTGAAGAATGCCTTCAGAAAGAAACTCCCATACTCCATCTAAATGCACATAAGAATGGCCATGTCACAAAAGAAACATCCCAATCAAGATTATGTAAACCCACACGTAAATTCTATATGCGTGAATGAGATGCGACTCACCATGTCCCATGTACCGAAATATCACCGATCTACCAAACTAGTCCTGAACTCGACCTTCACAACGCCAAACCCATGTGTGATGAACCGTCATTCTGGATAACATCATGTCTCATGTACCGAGTTCTCACCGACTCCATCAAACCCGAGTCCCAACCGACTCCATCAAACCCGAGTCCCAACCGACTCCCTCAAACCCGAGTTCCAACCAACTCCCTCACACAACGCCTCAACCCATGTGTGATGAACCGTCATTCTGGATGACATCCAATGATCATTTTCAAAACAAAATTTCAATTGTTTGTAAACAAAAAGTTTTTTAAATGATACATCACAATGATCATTTTATATTCAAAATCATTTTATGTTCAAAATCATGTGACTTTTCAGGTGGTAGTTTGGTGTCTCACCACGGGCCCAGAACCCAAACACTTTTACTGCCATCATCGGGAATTAGCTGGGCCCGGGATCATAATTGGCGAACAACTGAGGAGGATCCATTTTTTCTACCATACCCGACACATTTTTTTTTTTTTTTTTTACCTATTTGACCACCGTACTCGCTGAACGCCATTCCATTTAACCCAGGCTCACTCAATCAATACCAAACGCAATGTCGATTTATCAACCATGCACTCACACCCATTTAATGTGATGTCCTCATGCAAGGCCAATCAGGTCATTAAGGTTATGTCATGTCGCAGAATAGAATGTTATGTTGAACAATTTGTCCATTTTTATTATATCCCGATCTCACTCGTAACATGCTTATAATTTCCAAACATCATTTTTCGCGTAATATAATACACACATATATTAAATATTCGATACAGATACAAGCGAATGATATCATCGCCGCACATCCTGTTATAGTCCACAATCTCTGATCCCAAAATCCGCCGCACTGCCACCAATAGGGCATAAGAAACCTAACACTGGGCCAGATGTCAACGTCACAACATCTGGCGCTGGCGTTGGCAAGCTGGTGCCACAGTTTAAGCCTTGTGTGGAGACACGTTCACTCAATCCCGGCAGCACAAACAACCTCATCTCTGCGCGCTTCAAACCATCCTTGCGAATAAACCAGCAGGTGTTAACCTCGCCTTTGAGCCGCATACAAAACCGCAAAGCTCTTGTGAAGGTCTCCTAACCTGAGCGAACCCTTGATTTCACCCAAATTCTTCGTGTCTTTCGCAAATCCCTCCTTTGGCATGTACTAAGCCTCACAGATCAACTTCACCTCGGGTCCATGGATTCATAGGATCTCGAAGGGGGCAGCCCCATAATTTTTCATTCTTCTCCCTCTTCCACCTGTGCCAACACTCTAAGTGTGAAAACTGAATTCTTCTTTCTTCCTCCCCAAGTCTATCCCCTATGACTATTTATGGCCCTAAAGGTGCGGCTCAAGACCGTGTCACATGTCCCCACTCACGATTCCATTCTAAACTGCTTTTGACCCCTAAAATGACTCGATTTCTTCTCGATTTGTTCAAATGATTTCGTGAACTTTATTTGATTTTTTTTCTGGTTTTCATAATATCTTCTCCTTTAAAAGAATTTGAATCCCGGTAAACCAAGGCATACATATTAAACGAGATGCAATATGCAAATAAATCATTTAATATTAATGACTGCATACCTTCTTCCTGAACAAGAAGGGATAGTCACACGCATAGTGTCTTAGTATCCCATATGTCTCTATTCCATGATGCCACAACAGCTTCACTAGCCTCACGGTCTTACTTCACAAAACCTGATCCCAACCATCCATGATACACACAAATCCTTCCTCGAAGGTTCCATCCGTGATCGAATAAGCTCCTCCTCCAACCACTTCATGAGCTCATCCGGGGTATATCATACTTGGTGACATACAAATACCTGATGAACACTGATAAATCCAGCAAGCTCAACCGAAGAATTGTGTATCATCATCTTCAGAAAGATCTCAAGGTCCAAAGATGTTCTCATGTTGGGCTTTTCCTCGTCATCAACCCAATCCACTCAGAGTCTTTAAAAGCAGATTACCTTCTCGCACGTGACGATCATCCACCAAACTTCTAGGTCGCCGTCTACTCCAAGACAGCCTTGGTTTCCGCTTCCGAACCGTGAAGGCCCGCATCAAGTCCGCTTTCTAGCGTGCCCCACCAAATCCGCACCGAGAAGTCCCTCTCCCACCTCCGCCCAACAATTGAGAGACCACATGGCCTCCCATAGAGTGCCCATGCAGGCCATTCATAGCCATCGATAGTTCATCATGTGGGCACCTCACCATGGCAACAGCCTCCAGTTTCTACCCTTAAAATCCAAGGCACATGTCCGTAGCATGTCCTCTAAAGTCTGGATGGTCCTCTCTAACCGACCGTCCGTCTGAGGATGAAAAGAATAGTCACAATCGTGGTTCCCATGGCTCAGGCCGAATTTCCCAAAATGAGTCAACCGGGATCCCTGGACCATATTATAAATCGACAATCCATGTAACCCGATACGAATCTTCCTGAACATACAACCTCGCAGCACTTCCAACGCGTGATGGTCATCCGATTCGCTAAAAAGTGTGGCCGACTTGCAGCCGATCCACCATCACCACACCTGGGCCAGAAACTCTCACGAGCGTTCATGACAAGTGGGCTGCCAAAATCCACAGACATGTCTCCTAAATTTCCACTCGCCTACCTCCCAAGGGGTTAAGTAATCCCGCTTGGCCTCTAGTGTGCTCGCCTTTACTTGTTGGACACGTGAGACACTGGCCGAACGAATTTCCTACGCGCTTTTCATCCCAGATCGGATGCTAGCATCGATAGATCGAAAGCACTAGGTAATCATAAAACTCAGCTCCTAACACTGCTCATACCAGCTCGGATAAGTCGACAAGATTGAGCCAGTAATTCGCATGCTCTGTTCCAGAGACATAATCATGTCCACTGGCTTCATCAACCTAGGTATTCGATACCCACGCCTTATATCGTTTACGCCCACTTCCATCCCGTTAACTGGGTTTATCAACCCCACGGGGCTTTAACACCTGCGCCTTTTGCACACGGTAAGTCTGGTAACGACTTCAAGACCAACTACTCGACATTCCGAAAGATTCCTTTGACCCACCTTGATACATCCTCTCACTCAGAATTCCATTCATTCATATTTCTAAAGAGTAAAATATGATAATAATACACTGAAGATAATCCGTAGCAGCTTCGAACAGCTCACCTTCATCATACAATTACATACCCAACTATATCATAAATACTCCAAAAATTTAATTGGCACCTGTATATACAAATATTTTTACAAAAGTTTTACTAGCTACATGTCTGCCTTTCTTCACAATCACGCCTTGTCCCAGCCGTCAGCTTTGTCAATTAATGTCAAACCCAGACTAAAATGGTCCCACGACCAAAGGGAAAGAATTTTCAAGATATAAACCCTATGAGCTACTCCACCATATAATGTTATATAATAAATAAAATAAAGAAATAAAAAATAAAAAAAACAGTTATCTAACCGCCAGATTATGCAAATCCCAGAATAAATTCTTACACTTTGAGTTTTTCAAATTGAAGAATAAAAATCTTAGCTCAGCAAGGTTAGGGAAAAACTGCTTTGATTTGAGTTTTTAACGCAAAAAAAATTTGTATTTTATTTGAAGTTTTCGATCTATTGTCAAAGGGTATTTGCTTACCTGGTTATGGTCAGTGTCTGATCTGTGTTGGAGTTTATACCCTCTTCAATGCCCCTTGTGTTATTTTTATTCGTAAGTTTCAATGACAGGCACTGGTAGGATCAGGTCTTAGGTGTCGTTAGCAAATGTCTTGCAAGATAAGACAATTGAAGGCCTAGGCCATACCATGCATGTACCAAGCTTGATCATGGCTTGTGGTATTGACTGGGGATCTTTGCATGCATGTTCTTAGCAGCTTTAGTAATCTTTTTCTTTGTACCCAGAGACAGGGAAAGAAGGTAAACATAAGAACTAAACAGAAATTATAGAGTATGAGGTGTCCACATCAAGCTAGAGATGATGGCAATAATCAGAGAGGAGGACCCAAGACTTGACTGAAGCGAACGAGGTATTCTGAGGTAAGCCCAACAGAAGGAAATCAGGGCTGGTGGGATGTCGTAGCGTCATTGCAAACTTTGAACTTATTAAGACATAAGAATAATATCAAGTATAACAGACAAAGCCATCTTAACCAAAATGTGCTAACGAATGAGAAGCATGGTCATATTTGGCTGAGGGAGATAATAACCGTATGGAGGACCTAAGATCTTAACACTAAAGGCCTTTCCATAAGCGAGTCAAGAAGCAAAACCAAAGGCAGGTCAGTGGGAAAGACTGAGGAGTCTACAACTCCAAATAACATGGTAGCAGAGTTGGGTCAGCACAAGCCTGATCTCCAACTCGAATGTGCCAGCGAGAAATGTTTGACCCCAAGGAGAGGACCAAGGCCCCAGCATTTTCGGGCCAGAGAGAGATTGGCAACAACCATACGAGCATAATCCCAAGTTTCTCCCATAAGTATGGATGTGACATTGAGTGGAATACAACGATGAATCACAAGTCCTGACTGAACTCAAACAGGAATTAGCTCCTTTAGAGAAAAAAACAGACATCTGGGCCATAGAAGTATGCATCCCCAGTTCATCAAAGCACCATGTCTATTTAATTCCTGCTCAGAAGTCACACCATGCAGATCACCGTTGGAACCGTCTTGCAAACTGTACAGAATCAAGATTCTCCTATGTCATACTGTGTTCAACAGATAACAGAGAATCCATGCAGTCATTTGTGCCACCCTTCAGCAGTCAAGCTCTTAGCCATCCTAGAGGAAGGAGTGAATGCCTTCCCATGTCGCCTTAGGCAATGAGTCCAGCGTCTAGCTAAAGGAACCCATGGTCCCTTCAACTAGTTTGTATAATGAAGAAGTCAAGAATGTAGTATATAATCTCAAACTATGATTAGCTGTTGGGATGAATTATGTTAAACAAAGCAAAAAACAAACAATAACAGGAAAAGCCAAAAATAATCGATTTTTCATAGCATGAGGGAATTATTCCTGCGTTTATGTTAATGCAAACAATTTAACAATGAGAACAGTGACAAAATTTCAGGAAAAATATTTATTTAGGTGAACTGATATGCCATTTTTATTTGGTTTACAATATTAACATAAGGAAGTCATTGTTGTTATCCTGTTACTGAAAATTTAGAAAATGGTGAGGGGATCCGAGATGGAACGAAGTTCGCCCAAAGAGATAAACAAATAAAGAGTCCAAATAGAACAGAACTTGTCGCTCACTCGGAAGCTGCACCGGGCTCGTCTTCTAAAGCTCCCGGCCGCCTACTGAGCTAAACGAAACGAAGTCAGCTTCGAATTAGCTTCGATAAACTCGTGCTCCCGTCGCTCGGCCTTTGCCTCGCAAAAGCTCGCTGCCAGTCATTGGCAGATCCATCCGGTCGAACCAGGCTTCCTCCCACGGTCTCCGATCTGCAGCTTCGTCTTCGACCGGCGTTGAGATCCCAATCAGCGCCACGTGAAATGTGTCGTCACAATGTTGGCCCCTATTTGAGATGACCATCCCCGCCTCTGGGGATCCAAATGATGACGATGAGAACGAGAACCACGGTCGTTATATGAGGCGCTTGAACGACAGACGCCGATCGAGTTTAATCCAACATTCGTCAAACACTAGATCTCTAGATTTCGTCAGAGCGAAATGGCACCCACGATACGCGGCTGTCGAACAGATGTTCAATACGCGGTAGTGGTTAGCGTGCCTAAAGCGGTGCATTTCGTGAAGACATGGATGTCAGCGAATCCACTGTATTACTTCCACATCCGTGTACAGAATCCGACAGCAACAAAGGAGGGCATCAGCTTTTGTAAACCAGAGCCAGGCCATGGTTAGATGCGTCACACCGGCGAGTATTGAGGCAGCCAACAACACCACATCGACCTGGCTGAACAGATCCAATCAACGCAGACAGCCCTCGATACCGTATCGGATCAACCCATCAGACGCAGCGGTACGGGCAAAAGGCATCATGGGTGACTGGGTGGGTTTCATAGAGAAACAAGAGTCAAGATCCGACTCAGAACACCACGTAATCCGAGTCGCCACCACTACCACGGTGATGGAAAATTTCGGGCCAGAACGGCTCTGCTGCAGGCAGATTCTAGATTCCAAATCCGATGCTGGTAAAGTTAAGGGTCTGAAATTAATCACGCAAGACTTTGGTAGTCGCGGCGCGCCAACTTAACCACGCAAGTGTACAGATATTGCCAAATATTTCCTTGTTACTAATGAGTTTGCTCGCATCTTGTTGATATTATTTCTTTATTTACACCGATTAAACCAATCACGCTTCTATTCAAACGATTCTCGCGCATTCATTTCTTCACCGCACTTCACTTGTTTTAATTCTGTTTCATGACTTTTCAACAGCAGTTCGCTTCAACATAGCGGGAATTTCGCAGAATCCAGCTTTAAACAATGTCGGGTTGAGGTGGCTTTAATAACTTAGCATCAATTGCTAACCAACTAAGGCAAAACAACCTATAGAAAATTATTTTAATTGATGTATTTGTTATCGATTGATTTACTAAAATTAAAAGTATATGGATCCAGTTTGAGGATTAGATTGCAATACAAACCAGATAAGCCGGATCGGGCTTGAGCCTCGAGGCCAACCCAGCCTGCCTCATATGGAAAACTGAGTCGGTCGAGCCAAGCCAAGCTTTTTTTTTTTTAAACCAAGCTGCTTGGTTCGATTTTAAGCCAGTTTCTGCAAGCTCGACTGCCTCGAGCCCTCGGCCCATAAATTACAAGCCTCTAGCTCGAAATGTTCAAGTCTGCCGGCCAAGTCATATCAGCCCTACTTCCAGCCAATGAATAAAAAGAGATTAACAAAAAAAAAAAAAAAAAAGAACTTAAACCTAATACATAGATCATAGCGTCAATACATAATGTCAGGTCATATTAATGAAAAGATGCTTAATCTAACCAGATACAAATTGCCAATTCATTAATTATATATTTTAACTTTATCATCATTTTGATAGTTGACATTCGAGTGTGAAATGTAACTTTAGGTTGATTATTTTAGTTTTTTTTCAGCCAATAAATAACAGGAAAGTGCCTCTAGCGCTCAAATGCAAATGAAGAAAATGCAAAGCCCCCACTAAAGCGAAATCCAGATGGCATAGAGAAAGGAGTGGTGATAACATACAAAACCCTGACCCCTCAAACACCTCATACTTCTAACAAAAGCTGTAGACAGAATGCCTCCTAAATGCTAACTCAGAAAACACTCCCTCTTTGGATATGCAAAGATCTCAAAACGAGTACTTAGATCTTGCTTTCAGAAGGTCCAATCCCTAAAAAGATTCTTTTGTTCTGTACTTCCCAAATATTACTCAGCCCGTAATACTCCATTCCTCTTATATCTTCTAATAAACTAGACATAGTAGCTTGAAAGCACATCTATCATCAATCACCCTGGGAAGAATCCAACTAACCTGAAAAGCACATAAGTGAAATATTTTAAGCAATCAGAGAACAAGTTCAATGATGGTTAACTGACTCGTTTAATTAGCAAATGTAATATCAATTAGCCATGCTCCATCTTGATACTTCAAGTGTCCAATTGTCAACATCTTATTCCAACTGCTGCCTGGACAACGAAAGCCATCTCCTAGTCTTCGATGCTGGGGATATGGCATCCCCTCCAAAAAGGACAATACCTGGAGAATAGATCTTATCGTAATCTGCCTTTCATCGTAATCCTTCATCTCCACCTGTCCCACCTTCCCAGGTAGAATGAAGATATATAGGTCCCATGAAGGATCCAACTCTTTGTCACATGGGATCTTGATACAGCAAAGGGATCCAACCCCTCATCACCAGTGATTGTTTTAAGAGTTCATTCTCACAAGATTTGCAAGTCTCAATGCATCCAAAAAACCTTCTCAAGTCCCTCGTAAACAAATGATGCATCCAGGGATTTTGCAAAACTTATTCATTATATAAAAGAGAAACTAAAAACCAATTCTATAGTCCAAACCTTTTTCCCTCCCTCCCTTCCTTTGTCTCCAAACCAAACACGTGAAAATTTTAAACCAAGGTTGCTCTCATTATATGTAGCTGTTTATGACCATGATGCAAAAGTATAAAATGAAAATTTACAAGTAACAAATAGCCTAAATTGTCCAATAGAACTGTCTATAAATTGCACATCTCTAGTGCGCAGATATTTTGAGCTTTTCTCATGCAAAATTCCATCAAAAGGGATATGGATTATGTTATAGCATATATTTACTTTACATACAGAGTTGTAATCTATTAGGAAACTTGTCTTATAGAGTTGTAATCTAAGAGGTTAATTGGCTTTGAAGAGTTTTTTTTTTTTTTTTACGGAGAAGAACATATTGATCACAAAAACAAAGAAGCTGCCCAAAAGTACACCTGAAGTATACAAGCGGGACAAAGCCCAGAAGGACCAAACATGTAGAAGAAAAACCCCAAACCCGAAACAATTACTCTATACCCCATCCAAAGTAGAAAATCCAAAATACTTCGTCCCTAACCCCACTAGATGACACGTGGCCCAGACCAAAGTTACAAATGAAGTTAATTTTTAATCTATACATAGAGAAGGTCTCATTTATCAAGACCACTCTATTTCTTTCAGACCACACCGCCTGTAAGGAGGCACAAAGGCGAGCCTCCAAACTTTCTTGCGCTTCTTACCATTTGTTCTTCGTCAGCTTAAGGACTCAGCTGCGATCGAGTAAAGAAGACCTTATCCAAACTCTGTAATTATAGCCAAAAAGGTTCTCAAAGCATTCTCGCCTTCTCAACAATGGAACTGTAAGATTGCCAGTATTCTCTTCCTCTTCAACAAAGGTGGGTATTCGGCTGCTAAGGATCTTCCTCTCTTTGTTGGTCTAGAGCCAGTCACCTTCCCCAAGACGCCTCCCAAGCAAAAACCACCTTGCACCATATTGCTCTAAACCGATAAGGCAGAAAGGGTGTTGTCTCGACTTCATATGATCAAAACCTCATACAAGAGCCATCAATAAACGCCAGCATACCCTGGTGATCAATTGTCTCCTGATTATACCACTTTGATGGATCACATTGGGTCCACCACCTCCCCACTTCCTAATCATCAAAGGCCATGCAAAGTTTGTTTGACTCATCCAACACCTGCCTCGGAATGATCCGCACCCCTAATCATCGCATCTTTCGAACTCATAAGCAACAACAACGGAACGCGCAGTGGATAAAGCCCTCCTCCTCTCTGTGCAGATTTTTCAAACCGACTGCTAATATTACCAACCACAAATTTTGAATTTACGAAATCCAAATCATCCTTTCCACTTCTTTCCAGTAAACCTGTCCCAAAACTGAGTTTCACTTCTACCTGAATACCAACCTCGTGATTCTACCTGCCTTGTGGTCTTCCTCCAAAGGGAATTCTTCGTTATGGAACCAATGTCCATTTTCCTAATAAGGCCTCGTTGATCAGGTGTCAATCTCAAACCGTGCTAACTTTCTGGTCCAGAGTTAACACCGCGGCCCAACTCACTCATGAGCTATCCAGTGTTCCCCACCTCCCACAGAAGTCCTCCGGATTTTTTCTAACCTTGCACACACTGGGATTTCTGATCCCGAAGAGCTATACAAATAGATGTGAGATTAGACTGTGAGTACTGAGCAAGGCAATTCTTCCCCTTGGAAACATATTGACGCTTCCAATCTAGCTTAGCCTCCTTTCTCGAACCTTTCCTGATGGTATCCCACATCCAACTAATCCAGCATTCCTGAAGGCCCAATACGAGTAGAGGGCAAATGAGTCGGGGTTTGTGCCTCTAACTCCGTCAAGATCTCAATATTCTCCACAACAATGTAGAGTCTCGCTTATCTGTTGGATTTTCATTCTGAGCAGCCAAACCACATCACAGACTGAATAGATTCAAGCAAGCCACATCAGATTATTTACGTAGTCAACAGTATCACGTGATAGAGAAGGTGTGATAACCCTCCGTACCTCCCTCCTCTAGCGCCCCACGACATCCAACAGAAATCCCTCTGTCACCTTCTTGCTGCATCACTGCTGTGAAGATATCCATTCAAGATTGAAGAGATACTTCGGGATAGGTCCCCCGCGACCCCCTCGTATCGGAAAAGCCCAAACCCCATTGATGGAGAGAGGTGAGACTGATAGAGCACCAAGAGGATCCAAGATAATCTACCTGAACAAACCCATTCTTCTCATAACCTCAATCACATACTCCCAATTTACATGATCATAGCTTCCTTTCAATGTCTGAATCAAAGCACACCACTGATCTGTCCCTTCATGAATCCAGCGCCTTCATCGCATTAAAGATCTAGATTTGGCTCACCTCGACAAAGGCGTTAATGGAGAGATCACTTTGTTCAACAATCTTTCGCCTATTCGCCGCCACCTTGCTACAGATCTATAAGCCTCCACAAACCACAAATTCGAATCTTTTGTATCTCAATCAGTTTTTTTTTCGGGAACAAACACTTAAGGTAAAGATTTAACCTTTTTGCGCTTCCTCTCATAGAATTCTCAAGAAACCCATAACTTCCTTTAACAAACTCCCAACAAAAAATACATAAGGAATTGATTCCTCCAATTCTTTTGTCTTGCTTTCTACAGCTAACACGTAGAGCCTAGTTTAGATTTGAGCTTCAAACAAGAAAAAATTTTTAAAAATAAAAATTCTAGTATCCTTAATGCGATGAATGTCGTGGAGGTTGGTATTTTGAGACATCATGACTTCGAGGGAGCGGGGGTGACATCGCATGTGAAGGTGAGCGCCTATCGATTCCACTGCACCACCAAACCCTGCACTGGAGGTGTGCATGTGAGCCACACGTACATCACAACACCGCTATGTTCCCACGCGCCGATGTGCGTGTACGGAGGCACTCCTCCAGCGACGCGTGTCCCTCCTCTAGCATCATCTGCTTTCACTGGCCTCTCTGCCTACCAAATTCTTCCCTTGTCCGACGTCTCAAACAGTTGATTTTCAAAGCATTTTGTGTCCTGATAACCTGTTTTCTAGGTTTCGTGTATTTCCTTTTGATTTCTTCAAGATTTAGAGGTGTTTTCAGATCAGAAAATTTAAGTTCTATCCCAAAGGCAAAGAGCCGTGGAAGTGGTTCTTTTCATCGCAGAAGATCCTATTTTCTGGTATTTTCTCGAATTTCAGAGGTCAGTCGAGTTAGACTGCTTTCTACAGACTAACACGAAACCTCAGTCGAGTCTGCAGTCATTATCATAATCCGTGACATGTAAGCCAAAATCAGAGAGGGAAGCTTTATGTATCAAAAAATCAAAGATTTCAATCTATTCATCAGCTTAAATCACTAATTCGTATTTACTTTATCAAGACACCTGCGTTTCGGTCGTAAACCAACAGACATGTTTCATTTCCTTCTTCCTCCACATTATGTCATCGACCCGAGCCACCTGACCACACGATTGTAATCTCCAAATTATTTACTACGCTTCGCCATACCCTTCTACCACTGCTACTCCTTGCATAGTCAACATCTTGTGTCATCGGGTCAAGGGACAATTCATCCGAATTCTTCTACTCACTTTGACTTTGTTCAGCTATCAAAATTCTCTTTAATTTAATTTATGTGAGTAAACTTACCGACACTTAATCGCGTGGATCTCATTCTTTCATGATCATTGTTTGAGTCCGTAGATCTTTCAATGGAAATGAATTATTGGTCAAGGACGAGTCCGGGGACTACATCCTGAAACAGAGGTACCAAAAGTCCGCTCGTTCTAGTTGGTACTCTCATTCGCATTACAGCGCAAGCATAAAGCGCAAGCGTGTCTTCCCTGGTCATCCTTCTCCCCTTTCGCTAAAGCTATATCTCGCTTTCACTTATCCTCATCGAATCGTCATATTACTGCGTTTCATTCGAGTACATTTGAGTCCTATCAATAAACGAAGTTTTCTTCCTTTTTGAAAGTTAGTTCATTTTTGCAGGATGCTCGGGGGTCCCTTTGGCTCGCTTTGTTCCACTGAGCTTCAAGATTTGCTACCTCAGATACTCTCGTGTCACTTAGCTTTATTAACAGAAAAGTCATTCTAACTTTTCTCTCTCATTTGAGCCTTTAGCCGAAATTCAAACACACTTCATGTCTGCTCAAACATCAGAAGTGATAATGCCAAGGAATATTTATTTAAACTTTTCACCCTTATGTTTTCAACATGAGATTCTCCATCGACTGTAGTTGGACACACCCTCTCGAATGAAGTAGCTAAAGAGAAAGAATAGAGCATCTGATTTAAGACTCACTGAGCCCTGTTCTAAATGAATGTCCAAAGATTTTTGTGCCGACACAATCTCCACACAACTTGTTTTTGGATTAAGATGTCTCATTCGCTTTTAATCACTACTTTTACCAATACTGCTTCCAAACAATCCGTTGTTCCTAATGATCCCATAGGTATTTCATGGCATGTTTTATCTGATGTCCGCCCCAAGCTCTCTGTAAACTGATCCTGAAGTCCTAGCATTCCGGATATTTCATGTTCAAGAGATTTGCAGGTTATTTATTCCAATTATTCATTAATTTGTTCAATGATGTTGTATCTTTTCGAGATCTGGCACATTTTCCCTCCATCTACTCTACAGAAGTTAAGGGATAAGAAGACTTGTTATTATACTTTTGCCTCTACCTATTGGTCTCTCCCTAACATGCTATGTCCCCTGCCAGTAAAACTGGGCAAAGTTGGAAACATCGATTTCGACTAAATATTCAGATTTAGATTTGTTGGATAGTATCATATATATTGGTGGATATTTTTAAGGCTGAATATTTATATATCAGAATTAACAAAAATACTTGAAATTCATGGAACATTTCTTTCTACAAGTGTCGACATTAATAATCAAATATATACATTGAAATAACAGAATAGGCTTTAAAATCAAATAGAAAACATGTGGCTCATTAAGGCTTGATGGAGGATCCACCCGTAAAGACACATCACCAAGACACGTTTCGATAATATTGATTATGGGACGAAACATGTCATGCATAAATATCTTCGACTTGTATCCACAACTCTTCGCTGATTAAAATTCGTGCCATCCACATGCGCCGCTTTCAGCAATATTAATTACCATTAAAAATTAATTTATTAATATATTATTAGTAATAGAACTAACTTAAAATAGTGGAAAACTTTAAGAGTAATACTATAAATTTATAATATGTATACAATAATATTAACTAATATAGTAACTTTATTTCAAATATTAAATTAATAAATGTTAATTATTAATATATTATTAATAAATTATTCAGAATTTAAATATAAAGTATCATATATAAACTATCACAAAGAAAAAAAAATTGAGTGAAAAATGAAGATTTGGATATGGGTAGAGAAAATTTGTATCAAATGGAATGATTTTTTAGAGGTATTTAGTAGATTTTGCTGGTCAAATAGTCATGGATATTTCAAAATATTTGTAATGAATTATAGCCATGATTATTCTGGTGTCTAACTGCTAGATCTTCTTTAAATCGCTGATTAATCCAACCGTTGGATCAAGTCGATTTGCAATTAACCGCGGTCCGAGATCTCCGAAGAAAACCTGATATATCTTCAATATTTTACCAAAAATTTAACTAAAGCGCCAAAGTTGCGTGACCGATTTTCAGCAAAGATATAAATTGATACCGGCAGTATCGTGATACATTGCCAATATTACCATTTTTTTCTCTCGATTTCTGCTCAACCGATGGCCGCATGGTCGATATCATTTGACTCCTTATCGATATCCAGGTCGATATTTTAAATTGCAAAACCTCTATCATTTGTAGTCTACACCTAACGTCTCCTCCCCTTTGCCTGAGCTCCCGCCATGCCTGAAGGTCGATCCTGGGCCTAAGATGATCTTCTATTGCTCTCCGTCAGAAGGCAAACGCCAATATGTTTCATCCATCCCTCCTTGTTTATGAATGGTCATCACGTTTTATGATTGTATCAGATCCGGATTCTATTTTCATGCCTCACAGCGCTTTGAAGCTCCTGCTTCACCTTATTTGGCGTGAAGGTTGTTGCTGCGAGGAGATGATGCCTTGACCGACAACACATTTGGACTTGCTTTTGCGAATGCTTAGGAAGAAGCTGCTTAATGCCGCTGCAGGTCACAGCGAAAGTAACCCAGTGATCCAGTTTCTGCTCATTGAAAACCCGCCATTTGAAACAAGAGTATGCCCACCTGTATGGACTCATGTCTCCCAGACTCTTCCTCCTAGTCTTGGCAGATGTAGTGGTGTCTGGGCTTTATATTTCAGTTACTACTATAATCAGACCTCCAACTAACTTTACATCAAGAACGTCTTTTTTCACAGAACCTTCAGAGAGGTGGAAGCTATGGAGCAACTCAGGTGGTCATATCGTCAGAGAGCGATCACATATCAAAAGTCTTCAGATAGTTTGAACAGAGTCCACGTGCGCTGGTTCTGCAATTTCAGTCAAGACGTTGAGGAATTTAAAGAATGCGTAAGAGTATGAACCACTCCATCTCTATCAATCAGTTCAGCATCATCTCGTTTGTACAAATGACGCGAGATTATACTACTTGTGAGCTCGATCAGCCGTATCTCATCCTAAGTCCTTTCTCTGTAAGCCAATTCCATACAGCTGGACTTAGAATATAAGATACTCCTCCCTTGGGCATTGAAGTTACGCAAAGCAAAACACTTTAATCTTCTTATCTCAGCCGAACATGCTGTTAACTTGTCCGAGATTAGAAAAACAGTGGGTAAACCATGCATTATCTATGATATTCTAGACATTCAATCTTACTAAAAGAAGGCCAAACATTTAGGATCCTAAACATATAAAAGACTAGCTTCCTGAAGTCAATTAATTTTAAGGTAAATAATTGCCTGATGGCCCACCTAACTGCTATTAACCAAGACACGTCTTTTCCAATAGTCGATTCATCGCAATTGTAGAGCATTTTATGTTACTGAATATTCCGGATCGGGAAGTCTAAGTAATATAATAAACACGTAATAGACTCGGTGTGTTTCATTGATGCTAATCGGGACAGATCTGGGCGATGACATGTAGTCCATCAGGTTATCAGGTTCGCTGGCATCCATCACAAGAGAAGAATGAATTGTTCTCTGACCAGTGTAAACTAATATGAGCATGGCAGTCATCCGTGGATGTGAGATCATATGTGGCTTCATCAATCGTTGATAAGTCTATGACAAGACACCATTCAGTAACAAAACTCTAGAGTGTGACAACTAAGTCGCTTCTTCATTGCTTAATTCGGGTATTCGTGAACTTAACTGGGTTACATTGAAGATAGGATTCATTATTTGTCACAGAAATACAATTCAACAAGATTTCTGGTGCAGACATGCCAACACCTGGAACAATGCGCCGAGATTTTCACGCGCCTAAATGGGACCTGACAGGTTATCTATGTACAAGTTTGGTATGATTAATATCTATGTCTAACTCGAGGGGAGCAAGAGATATATTTAGCTTCTTACAGTAGAGTTGTGATCTATTGAAAAAATTTATTTATAGAGTTGTAATCTATTTAGGGAAGATTGGATTAACTTAAAGTATATATATATTCACAATGATCAATGAAAAGTACATATGAATTATCCCTCCAATTCTTTGTTGTCTTGTTTTCTGGTTAAAGATAGCAGAAACATGAATAATGAATCATGGACAATGAAAGATATAAAGCTATCATAATACGTAGAAGATAATTAAGAAAGAAAAGAGAAATATTATAATCCCAATCCTCAACAGGCAGTTTTCTGGGCTTCTCCATAATGGAGTAAGGAAACATCTGTTAATCTGGGGTAAATGCTTTTGTAAGTCAGCTAAAGAGACACAGAAAAGATGCAGAAGTTGAAGCTTACATCTGCCTAACTGAGACAGACAAACTGAAGAGAAAATCTACAGGCCTCTTCAACATCAAAGAGCCTTCTCAAAGAGTCTCCTGGCTCACAGTGAGGATTGTTGTAAGGTCAAAACCAGAGTCCAACAAGACAGAACTGATAAAGAGCTTACCTATTAGTAGTAAGGTGAGGTAATGAAACAATAGTAAAACAAATAAGCATGATAGTACACAGTAAAATGCAAGAGAGCAGAAAACCAAACCATAAACCAAAACAAGCAAAGCTCAAAGGGGATAATAACAAAGGAAATATTAGTTAATTGAACTATGATATACATTTATAATTATTTTCTATTGATATTATCAGTGAAAGATAACTTAACTATTACGAAATGAAATGACAGAAGGTAAATCACCAAAAGATACATACCAGTATAATATAAATGATCTGATGCTTCTTCATCCTATAAGTTTCAGTAGCTTCCTCAAAGCTGAAGTTGAACAACCACTCATCATTAACCAGTAAATAGTTTCCTGCAAGCAAACATAAGTCTTAGTGAAATACAGAAGGCCACATAATCTTTTCCTACAGCTTAAGTAGTCACCTATAAATCCACAAAAAAAGGTAGCCCTTCTAATGAGATTAGATGGTTATTCCACCTTCTGATATTTGTAGAACCACATCAGTTAGAATTTTCACTGATATCAAAACCAGAGTTCAACCCTTAAGATGAATCCACCATCAAAGGTAATAGAGTTCACTTTTAGCTGAATATAATATATAAGTTTTTTTGTAAGTTATGTTATGTGATGCTTTCTTTGATTAATGAATTGATATTGAATATTATATATCACTCTGCTTATATAGATCATGAATATATAAAAAGTGGTAAACTCAATACAAAGTAAATAAGACAAAGTAGAGTGATGGGATAAACTGAGACACCCACAGAATCCTAGATCCTAAAGATCCCTCCTCAGTTTTTAAGAGGAAGAAAACGCTTGCTATAACAACTGAACCTGACCTTAGATCTGACAAAGGTTACTATCTGGTTTAATAAACTAGAATCATGCATCCCAAGTAACTCTGAATATGACAACACTGAAGATGTTAACCTCAGCAGGACTGATTAGTTAATGTTGGTTATCATTAAAAGGTCATTTCATCCAATCCCCAATTTAGCTCTGGGTAGTTTGCTGTCACAGAAATTACAAATACAAATATAGCTCTGATATACTCAAACAAGATTTTGATCGCCATCAGTTTGATCTTAAGAGTTCTCTTACCTTCCAAGATATTAGTTGCTCCACAAATACACAGATCCATAGTTATTCAAGTTTAGCTGTCTTATCGTGATCAAGAATGATCCAACAACAAAAGTTAACTTTATTATAGAATTCTATTAGGGTGTCTTTGAGAGAATCAAGATATTGACTAAAGATCCCAATGACTGTCACAAAGAATCAAACTAATTAACTATATAATCCATGCAAGTTCGTTAGTGTTTAATAAGATAAGATAGTTACTCCACTAATCGAGATCTTTGATCCCTGAATTCCATCTGGTGGTAAGATTATGATCAGATCCATAGAAAATGATGAGAATTGCATACTAGCTTCCTCTGATGATCCAAAGAAGATGACTTCCAGATGAGAACCACATTCTTAATTGATCAGAGCCATCTCACCTCTGAAAGATTTGTTTCCAAAGTCTTATGAATAGTTACAGAGGCAGCCAGTTTCCAACACTGAACTCCATCACATAGAAGGCTTAAGTTGCGCCCATGAGTAACAATCGGAGATAGAAGGTAATCAGGGTCTGATTATGAGATTATAGAAGATATATCCTATACCCGAGTCGTATCTTAACTGTATAATATGAGCTAAAGCGCTAAGAAACCAAACCCCTAGTGGGATTGCTTAGTTTATTAGGGAACGAAAGATAACTCAGATACCAAACTAAACTCCTTTGAGCAAATAAATTGTGCAATGCTCCAAATTTCCTCGGTAGTCATCATGAGAAATGGTACTGAGATTCTAACTATATGGTCGTATGCTCAGCGTGCCTGATAGATAAGAGAAAGACTGAACAAAGTCATCTGGGCACATGAAAGAAAAGGCCATAAGACCCAGTCATATACCTGAGTATACCCCTTGGCAACCAAACAAGCTTTAAGACGATCCACTCCACCATCCAAACCAATCTTAACAGTATAAAACCCCAATAGCAACCAACAGGGGACTTGTCAACAGGTAAGGGGACTAGGTTCCATGTGCCAATAGAATGCAAAGCAATCATTTCGTCAACCATTGCCTATTTTCAAACTTGGGATGGTAGGGCCTCATGTACAAGTGTTAGGAAGAGAAACAAGACAAAGTGTAATAAAAGGCATATGGTGTGAGGATAAATGATGAGTAAGATCTGAGCATAAATAGGATGAGAGTTTGAGGAATAAATACATTTCCAACGAGATGGAGTGATCTGTCGACGACAAGACCGACGCAGGGGGCACATATGAGCCGAGTCATCGAGTCAGTGCTGCTCAGAGGCACGATTTAGTATAAAACCCATAGTGGGCTGGCGTGAAGTAGCTGGAACTCACAGAGGATAGCCAAGGGGGAAAGATGAGGAGGTAGATAAGACCTTTAGACTCTGAAGGGCATGGGAAGAGAAGATAAAGAGTGTTCAAAATAAAAGAGTGTTGAAAAATGTGACATCGGTAATGAAACGAGTATCGATGTGTATCGGGAGAGGATGGTAACCGTGTTGAAGGCGGGAACATCCAAGGAATATACACTTCGCGGCCTTAGTAAAAAGTTTATCTTGGCCAGGAGTGAGTATGTGGACAAAACAAGTGCGGCCAGACCACTATGAGGAGGTATAAAGGGGTTGATTAGGAAAGAAGAGAATGAGGACTTGATCACCAATACGAGAAGAAGGCACTCTGAATTGATCAAATGCGGGTGGAGTTAAGATAGCATCCCCAAAAAACATTGAGGAACTGTATGGTGGAAGAGAAGAATGCGAAATTTGTCTCATTAAGCGGTGATTCTTGCGTTTCGGCCGCCCGTTTGTTAGGAGTGTAAGCCTGAAGGCGATGAAGAATCCCATGGGAGGATAAAAAAGCAGAGAAAGGGGCAGAGAGGTATTCCAGGGCATTATCACTGCGTAAGATGCAAATAGAAGTATGAAATTGATTGCGAATCTCAGCAAAGAATTTTTGGAACACTGAAAATAGCTCAATTCGACTCTTCATTAAAAATTTCCAAGTACAACGAGAAAAATCATCAATAAATATAACAAAATACCATAAACCTAAAGGAGACACAGTTCGGGACGGACCCCAAACATCAATGTGGACGAGCTCAAAATGAGACTTGGTCCGATACTCTAAGCGCTTAGAAGAGCGAAACAGTATGTTTCACCAGTGGCCACGACTCACACTCCCCAGTGATAATAAAATTGGAAAGCGAGACACCATCTTCAACTTAAAAATGTTAGGATGGCTACAGAACGATGATGGGCCGAGAAGAGGTTCATCCGTTTAAGTGCAGACAATGGAAGATGGGGTCGGCGGGAGTGATAAATGCCTTGAGACTCATGTCTATGTCCTTTCGTCCTCCACCGTGCCGGTCCTGCAAGGTGTGAAGAAAGTGAGAAAAAGATGGCGAAACGATTAAGATCATGGATTAACAATTTGCGTAGAGATAAGATTAAATGGAGAATCAGGGACATAGAGAACATAAGCAAAGGGTAAAGATGGGAAGGGATAGGCAGACCCAATTCCTTTGGCCATGGTTTGAGTCCCATTAGCCAAAATGTCGTGGGGTAAATTGAAGTGATAAGGGGAAGAAAGATCCTTATTACCAGACAGATGATCAAATGCATTGAAATTGAGAATCCATGGACCAAGAAAGTGTGCAAGATAGGCAGAGGCATTACCGGTTTGGGCAACATAAGCAATGAAGGCACATTTGGCGACATGAGTGAGGCGAAGAAACTCCTCATATTCACCAAGCGTAAGAGTCACTCCTTGAGATGGAGACGAACGCTGATCCTCGGTGGCGGTTCGGAAGGCGGGCTACATGAGCGGTCTGAGGGCGGGGCGACTCATGTGATGCGGCTATCTCGAATGTGAACCGGTCTATTGATGCGTCTGATAGGGTCGTTGGCCCTGCTGCCTCGGTGCGCCAAGATACTCGGGAATCACCATGAGGTGAGATGGAGGCGAAGCATTACCAAAGTCTCACTTTGAAACTTCAAGAGCGGTAGAATCGGTGGATGAATGGCGCGATAACGAGTAAAAATGTCATCAAGGTCGGGATAGGCGTGGAGTGAGGATTTGTTCGGATGTTGTATCCAAACTCATACGAGTTTAATAAGAGTAAGGATCATAAAGATTTGATCCATGTTAGACAAGTAGGTCTTGGCATCAGTAACCTTAGGCAGGATAGATAAGAGCTCATTTTTCAAATGCAGACATTCGCCCAACAAAGGAAGATAATTCCATACTAAGCTGCTCCAAACTATCAATGGAGGAGATGACACGGTAGAGGCATTGAACATCATTGGTATATAAATTCTATGCTTGGGTCTAAAGGGGTTGACATGTCCAATAATCCCCAAGATTGTCGAGTGTTTTGGGCTCTATGGACTGCTGAAAAATGTTACATAGTAAAGCGTCATGTTTCTGCCACTGAGGAAGTTTATATTCTTCAACACTAGACTCCATAGAGGTTAGATGGTCTTCAACACCATTTCCAATAAACCATAATGTAACAGAATTGGCCCAGGACTGATAGTTATCACTTCCCTTGAGTTGATTAACAATTATCATGGGAGTTCCAAACATAAACGAAGAAAAGCTCGAAGCTTTTTCAGCCATAGTGAGAAAAATCGACAAAATCAGCAAGAAAACCAAATACCAGGGCCAAAAAATGCAACTACGAAGGTGAGAAAAGCCTGTTGGATGATGTTGAGGCTCGAAAAGAAGAAGCAGTCCTTTGTGGCATTAGATAGGCCGAAATGCGTAGAAATCTGGGTTTCATAACTGTCGGAGAAAATGGGGCAAATCCCAAATGTAGGCCTCGAATGGAAAACAGCGAGGCTAGGAGGACTTCACGGAGGATGACGAGTGGGAGGAGGCGGTGGCTGGAGCAGCTACTTGGCAGATCACGCACTACTCATGCACGGGCGTGTGGTGGGCTCTGCGGAGGAGAGTCCGCAGCGTGGAGCGACTGGCCTTGCTTGGTTGTCGGCTGGGGTTTATTCTTAGATATGTAGATCACGTGAGATTAGCCCGATGGTGGGTCCTGGTTGGAATGGGTAAATCACGGAAAAGTTCACGCGAAAGAGTTTTAGGCATTGCAAGGTAAGCGAGCGAGTTCTAGAGCTTCCTGGGACGACAGTTTTGATGGCCAGAATAAGACACAACCATTAAGTGGTTTGCCAAAATTGAGAACATGGCAAAGCCCTAACCCGAACCTTCCATAGCTCTGATACCATGTGAAGAAATATAAGAAAAATATGTTTTTCTTATTAATTGAATGAGTGAGTTGAACATTGCAGGCCCTGCCTGCATATCGTCGGGAAGGCGTAAAGAAATAAATCAAAGTACAAAAGGAAGGAAAAATGTGTCTGAAAAGGGAATAGAATGAAGAATATTAGAATATCTATGATTCTCAATAGTTTACAATGAAGAAAAATAAAATGACAAAATGGGAAGAAAGAATACAAGAAGATAAGAGACAAGTGAGGGGTGGTGGGTTTTCTTGTTTTCCTTGTTCCCCTTTGAGGGTCCCTTACTTGTGGGCCTCCATTGGGTCTTCTTTGGTTTTTTATAAATTGCTTTTACTCAAAAAAAAAAAAAAATACAAGAAGATAAGAGACAGAAACCTAAGTCTTACTAAATCCTTCTAGAAGTCTCACTTAAAAGAAAATCAACAGTCTCACTATTGAAGATAGCAACACTTGCGCTAAAAATGTACTATTATTAACAATAATCAAATTCATTCTTTGACTTGCATCAATTAGCCTTATTTATAGGCTTATCTAAGAAAGCAAAAGTGTACTAGGATTTTAATAACCTATTATGACTCTATTTCTAATTTGAATCCAACTATTAATCTTAATATGACTTCAACTACTAATCCTAATTTAATTCCAAGTAATACCAATCCGACTCTAATTGCAATAAATATAAAGTTCTATTCTCAACGTACATCTTAGAAATCTCATCCTCGTCAGCTTGTCTTCTCCATGTCAAACCAAAACAACTAAACAGATATTCCCAACATGTTATACTCTTTAAAATAGAATGAGCACTCCCAGTATTTTATGAGGTTACAAGCAATATCCTAGAGCATCTTTGCATCAAAGAGAAAGACACAAGTATGTTTTTTCCTTCTAAGACAAGAAGAATTTTCTTTTGTTCTAAGGTTGAGAATTCAGCAAGGAGATACAATTGGTAAAGAAAAGCGCAGGTGTGTGTATAAATGCATTACTTGTTTCAAGTGACAGATTCTTAATATCTCTGCTGCTCGCTAGATGATGCAAACTAGAGCAAACTAATGCCACTAACAATATATAGCAAACATAGCCATACAAAAAAGGTAATACTGAACACAAAGCAGTATATTAGATGAAGTGACTTAGAAGGGGAAAAAACAATGAGCTACAGAAAAGAAACAGACATATTAGCCTGTTTATTCATCCAAAAAAAGAGAGAGAGAACAACTATATAAGCGAGATGGAAAATAAAGACACATGGAATGATGCATACAAAAATATACAGCTAACCCTGTTTTCTTATAAGTAAAAGCAATTGTAAAGAAAACCCATATACATATATATGTGTGTGTGTGTGTGTCTCTCTCTCTCTGCTTTTCCTTATGAGAAAGAAAGGGTTAGCAGTATATTCTTTTCTTATATATATAGCCAATCCTTACTTTGATGTAGTTCTTTTCCACTCCATAACCTTTCACATATAAATACCCCATCCCATTGTAAGCTGAAGAGAGTTGTTGGGATGCAAGCGTAAGCCATTCCAACGCCTTAGTGTAGTTTCTTTCAACCCCATCTCCGCTTGCATACATCTTCCCAAGAAGTTCCATGGACCTTGGCTCCGCCTTCTCTACAGCCTTTAGAAACCATGACAATGCCTTGGCACGATCACGCCTCAATCCTCTCAATCCAAAGTAGTAAAACATCCCAATCTTATACATAGCTGTTGCATTCCCTTTTTGTGCCTGGGATTCCAAGATCTGGAAGTCTTCATCCTCCTCCCCTCTAGCCCTCCTCAGGGCATCTTTGTTCTCTTCAGCACCATTATGGAGCCTAACAGGTTCAATCACTGGTGAATCCTTCGAAATTAAAAAACTGTTCATGGCTATTTCTGCTAATTCAGCATATAGCTCGAGTGCTCTATCGTGCATCTGAAAACAAACAATCACCAAACTCGTGAACAAGACTAGTAAGAGCAATATAATAAATTCTATGATGATTCTATAGAACTTGTGTCTCCATTCAAAGTTTTGAACACTTTACAGAGTGGAGTTTTTCCATAGTACACTCGGAAATAAATAAATTTCTTTTCAGAAGAATCAATCTGCATGCTGAGAAAACTAAGCTAAGAAAAGGAGAAGACAAAAATTATTGCATAATGTTATTTTGGGTTTCAAATTTGACAAACTTGGCCATTCACTCGAATCCCTAAAGTCTGAGATAATTAAAACTCCAGGGATCATAACTAAAAATCAATTTTCTACACTTTCCCATCTTTCTTGGCAGTCAAATGGATCATAATTTCAACAGGTGTTGTTAAACATCAGAAAATTGGAAAAAAAAAATTTAAGTTCCAAATATAAGAAAAATATCTTATTTTGGTATGGTTGTCTGTAACTGAAGTTTTACTTTATTACTCTTCAAAGAACCTTTGGATGCATTTTGTTTAATTCCCTCAATCCGACATTGGATAGGAAACTACTTATGTTTGGGTTGAAACTATTGAGACTCTACAATCTACATTGTTGAAACTTGTTCTGTGACTTCTATTCGAAATTAGATTTCAGACTGCTCAAGGAAAAGTATGTCAAGTATCTGACAGTAAAGGCAAAACCATAATGGCCAAAACCCTAAAATGAAGCCTTCCATATTTTGCCTCCATAAATTTTACCAGAAATAGCAGAGAGCAGATAGTTTTCCGACAATCTTAAATATGTTCATTAAATAATTAATTAATTAATCACCGGACTCTACCTCCAATTACCTCAGCCACCAAACAGAATCAAAATCCGCTCAAACAAAATTGAAGAGATAGAGTTTTAATCACCTCTTGGCGCGAGTAAATGTAGGCAAGAGCCATCTTAGACTGTGTGTTACCGCCTTCTCTCTTTTTCTCTCCCTCATCATCCCCATCTCATATAAAAAACCTAACGCTGACTGGGCATGGGGGTTCCCTGCTGTAGCGGCCGCTTCAATCTCCGATGCCGCCTCCCCCATGACCCCCGGTCCGCCAGAGCTAGCAGCGGCGATCATCTTCGCCATACCGGAGTAGTACACCGCCTCATCCTCTGTCTCCGGTTCCCGACTCAAATCCGGATCCAAAATCGGGATCCAGGATCCCCGTTCAAGCTCGTCTTCGGAGTTCCAGAACTCATCCCAGTCCGACGTGTCGCCGCCGTCCGGGGCGGATTCGGAAGACTGTTCTCCGGCGTCACTGAAATCCTCGAGGTTGAGGATGAGGAAGAATGGGCGAGCGAGCGTACAGAGGGGTAGGAGGGCGAGTACGACGACGAGAGAGTAGCAGAACCTGCGCATTCTTGGAAGAAGAAATGAAGTGGGGACTGGGGAGTGCAGTTTCAGGCTGGACTGTCTTCTTATTCTTTAGACAGTTGACCGTTGACACGAAGGAAGAACAAGCAATTACGATTTTAAACATTTGTCTTAAAATTGCGTTCAATTTATCTTAAAATTGTGTTCAGGTTTTGAAAATTAACCTTAATTATAATTTTAAATTTATCTCAAAATTGTAGTTAATTAATAAGTTAATTTTTAAAACATAAATATGATTTTAAAAAATAAAATATTAGTTTTATAAATATATATATATATATATATATATATATATATATATATATATATATATATATATATATATATATATATATATAAGTCAACTATTTTGAGTTTAAATTCTGAAATTAGAGTTTTTGTGTTTTATCCCTGTTACAAATTTGCAACCTTCTGTGTTCACAGAAAACTGATGCAATAATTATTATTAATAAACATTTAACATCTGTTGTGGATAATTCATAATTCTTTACAATATGTACTTTTACAGCTTTTCTTTTTGTTTGAAAATAAAATAACTTCATTAATTCAAACCAACGATATATAAACACATAAAATTCCTAAAAATCATAAAAATAAAACAGTTGATTAATAACATAATAAATACTAATAACCTATAAATTTGATGATATTATAACATAAAATATATATGACTTCAATTTTATAACATAATGAATCATGACATGATTTATTGTTTCTTATGATCAAATAGGCTTTCTCAGTCTGAATTACCCACTCATAAATAAAAAATCATAACAAAATCACGAAAAACAAAATGTTATAACAAAATGACACAAAGTCAAATGCTATAACAAAACAACGCAACCATAAAAAAATTAGATAAAACTCATATTTATATAGAATAATACATTTTTAGCAAATAAAAAAATATTTATATAAAAAAGTGTAAATCGGTGATTTCAACCTATTATTGATCAAAAATCACTCCTCGAAATAAAAGTGGTTAAGCAGAAAAGTTGAAATGAAAGAATTATAGGATTTTAAAATTAATAATTAGCTAGTTTACAACCCGTTTTAAGACGACGAAAAAATAAAATACATACAAGACGTGAATAATGAAGATGATAGCAAGCTTGAATTTTACTTAACTAACATTTTTAATCATTATTGGAAAATTGATGAAAACACAAAAAAATATAAAAATTGTCGATATTTGAGAAATTTTAAAAATAAATTAAAAATACCTAATAATTTGTTCATTATGATGCAAGAATGAGAAAGTCATATGGTTTCTTAATAATAATTTATTTGCTATTAAATTTGAGTCAAAATTGGTATCATTCAAATAGTTGTGCCCTAATAATAGGAAATTAAAATTTAATGGATGCCTGAAATGTGTTTTTAATATTGTATATAATAGCAAAAATTTATAACTCACCTTATATGATTAAAGAAAATAGCAATCAAGTTGTGAATGCAGCATTTCTTTATTATGTGTTTACTTAAAAAGGCGAGGCTCGTTTTTATTTTAAGCAATTTTAGAAAGCGGTTTGGAGTCGCGAAACTTATTTTGTTTTATTTTAAAAGATGTAAAAATAAGAAAGAAAAGCACTAAATGTATTCCACAATAATAAAATCTCTTCGGGTATAAGAAAACTGAATCTCGGTCAGGAATTCGAGTTACTTATCGGGAGGTACGATGGAGCGTATGGCACTTTAAAGCTACTAAAGTCGAGTCTCTGATAAACAAGCTAAAGAAAATATGGTTTTATTGTCCCAGTAATGATGCGAAGATAAGTAATATGCTGTCTAGCGTCTGATATTATATAAATAAATAATAAAGCAAAATCAAATGAGAAAAATGCTACTTGGACGGCGTATTAGAATCTTCTGGAGTGGGAAACGATATTGGTGCAAATAAAAAAATAAAAGCTGACCAATTCGATTAAAGTGGTTATAAATATGTCGATTTATTTATTAAAATGATACATGGAATATAGAGCCCAAGCGAGGCCATTTATATGTTCTTAAAATTAACTCCTCAAGATTACATTTTATAGGAATTATAGAATTAGTGTGTTTAAAATTTTGGCTTAGGTTTGAAATTGAAGTTTTGAAAATTGGAAATTTGAAATTTGAAATTTGAAATTTGAGATTTTCTTGGGGACTTGAATTTTAGAAATTGAGAATTTTCAAAATTTAAGACTAAGACAACTGAATTTTGAAATTGAGATTTAGAAATTTGAATTTTAAAAAATAAGAATTTGAGAATTTGAAGTTTGAAATTTGGACATTTGAATTTTTAAAAATTGAAAAATGAAAATTTAGAACTTTAGGCCCTATTTAGTAGGTATAAAATTTTACATTTTACTACATTGACTTTTAAAACGAGGAAAATCTTACCCAGTTACGAGGAATCGAATAACCAATTTTGAAAACGAAAATGAATTATTTATTTTGACATTTTATATATAGATCAGAGGAAAACTATTTATCTTGTTTTCCTTGTTTGAATTAAATGTTGAAAGGGTTGATGGATTGGGATAAAGCGAAAACACGGGATTAGCGTTATTTTAATATTTTCTTTATTTTAACCCAACTGTCTTATGATTTTCTTCGCTCGCGATTCAAGCTCGTCGCCGCTCCTACGAGCTCAGCGATCAAGCTCGCCGCCGCTCCTCTTCTCATCCTCGTCGTCGGACGCTGGTATGCCTCGTTTCTTCTTGTCCTCTTCTATTATTTTTCGCATCGTCCTCCTCCTCCTTTTTTTGTGTTTGACCCTGAGTAATTGGATCCATGGGTGATTAGCGGAGAATTGAACTACATCCCCTTCCTTATTTTTCCTTTGTATAAATTTGTCAGACCACATTCGGTTCCCCCGATTTCATTTTTGATTTTTTTTTTTTGAGAGAAAGTATCACGGGTTTATACATCTCTCGGTACATATTGGGTTGTTTAACTGCAGTGGCACTGGTGTTGTGGAATCTGCATGTATATGTGTTTTTATGCTGGATATGATGCTCTGGTGATATTTTTCTCTTATTCGCTAGTTTTTTTTTTTTTTTGTGCTTACTCTGTTTTCTCGGCATGTAGATTATGAAAGGGAAACAGTTAATGTTTAGTAAGAGATTTTTCTTAATGTTGAATCTAAATAATTTCTATGATCGGAATCGAGGTCGGCTTGTACGAGAAGTTGTTCTAGTCTTATGATCTATTTTTAGTAATGGAAAACCATCTACTTTTCATATTTTCGGCTTCAATCAAATTTGTCTGCATATTTCTCACTACCCAACCTAACTTCCAGCTTGTTTACTTAAAATCTGAACCGCTAACTTGTCTGCCCATTCATTCGGTTGACAACTCGATTAATTTCACACATTTCTCAAGCTTTTGCAAGTGAATTTGAACTGTTTCCTCCTCAAGCCGCATGCTATTTTAACTTTAGTTTAGTGGATTTTTAATTTTTCAAGTAAGATCTTTGGATATTTATTTGGTTTTGGGGATAAATGTTTACATCTTTGTTCAGTGAATTCATGTACGCTTATGTTATATGCAATGAGAAAAAATTATGAAAAAATAGTTATGAAGAACAAAGAAAATAAGGGGATGAATTTAATTGTGAGAAAAAGAAGAATATTGCACTTAATGTTTAGTATCCTGATAATAGCTCTTGGCTTGATGAGGAATTTCAATGAACTTCAAGCAGACTTATTTATCTGTATGAGCTCTGCCTTGAGCGGTTCTGTTGTTTCATAGTGTGAGCCTAATTGGTCTTAATCGTTTATTCGCACGAGATTGGTAATTCCTTTGTTTCCTCGTGGAACTGTTGGATGGCGCACACTTACTAATCCACGGACGTTTGTCATCGGTTTGTTTTGTTGTTTCATAGTGTGAGTTGTAGATTGCATCTTTGAGAAATCTCTTTTGTTTCATCCTTTTTATGCAATATTTGTTAAATTTTCTCATAGTTATGGTTATGCTTCGTTATATGAGTGAATTATTAGATGGGTGCGAATGGAAATTCAAGAGGGGACACAAAGGATTGGTCACGTAAGGCCACATTAGCTTTCCTTCACATACTCAATGAAAAAATGAAACAAATTAGAGAATGTTCATTTAAGTCATCTGTGTGGCGAGAAATAGATAGTGAGCTACATGCTCAATTATGGGGAGAGACATATGGTGTTGACTGTTTGAAGAGCAAGTTGAACCGTTTCACGGTAGTATCTGAAGTGAGTTCTGAGGTATTACTTGGAGCATCTGGGGTGTCGGTTGGGATCGACAAAATCACAATTCTTTGCATCGGAAGAAGTTTGGCAGGGGTTGAGTAAGGAAATTCAACATATGAATAATTTTATGTTTGTATTGATATTCATTATTTGGTACTCTGAGAAAAATTACTAATCCATTGCTTGACTTTTTGTAGACACTAAAAAATTATGGGATTTTTAGGAGGAAAGGATGTGAGGACTACGAGCTCTTGGGGTAGATTTTTGGCAAGAATCTGCTCTTTGGTCTCTTCTGACAAACCTCGAATAACAACCTCTAGACTCCGATGAGGAACGACAATTGGAGATTTTTATGTAGAGGAGTTGATATGGCTGAGGAGCAATACTTTCGAGATGATAAGAAGGCGAGGGTGAGAGTGTTGAGATCCCTTCAAAAGGTCAGAGTGAGGATACTCCGAGAGGTGGGCAACGTAAGAAGCGGACTAGGAGTATCGACACTGACCTTCAATGTTGTATTAATGCAACGACTAAATCCTGAGCTTAGAAGGAGTATAAAGCTTCATTTCAGAATGTTGAATCAAGCAGTTCTGATCCATATTCTATCAATGTGTGCATGGAGATACTAGAAGGGATGATTGATGTTTCTATTGATGCGCATAACAAGGCTTTGCCTTTCTTGATGCAACCCGAATGGCTAAATGTCTTTGTTAAGATGAGTGATGAAAGGCGTAGGACATGGCTTAATAGTCTCTAGATTTTCATTGGACTGTTGGTGTTTTAATGTGGTATTTTGTTTGGTGTCTTAGACCCTATATTTACTTTGAGAGTTGATGAAAGTTGAGTTATCGGCTTATTTATATTTGAATGTCTTCTTTCAAGTTTATCATGTCAAGTATTCATTTCCATTTACTCTGATGTCTAATCATGTCTTCTGAACATGTTTGATAGCTTCGTCGGATGATGAAGATGAATTGCTTGAAGAGGATCGTGCACTACGATTCTTATTGGAATGCGGGGAAAAGCTTGAAAAGAGAGAGTGTCATGTAGAACTTCTATCTTGTGAGGAGGGAAGATGTACACGCGAATTCTTATCAATGACACGGATATTTGAGAGCTTTTCATGGAAGTACATGTTTTCAAGAATTTGTGTGATAAGTTGAAGTCCATGAATCTTTTAGATAGAAAGTGAGTGTTGAAGAGGGGTGGGGATGTTTTATTAGTAGTATGCCCTGAACCTGACGGGTTGGTGTGAGGTTTGACACTCCGCTAGAACTATCCATCGTTGGTTTAAGAAGGTTCTTGAGCCTTATGTAGCAGGGGAATCCATGTCGGTCCAGGAATCAGAGGCAGTTGACGAAATTTGACAGTAGTGGTATCCATATTTCAAGGTAATGTTTCTTGTTTATATCCTTTATTTTAATGAATTTTCCTATCTTTATGTGAAATAAATCTTTCTTGACTTTCCATAATTGTATTGGGGCAATTGATGGTACACATGTGTCTGCTTGGGCTCCTGCATGCAAACAAGGTACTTATCGTGGTAGGAAGTCCATTATTACACAAAACATGATGGTTGCATGTTCTCATGATATGTTGTTCACCTTTATATATGCAGCTGGTTGGGAGGTGCGACGTAGTTCTCACATTTTAATTGGATGCCATTTCTATGCCTTCTTCAAAATTTCCGATGCCAATGGGTGGTATGTGAATTATGTTACTATTATGTATATTGACTTCATTTATTTTTTGTCGTCTTGAGGTTTTATAATATTGTCATTTGTAGATGAGTTCTATGTTGTTGATCTTTGGATATCCCTAATATCATCCCGGGTTTTGGCTCCTTATCGTGGGGAAGCAGCTATAAATGATTTTAGAATTAAAGTTAAAATCTAAGAACTAGAGTCATTTGTTTAATCAAGGCACTCTTCGATTAAATAGCGTGATAGGCGTTGTTTTACGTGTATTAGAGGGCAGATTATATTCTTAAGCTAATCTTGCAGTTACCCATTGAGAGGCAACGTTGCATCCAGCTTGTTGTACTTTGCATAATTTCATTCATTATGGAAGCTCGGTTGGACCATATTTAAAGATATGATAATTTGAATTTTAGTGTCGTAGATGAGCATGTATTAGTTGATACTCATGATAACGGACCAAGTTGACTTGGCACAATCCAACAATATGGCCATACTTAGGATGCCATTGTAGATAAGATTTGGGATGATTGTGCGTAAAGCGTGGCCATATATCTAGAAATGATGGGTGCTGTTGGATGATAGTTGAATTAATTATGTAATTGTAGTTGTTGGCAACATTTGCGATGTTGAGCTATTATTGAGGAGTATAATTGTGTTATATCAATTGATCATATTATTCTCTTTTATTAAATAAATATGTTATATCGTTAACTCTTGGTTTATGATTTATTTATTATTCAATTTACGAGCATTCAAAAAAGTGTAAAGCAAATTATAAGTGAAAAAAAAGTGTAAAGCAATAGCAAAAATCAAGACAAAAATCAAATGACAAAATGAATAGTAGCTTGCATTTTAAATACATTTTCATTGTTTTCATTAAGCTTCGTTTTACGAGAAAATGGTTTCTGAAAGCAGTTTCTTATTCTTTATTTTCAACCAAATTCAAGCACGAAACGTATTTTCTGAAAAAGAAAACTAAAGATTAGAATACATTGAAAATTTTCATATTCTGAATTTTGGATAGAGTTAAAATTTTTCGTGAACTAAACGGGGCCTTAATTTTTTAAATTTGGGAGTTTTATTAAATTAAGGGTGGGTGATAGTTCATATGTGAAGAAAAAATAAATTGAATTATTAAAAAACATTAGCTGTAATTTTAATTAAAATAAACAAAAGCAACAATATACTTACAAGAAAATAAAATAAAACTGATAAATTAAATGACTAATTAAATATAACAATAAATTAAATATATATACAAGACAATTAATTAAAAAAATTACTATATAAAGAAGAATAAAAAGAGTGAAAACTTACCTAGTAGGCGAGCAACTCCAGGATCGGTCGCGCCTCGAGTTAAGTACTCAGGAGATTTAGGATCGTCTCCCGAAAATTGCCCCAAATAGAGATTTCCTCAAAGGTCATCAAACTTTTAAACTTTGAGACCACTTAGGACCTCTCACTCAATGTGGAGGAAGACCCATAGTCTCCTTGAGAAAATAAACTTAAGGAACTAATAGGCCTAAATTATATAGGCCCATGCCTTAATTTATTCTCAAAAAAAAATAATAATAATTAAGGGTCATTAGGATCTCCCACTTTTTTTGTGGGGAAGGACTATGGTTTCCCTTTTTTTCTCCTCTTTTAAATCAAAGGGGAGAGGCCCTCTTTTATAGGGAAAGGGAGACCTCTCTCCCTTGTCTACTTTCAATGTGGGATGTCTTGCACAAGAAAAATCTTAAACCTCAATTTGAGGTCTATACAAATATGTATCTTCGATAGAGTTCGTGAGTGTAAACCACATTGAACAATTAAGAAAAGCAGTGTGAAAAGTGAGTGAAGCGAGATGAACTATTGAAGAAAAAGGAGACTGAAAAGTGTCAAGAGGAACAACTAAGCAAAGGCAGGGATACTGAAGCACCACAAATTGGACAACAAAAAAAACAAGATAACCTATAGTCCCGCCCATGGTATGGATCCAACCTCCATCTAAAAAGGTCCTCTCAAAGGTTAAACACAGCCTTCGAAATTTAGAAGCCTTGGCTGGAAGTCGGCCCTCCATGGGTACTAGAATGGTCATGTGTGTTGTATGCGATCGACACGAGTCATAGAAACTCATGAGCTATGGCGGAGAGTACGACAATTAAAAATAAACCATGTGATCAAAGTGTGTGATGATAAGGACCATGAATATTGGTAGCGATATATATCTTTGATAAAGATGAAATGCGAGTACAGAACTATGGTGAAGGCATCGAGGAATGTACGGCTTTGAAAGAGGAAACACAAGGCGACCTAAGCGTCTTTATTAAGATGTATAAAATTAAATACAGTCACGAAGTCGATGTCACGGAGGATGAAGTCACGAAGAGTCTAGCTTCTGATTAACTAGCAAATGTGATCTAGGATGAAGTTGAACATCTTATCCATATAAGTAGTTTGAATGCTTGATATGTAGAAGACGAAGTCTGACGATCGATTCTGGTCTTTGGCAAATGTGATCTAGGATGGAAGTCTGAACATCTAATATATATATATAAAAGCGAAGTGCGGAGCCTTTGATATCTTGAAGATGAGTTTGAAGTCTAGCTGCGGTGCTAGCAAATGTCTGAGATGAAGTCACAGACATCGATACATATAGAAGTAGTCATTTGATATACGAAGGCAAGTCCCGAATGTCTAACTCTGGTCTTAGCAAATGTGATACATATAGTGAACATTTGATCCATATAAAAAGACAAAGTTTGAGCTGATATGCAAAGAGAGGAACGTGCGATCTGTTTGTCTTGTAAAATGTGATATAGATGAAGTCTGTTTTATCGATCCATGAGCGAAGTTTGGACGTCGATATACGAAGGCCGAAATCTAAATGTGGTGTGGGTGCTATGCGTGTGATACATATAGGAAATATAGACATCTAATCCATATAAAGACGAAGCCAAACGCCGATATGTATATAAGTCCGAACGTCTGATTCGATGCCAGCAAATGATACGATGAAGTTCAACATCCGATCCATAAGGAAGGCAAACTTTGAACGCCTAATATGCAAAAAGCGAAGTCCGAACGCCTGACGAACAGAAAGAAGAAATGTGATACAGATGAAGTTCGAACATCTCGATCCATATAAAGTGAAGTCTCAACGCCGATATGCGTAATAAGACAAAGTTCGAACGCTTTGACTAAGCAGTTAGCGAATGATGCGATAGTTCGAATATCTTATCCATATGAAGGCGGTCTCGAACGCCTAATATGCAGAAGACCAAGCTCCAAACGCCTGATTCAAGATAAGTAAATAAAGTTGTGAGGGGTATGTCCTAGTATGACATCCAACAGAAACATGATGAAGTCCAAAAATGTTATAACAATGGTCATATCCTCGATAAGAACTATCTGGACAAATTGACCACCTCCAAACGATCCCGAAGATCGTGTGGATATGCCCCAAAGGTGGCATCTACTCACATGATGAAACCTGGGTACCTACAACAAGACTCATCCTCTCGATATCAATCAGATGCACAACCAAACAAATTCACGATCCCGCTGATAAGGGTCAGCCCAAGTATGACATGTATGTCATCCAATAGAGATGTGGTGAAACCCCCAAATATCAAAATATGGCTCGACATCTCAGCAAGAATTTGTCTACATAAACAAACACATCTAAATGATCCTGAAAGATAGGGGTAAGGCCTCAAGACGCATGTCGAGGAACCGGCCTAAATCTCGTGATCCCAATAACAAAAGGAAATCTCGAAATATCTAGAACCTCCGTTAACTAGAGATGGATCCTGTCAAGCAGCAAGGCATCTCCTAGAAAAGTCACATAATAATGTCCAAATATCGACCAAGTCTCAAATACCTATCAAAGTAGATGTTGTCAAAGAAAACATTAAACTCATGGTCTCGTGGTGGGTCTTAAGGACACTTTAATCGTAATGTAGGCTTAGTGATAAGGTAAAATAAATGAAGCTGGAACCAGGCTCAAACACCCAATGATCAACCTCTTATGCCCTCGTGTGTGGAATGCCACATGGCTAAGAAGTCCTGCTGAGCTACGGACACAAGAACATCCAATGGAAGCCTAATAATAAATGATGGATGCAAAGTGTAACATGTGGTGAGATAGGTAGAGGAAGGATGAGGAAGATAAACTCAAAATCAAGAAACATATGAGGGTGATAAATGTGAAAATGAGAGGTATGAAGTCGATAAGATAAATAACAGTATGGAAAAAACTGATGATAATATGATGAATCTACCCAAATCAATGCATGGGGAAGACATGCTGTCGACAAATTGGATGATGAATATGACATTGACTTGGAGCCCCTAGGAGAGGATCAGTCATCTCATATACCACTAATAAAATCTCAAAGTAAGAACATGATACTAGGATCTTGGGAAACCCACATACGAACTCCCACAAGTAATACATAATAATTAAAGATAATGATCCTCATAAATTCACATACGAACTCAAGGAATACTTATACTGAATACATATATGTGCGCATTTATTTATATATATATATTTTTTTTCTTTTCTCTCTTTTTTTTTCTTCCTTTTGTTTTTGTTTTTTGTTTTTTTTTTAACGTATAGACTAAATGAAACAATGAGAGACAAATCAATATGACAATAAATGAACATATCTCCAAGCGCGAAGGTACAATAAAACAACTCCAATGAAATGACATAAGTCTCTCAAACTAAAAGTCTCATCAAAATGTTTATGAATGAGTGAAGGGATGACATGACAACCCCATGCAAGAAATGAATAGATCACAATCTATGTGGAAATAATGAGACAGAAACGAGAAGTCGATGAAAAAAAGTGGTGAAAACAGTGAAACTATGAAATGGAACTGATATTCAAGGAAGTGGGAATGTGGTAAGGCGAGATAAGAATTAAAAGTCAATGTGTCCATAACTCCGAAGATCCTCAAACTAAGGTATCCACACCGGGAGGGCCCTATCCCATGTGCAAGGGAAAAGTATGGCTATAAGAGAAAATAGGCCAAAAATGCGCGTGGTGAGGCCCAATGGGCTAACAATGGTAAAAAAATGTGAGCAACAAGATATGACAAAACCAAATGATGGCACTCAATCCATTAATGTCTCAAATCGTGAAACTTTTTCATTGGATCCACATTGGCTTTGAGAATTGGTTTCATCTAAGTCCAATCGCGCCTTTGGGGTCAACTCTTCTAATAATAAAGGTCCGCTCCGCTGGGTCTAAACTTCCTTCAGTCGCACTAATCCTTCTAGGCAATCGCTGCTGTGGTGGTATAGCTTGACCCGCTGGAAAGCTGGCCATTCTTCTTGGTAAGCCTAATATGGTCAAGTTCTCACCTCTTCTCATCTAACAGAAGCAGCCGATTGCCGTGATCGAACCCACTGGGCCCCAAATTGCCGCTTAAGGCTACTCTGAGATCCTGCCTCTATCTCACCCAAAACCGCTTCAATGCCACAACCAGAGAGTAAGGTGGCTCCCCGTAGAAGTGCGAAAGGAGGTGCGATATGCCCATAATGCGAAAGGAAGCCTTCACTTCCGCCTCGGTAGTCTCAATCATCTTGTGTAATCCCTCTAATATTCTTGTTCAAGGGGCTCTTCATCAGCTCCAGTTTGTCTCCGTCTAAGGCACGATCTCTGATGTCGATGCCATATCTCCAGAAGTAAAGTTAACTCACCCTAAAATGCACACTTTGTCCGATATCAACTCATGAGGGAACCCCATATCCGCAGATACGCACATTCGATAAAGGTGGCACTGGTCGCATTTAGGCTGCAGATAAGAAGTGGCTCCACCACTTCAGAAATAATCACATCAATTAGAATGAACTCTACGACCATTAGAAGACTTCACCAAATCTTCCCAATAATATCTATGCCCTGTACCGAAACGCGAAGGTGAGATCAATGCACAACTCCACGTGGAACGCAAGAGATCTCCATGTATTTGACACTCTATACATCTCGAACAAGTCGACAACAATTTGGTCTCAAGGTGGGTCAACCCAAAATAAATCTACCTCATAATCTACGGAAGCCAACATATGTTCCCATGGGCTCCATAAACTTTGTGACACCTCTAGTCACCGATCACCAATCTCGATCTAAGCATAACAATAACACACCATCATCCAGACGCCATACAAAGGTTCTCCATGTATCACAAAGGTGGCCAACTACCTCTAAAGCTCTGCCTCTCAACACTGGCCTCGTGGTATACTTCATATCTAAGAAACTTTATAATATAATGATACCATCAGACCATCATCAAACCCCGACTCACTACAACAATAAGCACAACACTTCTAGTCTCAACTAGCAAAGGACTACCACACCTTCAGAATGTCAATCATGAAGCCAAAGTAGCTGAGCATCAAATAACCGATTATGCGCTCTAGGTAGTGACAAACTCAGCCGCCAAACCTCCTTACTAGTAACTCTAATAAGCATGATATGCCTAAGCTTCACATCTCGGGTCTTCCAATCACCGTAGATCTATCAAATCGTAAATCCACCGACACATTTCCATCCTAATCCCGAGCTCGCGCCTCTAACCCAAGGATACATGCCTCATACTCATCACGTTGCTCATGGTCTGATAACGATCAAAAATAAACGAATCATCTCGGGATATGATCGCCATGCAGATAAATCAATAGAACACCTATCCCATATCCATAATGGTTAGCTGCACCATCAAAGTACATGCACCAACTAGACAAACTAGTCACCCCTGCGATCTCCTCATCCGAAAAATCATCATCAATCACTCTACCATTCAGAACCTAAGTGAGGCCAAGTGATCCGCTAACACACTTCTATAGACTTTTGAGTGACATACTTAATATCAAACTCACAAGAGTACAAAATCCATCTCATACTCGCTTGTCAAAACTGGTTTGTTAAATGATATCTCAAAGGATCTAAACGAGAAAACAAGTCACTGTAATACTCTATCATGTAATGTCTCAATCTCCGAGTGGCCCAAACCAAAGCTAAGCAGAAGCGCTCAATCATAATGTACCTCGTCTCATACTCCAACATTCTCTTACTCAAATAATAAATGGCTCGCTCCCTACCGAAATCATCAAGCTGGGCTAGCATGCACCATAAAGCGACATATGAAATTGACAAATATAACAAGAGAGGTCGTCTAGGCATGGGAGGTACCAAAATAGGAGGGGAAAGCAAATACTCTATAATCCGCTCAAATGCCTACTGGCATTGATCATCCCAAACCTTAGGCTATTTCTTCCGTAAGCCCAAGATAGGCTCGCTGCTATCTGCGAATTAACAATAAACCCTAATATATTGCAACCCACCCTAAGAAACCTCGAATCTTAGTCTCAGTTCATGGTGGAGACATGTCGAAGGGATAGCTATGATCTTATCAAGATCATGCCTCGATACTCCTCACTGAATCATGCTGCCCAAGAGCTTCCCATAAGTCACCCAAAAGACTCTTATGATTCCGCCTCAATCTAAAGCATTTGATCTTTCCGGGAAAAGTGCATCTAGAGTCGCCAAAGGATCGCCTCTATCACATGACTTCACAATCATATCATCCACATAGACCTCAACATCCTCAGGCATCATGTCACGAACAATGTAGTAGTTGTTTCTCTCGACAGGTAGCTCTCATGTTTCTCTTCAACCCAAAGACATGACTTCCATAACAAGAGGTGGCCCACTCAAGGATAAAATATGTCTTCCCCATCCCCTGGAGCTATCATAACTGATTATAACTAGAGAACCTATCCATAAAGACAACATCGCATGCCTGCAAGATCATCAACCAGTACGTCAATATGTGGAGAGGAAAATCATCCTTGGGGTTTCACTTTGTTTGAGATTTCTAAAGTCCACACAAACTCTAACCTTGTCATTCTTGGGGAATGTGTGACGACATTATCCACCACTGGGGCAACAACCAATCGGGAGTATGAAGTCAACACCAAGTTGCTTTTGACCTACCTTCACTTATAAACTCCACTGAGGTGCATAGCCTCAATTTTTGCTAATATGTCTGAAAAGTGGCACAAGGGTAAAATGATGCTGAATCACATATGGTCAGAGCCCGCAGCGTTCATATGACCACGTTAAAACATCCAAGTATGATCCGAGAACCTCAGCAACCATTCCTCTCATCTACACAAAGTGGTACCGATCCTCATTCTAGGTTGGTCTGCGTATCAAGGTTAATCGCCTCGAGGTCACATCATCAAAGGAGGTAATTCGTTTATCGCAGCGCGCAATGATCGAGCCACCGAGCGAATATCAAAACGCCGCAAAGGTCACTTCATCATAGATTTGCTGAATCAGATGTTGGTGATTATATGCAATAGTGCATCACGAATAAAAAAGACAGAATACTAAAAATGTCAACCATAGATGAAAAAGGCAAGTATGACAATGAACGCAGACAAATCCCAACAAAACATCAAAATAAAGTGGTGGGTCCACAAAATCGGACTCTCCCACAATATGTCCAGAATATTTGTGAAATGCAATATCAATAATAACATCATCCGTAATTCGCATCATCATCCGGCAAGAGGAGAGGTTCTCATCATCTCTCGCAGCAAGAACACAAAGCACTATGCAGACCTGTCAACATCAAATCATCCGTAGAGCTCATCATGACCGCAGACGACATAACCCCATCAATACTCTATAATCGCAATATTCAATGAAATCAGAGCAGTGAGGACACTAAACCGCCATGGGTGAGAGCGTATCAAGGTGGTGAAGTAACAAGAGCCCTTCCGACTTTAATTGCCGCAGAAAAAGTTTTAGCGTAAATCAACATGGCTTGATAATGAGTCGCAATCATCCATCGGATACAAGACGGCTCAAGGCCATATGTACACAGCCAACCTCAACTATAAGGACTAAGATGATAGTCAAAATGAATGTGGTGAAGTTACAAGATCGAACTCCCAGCTGAATGGTACCCATGCACGAAATTCTGCCTTCATCACAAATCCTGGAACCAAAGGCTGGTCGGTCCAAACTGATAAATTCGCTACGACCATGTTGACGACACTAAACTCAAACCAGCATGTACCATGCCCTCATCATGTTCAAAATTAAATTAAAGCGGTTAAGGCCAGATCAAATGACATGGGCAATCGACCGACAAACCTGATCCGTCCTGATTCATCAGTAGCTTAATCCACATAAGCAAATCATCACCCCATGTCTAATCCAATACCGACTCGTGTCAAATGTGCCCTCCCCGTGATGAAATAGGACCATCGACCATCA
This sequence comes from Tetrastigma voinierianum, assembly GCA_016808115.1. Classification (NCBI taxonomy): domain Eukaryota; kingdom Viridiplantae; phylum Streptophyta; class Magnoliopsida; order Vitales; family Vitaceae; genus Tetrastigma; species Tetrastigma voinierianum. The sequence continues at coordinate 437,549 of JAEQBH010002680.1, read as the reverse complement.
GAATATGAACTTCACCTCAAACATGGGAAGATGGGATAGCACTAGCACTATGAATCACGACGACCATTGTCTAAGAGGACAAATGGAACACGACGACCTAAATAACCAACTGAGCATGTGTTATCAGTATGGTTGAACTTCCAAAGGTAAGTCATCTTCAGAGGAAACACACTGGCTCACCAACTGATATATGTGGGATCAAAGACTTCCCGCATGGTGGGGTCATGTCAACCCATCCCAACAGCCCCAATTTGAGCCTCAAGGGTGGTAGAGGGAAGATAACAAACTCCAACAGACACGAGTATGCATCAGAGGTCATTGATGATCCATCATCCTTCACCTGGGTTTACGGTAGAAAATGATATATAATAGATGGAACCGAAGTGTCACACCAACACCCCACCCCTCTCGTAACACATCGATCTCCGCGTATCAACCGGCCCCTGTGGAGTCAAAGTCAAAAGGAGTCTCAACACTATAACAAGGCAGTCACAGCCTCTGTGGGGATCCAAACTCGGAGTAATGCCCTGGCACTAAAATGACATGTGAGTGAATTGCTGGGTTCGAAACACCATGAACCCCATCACCGCCATAACCATCATCAAATGCTATGGGCTTCGACCTCTGATCATCCCATGACAACATATGGATGCGATCCTCAGACTCAGCAAAATCAATGGAATGAATACCTCCCGCTATAGGAGGAACCGCATGTGTAGAGTAAGTCTAATGCTAGGCTGTCCCAACTACACAATACCCTGGTCAATCAAGTCCTGAACAGCGTGTCTCAAAGCGCGGCACTGACCAGAGGTGGCGTCCGCCCCGATGATACACAATGTAGGTCTATCCGAAATGAGGTGAAAACTTACGGTAATGGCCTCTCGTGCACGATTCGCTAACCAAAGAATCATCAATGTCTGTAAGACTCACTCAAAGGCATGCCTACTGGCACAAAATGGGCGAGTTGTCTAGGATGCCGGAACTCGGTGGGCGCCAGGTCTAAGATGAGCAATAGGTGGTCTCTTCACAAATCTGCGGCAAATAAGAATCGGTGTGGTGGAGTATATGGAGTCGGTAAACTTGCTGGGCCAGGTGGTATGGAAGGTCTATAATTAACTGGAACTCGGGCGTAGGAAGACCCGCGGCGTCGTGAGGAGATGGCTAATGAGGCCCGGGTGCCCTATGTCTAAAAGGAACTGATGGTTCTACCTCCTCGGGCTCATAGCGATCCAGATGGCTTCTTCCTATTTGCAACGCCCCAAAAATACCGTATAATTTTTTTTATAATTTTATTATATATTCCGAGTATAAATTGAGTCAACTTAGGTATTTTCCGGGAATTGTTAAATGAATATTGAATAGATGATTATATGGCTAAGAGCCAAATGCAAATATTATATGCTAAATGAGAATTGATTGGACCTTACCACTAAGTGTAAAGTATAAATTTGAAATTTGTAAAATGAGGACCTATAACACAGATAAAGAATAAAGGTCTAAGAGTGAATATGGAGAATCAAATGAAAATAGAGAAAATATGGCAAGCTAGCATTTATGAGAACTTAAGTCAAAGAAAACATTTTTTTTTTCTCTCAAACATGGCCTAAAGAGAATGAGTGTCTTAAGACCAAAAGTGGTCTAAGGGGAGCTCATTTGAGCAATCCCGTTTTTGAGAAAGAGGGAGAGAGCTAGGGTTTTTGAATGGAAGACTTGTGAATTGCTCCATGAAAATCAGTGCCCTAAAGCCGATAAAAAAAAAAAAAACAAGAAGAAAGCTTGGCATTGAAGATTGGAAGAGATTTACAGTTAAAATAAACCCAAACCCTGTTTCGTGTTTCGAGTTTGGAAAACTCCTAAATGTGGATAAAAAGAGTTTTGCTTTTATTGAAATGAGTTTTGGGATTGTGTTGAGGTTGTTTTGTATTGTTGGCTGGGATTATTTGGATTGGTTTTGTGTAGTGTTTGTAAAAAGGGAAAAATGTTGAGTTTTTTAAAGGAAATGTCAAAATTTTCAGAAAAACCTTGTTCCCTGCTTGGCTATAGATTAAGTTATAATCATCCAAATGAAGTGATTCCAATTGGTAAAGAACCATAAGATATAGGGCTACAAATGTATATAAGGTACCAGGAGCAATTTGTAGTTCTAAGGCTCCCAAATACGGGTTTAAAGGTGAGCTCAGGTAGCTCACTGGTTATGCTATGTTTTGGGTATTGTTATAGTGTTTTGACCATAAATTGAGTTTCACTCATCCAAATTGAGTGATTCAAATTCTGAGTAAAATAGAATTCTATGGGAATAATTTACTGGAAGGAAGTGTATGCAAATTGTTACCCCAAAGTACCCAGAACTGGTCAAAGTGAGCCAAGGTAAGAAATTGGCCCTGATTCGCTTGCAATTGTAGTAGTCCTGGATGTAAACCGTAATAACTAGTTTTCTGGGTGATCCAAATTGATGATTCCAATTGAGAAGAACCTAGAACCATAAATAAATGAGAGAAGAAACCACACAAATTATGGAGTTAAGACCCCGAATTGGGAATAACAAGAGTAACCGAGTGAGTTAAGATATCGATCATTGGCATTAAATGCCGTGAATTTCGGAAGCCAAATGATCCAACGGTGATGATTCCAATTCCTACTAAAAATAGACTCATAGAGCTATAATTTTATTCAAGGAAGCATGAGAAAAATATGGCTCATGTGTCCCCAAAAATTTTTGCAAGTGAAGGGGTATCGGGTAGACATAAACCCTGACCAAAAACTCCTAGAATAACCTACTAATATGTGATTGTCATTGTATTTGAATAAATGACGAGGAGGAAAGTCGCTCTAGACTCAAGATCAGAATCAAAGTGACTATTTTGGTTTGTTCTATCTTCTCCTATTCTCATTTCAAGATTTGAATTATTTGTTCTAAATGCATAAGAAAAACATATTGAATTGATTTAATTGACTTGAGAAAAGCGATTGTAAAATGTTTGCATATGACAATTGCATGATTATTGAAATGAATCGTTTTATACAAATGCACGTATTGTACTATATTTTTCTATAAAGGATTTTGGAAACTTTAATATAATTTTAACCATTTATTTCAGATTAAGGGATAGATTCAGAGTACCAATAGTCAAAATAGCAAGATCAAGGAATCCATTGTTTTGATGTGTCATCCGACGCTGAGCCTCTGCCAGATCGTATCAAGAGGTCGTTCATATTAATTGATTTTAATAACCGGGCCACAGCCCCAACTGATCGCATCGTGTTATAAAACCGTTTATACCTGACTAATCCAACGAGACCAAGGGCCACATTCTCGATATCCTCAGACGAAAACAGTTAAATTATACAAGCAGAATCAATTGAATTGTAGAAGTGAATTGAATTTGTGATATAATCGAATTGATTCAAGACTGTGGAAATATTGAACTAAAGCATGTTTGCCAATTGAAATGAAAAGAGCATTGTGAAATACATGATTTGATTAATGCATGATTTATTGAATATGAAAGTGTATATTTGGGATGATCAATGAACTATAAATGATTGTATATAAAACAAGTGTATGTATTGTATTGACATTGATCATCCAAAAGATTGAAAGTTTTGAATTGTTAAATTGCATGATTTGAATTAAACTGGAATCGAAGAATGGATTTGTAATAGAACCATTAAGCATGAAAGCTTAGCGTATTGTTTTACCAATGCTGCGTACCGAAAAGGATAGATAGTGATCAAAAGCGTAATCTAAGATCGAGGAGCATCGAGTCATGAGAAGGAATTCAAGTGAGTATGCTCCGACTTGTGCATTCATGTCATGTTTCTTTTTTAACTTTGATATTTTGCAAAAACATTTTGAACTCTGAATATCTATTTTGTAAATCATTTGAAAAGGCTTGATATGCCTTTATAGTAATTGTACTTTTGTATGAATGAAATGTAATGGGCTTACCCCTTTAAAAACGTTTCCGCATATTTGAAAAGGATTTTATGCCAACTGAAGTGTAACGCTACGACGTGTTTTTGATAAATGATTTTGATAAGGTGATTGGGTGATATTAGAGCAACCCGAACTCGGTTTGGACCCGCCAAACGGGTCCGGTCGGGAATGGGGTACTACATTTTATAGTGGTATCAGAGCATAGGTTTAGGCGGTTCTACAAAATGATTTTGAAAATTTTTGTGAATGATTTTTAAATTGTTTATACATGCATTGCATTTGCATATAAATGATGACGTGACTCTGATGCAGATTTTGCTAGTCTTAATAGGACAAACATGAGTGGTATAAGTCCCCTTAGGGTCGAGGGTGACCAAGGGAGAGTGTATAAAGATTGTCCCATCAAAATACAAGGGTATGAATTTTTGGGAGATTTGATTGAGTTATCCTTTAAGGAGTTTGATGTGATTTTGGGGATGGATTGGTTGTCTCGACACCAAGCGATAGTTGATTGTAGAATGAAAAGAGTGACCTTAAGGACACCGACTGACGATGAGATTATTTTCATCGGGGAGAGGTCGAATCATCTCTCTAATGTGATATCCGCAGCCACTGCGAAAAAAATGGTGCGGAAAGGATGTTAAGTCTACTTGGCTTATGTGATTGATACGGTAAAGGCAAGGCCTAGTGTATCCGATATCCTTACCGTTAGTGACTTTCCAGACGTGTTTCCGGAAGAGTTGCTAGGATTGCCTCCACAGAGGGAGATTGAGTTTGCTATCGACGTTGTACCAAGTGCCACACCGACATCCATTACACCGTACCGAATGGCTCCACTGGAGTTAAAGGAATTGAAGCTTCAGTTGCAAGAACTGCTAGAAAAAGGGTTTATTCGACCAAGTGTATCACCATGGAGAGCTCCCATGCTTTTTGTTAAGAAGAAAGATGGTACACTTCGGCTATGTATTGATTATAGACAACTGAATAAGTTGATCAGAAGAATAAGTATCCGCTACCCATAATTGATGATTCGCTTGACCAATCGAAGGTGCAAGTATCTTTCGAAGATTGACTTGCGATAAGGGGTATCACTGCTGAGAATTAAAGATGTGGATGTGCATAAACGGCGCTTAGAATATGATATGGACATTATGAGTTCCTTGTAATGTCGCTTATTTGACAAATGCCCAAAGAATTTCATGGACCTAATGAATTGTGTTTTCTCCAATCGCATGTGGATCATGCCAGAGTGTTCATACTACGACATTCTTTGTGGTATTCAAAGATCGGGAAACATGACACACACCTCAGTGTTGTTAGAGACTTTGAGAAAAGAGCATTTATGCAACTGAGCAAGTGTGAGTTTTGGTTGAATGAAGTATCCTTTCTTGGGCACATTGTATCGAAAGAAGGAATCCGAGTGGATCCAAAGAAAATAGAAGTGGTTGTCGAATGGAAGCCACTAAGAAATGCTACAGAAGTGCGTAGTTTCTTGGGACTGGCAAGTTACTACAGAAGATTTGTTAAGGAGTTAATGATCGCAGCCCCAATGACGAGACTGCTCTAGAAAAATGTGAAATTTGAATGGGGTGAAGAATGTCAAAGAAGTTTTGATAAGCTGAAAGCATTCTTAAGCGAGACTCCTAGTTTACCAAATTCGACCGCGTAAGGAATATGTGATCTTAGTGACGCTCACTAAATGGACTTGGATGTGTCCTAATGCAAGAGGGTAAAGTGAGAGCCTATGCTCAAGACAATAGGTTTCGCATGAAAAGAACTACCCCACGCATGATCTGGAATTAGCCGCAATTGTTTTTGTGTTGAAAATTTGGAGACACTACTTGTATAGAGAAAAGTGCTTCATTTACACCGATCATAAGAGTCTTAAGTATTTGCCCTCGCAATGAGAGCTTAACTTGAGACAACGGAGATGAATGAAATTGATAAAAGATTATAATTGCGTGATTAATTATCACTCGGGAAAGGCCAATGTAGTGGCTGACGCTTTGAGTAGAAAGACAATGCAAACGCTTTCTGAAATGCTGAATGCTCATTTTTCTGACGTGACGATGGTACAAGAGTGACACTGATAAGGAGACCAGTTTGTTGAATCAAGTGCTAGATAAGACAAAAGAAAGATGAGAAAATTTGCTATAGTAAGTCGATTGGAAATGGTAAAGAAATCGAGTTTACGTGAAATGAAGATGGGGTTTATTATAAAGACGGTTTGTAAAATTCGATGATAATGATTTGAGGAATGTCATACTTGAAGAGGCACATAGTGGATCTTTTGCTATCCATCCCGATAGCACAAAGATGTATCAAGATTTGAAAATGTCATTCTGGTGGTCAGGAATAAAAAGAGATATATCAAAGTTTGTAACCAAGTGTTTGGTTCGCTAAAGGGTAAAGGCAAGAGCATCGTCTTCTAGATTATTGCGTACCCATCGTAATACCCGGAGTGGAAATGAGACCGAATTACCATAGATTTTGTAGTTAGGTTACCATTGACAGGAAGAAAGCATGACTCAGTTTGGGTCATAGTGGACCGATTGACCAAGTCAGCTCACTTCTTACCAGTGAGAACTGACTATTCACTTGACAAGCTAGCAGAGTTTTATATCAGGAAATAGTTCGGTTGCATGGGATTTCAATATCCATTATTTCATACCGAGATCCTAGGTTTACTTCGAGATATTGGGGAAAATTGCAAGAGGCTTTAGGCACTCAACTGAATCTCAAAGACAACATTCCACCACGTACGTGATGGACAATCGTAAAGAGTATTCGCATTCTCAAGATATGTTGCTGAGTCAGGTGATCGACTATGAGGGTAGCTGATAGACACATTCTTTTGAATTTGTGTATTAACAACGCTTCAATCGAGTATCGGGAATGACGCCTTATGAGGTTTTGAGGCGGGGAGAAAATGTAGAACATTGGTTTTGCTCGACTCACCGAGCGAAAAGAAAGTAATTGGCCCCGACTTGATACAAGAGATTGAAGAAATGGTGAAAATGATTAGAGAGATATTGAAAGTGGCCAACGATAGAAATAAATCATATGTCGACATGAAAAGAAAAGATATTCGTAATGAGATCGGCGAAAAAGTGTTTTTGAAAGTATCACCTTGGAAGAAGGTGATGATTCGGGGAAAATGGCAGTCGAGCCCTAGATTTATCTGCCCCTTGAAGGATCGAAAAAGTGGGTCCAGTGGCATATAGATTAGCATTACTCCCGACTTGAGAAGATCCATAATGTATTTCTGCGCGCCCACGCTAAGGCAGACTCGATCGTGACCCATCACATGTAGCGTTCTCTAATGAGACAATCGAAATGGCACTTCAAATTCGACACGGGCACATTCGGCCAGAGACCCTGCCTCGAGAAGTGAAAGAATTGCGAAATAAGAAGACTCATACTCAGTATTGAAGAAACCACAAGACCGAAGAAGCCACTTGGGAAAGTGAAGAAATGATGCAGCAGTAATATCCGCAACTGTTTAACTAAGGTAAATTTCGAGAACGAAATTTTCTTAAGTGGGAGAGAGTTGTAACGCCTCAAAAATACCCTAGAATTTTTTTATATAATTTTATTATATATTCCGGGTATAAATTGAGCCAACTTGTGTATTTTTCGGGAATTGTTAAATGAATATTGAATAAATGATTATATGGCTAAGAGCCAAATGCAAATATTATATGTTAAATGAGAATTAATTGGACTCGGAAATTTACCCAAGTGTAAAGGGCAAATTTGAAATTTGTAAAATGAGAACCTAAGGGTCATTTGTGATAAAGAATAAAGGTCTAAGAGTGAATATGGAGAATTTAAATGAAAATAGAGAAAATATGGGGCAAGCTAGCATTTATGAGAACTTAAGTCAAAAGAATGCATTTTGAGCCAAACATGGCCTTAAGAGAATGAGTGTTTTAAGACCAAAAGTGGTCTAAGGGGAGCTCATTTGAGCAATCCCGTTTTTGAGAAAGAGGGAGAGAGCTAGGGTTTTTGAATGGGGAGATTTGTGAATTGCTCCATGAAAATCAAAGCCTAAAGTGATCAAAAACAAGAAGAAAGCTTAGCACAGCATTGTAAGAGATTGGCGTAGCAAATAAACCCAAAACCCCTTGTTCTCAGAGCCTGAAGTCGGGGAAAACCCCAAATGTGGATAAAAGAGTTTTGTTTTTGTTGTAAATGAGTTTTGAGATTGTGTTGGAGGTTGTTTTGTATTGTTGGTTGATTGGTCGGGATTGGCTTTGCGTAGTTGCTTCAGAAAAGTAAAACGCTGAAGCTAAAGTGAAATGCTATCAAAATTTTGTAAAAACCCTTGTCCTTGCTTTTGGCCAGTAGATTGCTATAATCATCCAAATGAAGTGATTATAATTTTGTAAAGAACTATAAAGAGATAGGGCTACAAATTTATAGAAGGGATCAAGAGCAAATTGTAGTTTAAGGTTCCTAACACGGGAGCTTAAAGGTGAGTCCCTGCAGCTCACCGGTTATGCCTCGTTTTGGGTATTGTTATAGTGTTTTGGCCATAAGTTGAGTTTCACTCATCCAAATTGAGTGATTCAAAATTCTGGGTAAAATATACTTCTAGGGGAATAATTTACTTGAACTAAGTGTAAGCAAAATGTTACCCCAAAGTACCCAGAAATCTGTCAAAGTGGAGCTATGTGTAAGAACAGTCTAATTCTGCTTTGCAATTGGAGTAGTCTGGATGTAAAATGCAATAACTTGAGTTTTGGTGATCCAAATTGGATGATTCTAGTTGGAGAAGAAACCTTAGAACCATAGCTTCAAATTATTAGAAGGAATTATTACCAAATTATGGAGTTAAGACCCCTGAAATTGGGAATAATAGTAGGTAATCGAAAGGAGTTGGGCATAATTGACCTACTTTTGGCATTAAAATGTGAATCCTGAGTTTGGTTGATCCAAATGAGATGATTCCAATTCCTACTAAAAATAGACTCATAAATCTATAATTTTATTGATGGAATCATGAGCAAAATATGGCTCATGTGTCCCTAGAAAATTTTTCAAGTGAAGGGGTATCGTGTGACGCCCCAACTCGGCATAGGGTGTCAAGTGAGGGGTCATTTTATTTATTTATTTTTTTTAAATTTATAACCTTTAGACTTGCATATTCATATAATGTTAAACATTTAACTTGTATTATATTATGTAGCAGTGGAATACAAAATATAAATACAAGCTCCATATATGGAAATGTTCAACATTTACAATATTTACATTGGTTTACAAAATTTCATATACAAAGAGACCTGAGGTCTTCCGGTGGGCTTTTATTGATGTAGCTGACGTGATGTGGATTATCTGTCCCTCGGTTTCCTCTTTTATACCGGATTGAACACCCGTGCAACTTTACGCTTAGTGAGATTAATACACGCATGGATGACCTCTCTTAAGATCACCACACTTTTATACAAATGCATATAACACATATAACATTCTGATTCTTGTCATTTCTCATATATATATATATATATATATATATATATATATATATATATATATATATATATATATATATATATATATATATTCATAACAGTTTCATTTCATATCATCTTCCATATACTTTTCATGTCATCTTGTACTACTTCTTGTGCGCAGCGCGTATCTTATCATCGCATGCTTGATCTTATCAACACCATATATCATGTCATGTATTCTCTACATTTCGTTTGCATATACATCCATTTCTTTTTATGTTTCATTATCTGCGTAAACCTTAGAAATTAGAATCTGAGGAAACTATAAGAGGCCCCAAAGGCGACGCCTCACTATCTGAAACGTGGTCCATGAGGGCCGAAGGCGTTGTATTCTTGTCTGAAGCTTGATGGTCCATGAGGGCCCAGGCGTTGTGATATATTGCTGCAGAGGTATCATCATTGTACAAGGCAGTTGACCATCCATGAGGGCCGGGTATTTGTGGTGACATTCCCCGGGAGACCACTTAGTGATCCCAGCAGGATCTATGTCATCGACAAGCAGACTCGATTTGGAGACTTGTATCTTTGCAGAGACTTGGTTTTTCCCTCATGGAGGCATGCCCACGTCTACATCTCTACTAGGTTCTAAGTAGACAATCAATATGTATTTTATGTTCAGTATATACCTCATATTCCCTAATAATTATTGTCATTCGGTATTCATATGGGATATATATATATATATATATACAATCATTTATTCATATCTTTGCATTTTCCATATCTCATTATATACTAAATAATTGTAGCACACCAGTGCCTACTGTTTTCAGTATTTTCTGGAACTAATATGAGTTCCAATCTTATCAATCTGTCTATTCAGTGAATTCTTGACTCAATGGGGCTCCGCAGAGGTCAGAACACTCAAGATGAAGTTGGACGGAGAGTTATGACCTTAGAGTTTGGAGGTCATGCAGTAGTAAACCCCGGACAGTGACTGGGCGAAGCTAAGCTGACCTGGCCTCAGTAGGCATCGGTCTAACACCTCGTTCACGGTGACACGCTTCTATCTTCCTCAAGCCATACTGAATGGATTCTTGACTCCAATGAGCTTTCCGCAGAGTCTAGAACACCCCGAATCGGAGTTCGAGATGAGGTTATGACCTTCGAGTTGGGGTCATTACATTAGTCAAATCTGGCGGCCCGGACAGGCTGACCTGACTCAGTGAGGGCTTCGGTCTAACACTGCTGGTCTGACATCTTCTATCGCTTCCTCAGGCATATGAATAGATTCTTGACTCAATGGGCTTTCGTAAGTCTAAGAACACCAGAATCAGGTCGGACGAAGGTTATGACCTTAGAGTTAGGTCATGCGTAGTCAAATCATGACGAAACTGACCTGACCTTAGTGAGCTCGGTTTAACACCTCGATCTGACACATCTTCTATCTTATCAGGCATATGGATGATTCATGACTCAATCGACTTTCCATGAGTCGAGAACAACAAATGGGGTCGAGGCCGAAGGAGTTATGACCTTCAGTTGGAGGTGCGTCGTAGTCAGCCGAAAGACAGTGACTGAGGCCAATGAGCCTGACCTCTGGGATGAGGTCTGGCCGACCTCTGTTGCATGAAGGTCTGGCCGGCCTGCTGCATAGTCTGTGACCTCTGTTGCATGAGGTGCGACCTGCGCATAAGTCTGCTTGACCTCCTGAGGCCTCTGTGCATGGGGTCTGCGAGGCCTCTCTTGCCAGAGTCCTGTGACCTCTCTTGCATGAGTCTCTTGACCTCTATTATGACCTCTGTTGCATGAGGTGCGCGGCCTCTCTGCGCCAGTGCTGGCCGGCCTCCTCTTGCATGGCACCTTTATGGGCTGGCCTCTTGCATTGGTATTCGAATGCAAGAAAGATTCATAACCTTGATCCTGGGGGTCTAATTGAGAAATTAGCTATGCGTCAAGAATTCCAGTGATGGCTGTTCAGAAGGACTTACTGCCAAATCCCTTTGTTGCGGCCAGCCGTTCTAAAGTTAAGTCTCTTGCATATGATCAAAAATAGGGAATTTTCTTGGTTCGACTTATTTAGGCATGGAAGGCAGCGTCACAATAGAAACGCTTGGGAACTCTTCTCGACTCATGCCCAACGATGAGTTTGGGAGTTTAAACCAAACCATACTCAACGAGAGAAAGGAGTTCCGAACCGAGGGTATCTAAACTTTCTAGACGAAACTAGACTTCCGTACACACACATGGTTTCCATACTAGTTTATCTGAAAATCGTACTTTTCCATACGAACTTAACAAGTTCATAATTTTCTATATAAATCCTGCAGTACTCATGGATTCCATCTGACCCAAGCATTGTATCAATGCAATGATCTTCTTATTTCTTCTTCTTCTTCCTTTCTTCTCTCTTCTCTCTTTATAAAGTGTTTGCTCCCTTTCTCCCAGAGACGAAATGAGATATTTATTTTGGTCTTATCATATTGATCTTATCCATTTTATTTCACTTTGGTCATCATTTCTTACAATATTTGAAAATCAAGTTATGATATTTTGATAGCCTCGAAATCTTCTTTATTATCATAATTTAACTTATAAGTATTCTACTTTTGTTTTATCTTTATTTTATTAGGAAAAATATATCTTTGCTATTTTATTATAAACATGTTAATAAAGCCAGATTTATGGTATAATTTGGGGTGTTACATATCGGGTAGACATAAACCCTTACCAAACACTCCTAAAATAACCTACTAATATGTGATTGTCATTGTATTTGAATAGGGGCTGACGAGGAGGAAAGCCCGCATTGAAGTCGAGATTAGAAGATCGGAATCAAAGTGGCGATTTTAGTTTGTTTTATCTTCTCTGATACCGTTTCAAGATTTGGTATTTGTTAATCGTAAAAAAACATATTGAATTGATTTAATTGATTTGAGAAAAGTAATTGTTAAATGTTTGCGTATGACGATTCGTGATTATTGAAAATGGTTGTTTATACAAATGTACGTGTTAATACTTATATTTTGCTATAAAGGATTTGAGCGTCCTTAATAGAATTTTAACCATTATTTCGCATTAGGGATAGATCACGTATACGATAGGGTTGTGTAATCTTTGCGAGCGATTGTGATGATGTGTCACTCGGTCGGCGGCCAGCGGAATTTGTCGGTAGTGTTCATTAATTGATTTTTAATAACCCGGTCGACCCGGAAGAATGGGCGTCTTGTGTTATAAAAGCGGGTTTTTATCTTAGGCCTGCGGCCGGCGGGCCGTCTTGTGGTCGATATCTGTATCTCAGGAAAACATAAGGTTAAGTCGTTAAGGCGGGCGAATTGAATTATGAAGTGAAGATTGAATTTGTGGCGTAATTAAATTGATTTGAGATTGTGAAATATTGAAATCGAAAGCATGTTTTCTGATTGAAATGAAAGAGCGTTGTGAAATCGTGATTTGATTAATGCATGATTTATTGCATATGAAAGTGTATATTTGGGATGATGAAGTAGAAATGATTGGCATATAAAGCAGTATATGTATTGTATTGACATTGATCATCGAAAAGATTTGAAAGTTTTGAATTGTTAAATTGCATGATTTGAATTAAGCGAAGCGAAGAATGGATTTGTATAGAACCACATTGCTTGTGAAAATGCTTGGTATTGTTTCTGCGTGCTTGCAGTCTTAAGTGATAGATAGTGATCAGCGGACCAGTCGAGATCGTTGAGTACAAAATAAGAATGAATCATGAGTATGCTCCGACTTGTGCATTCATGTCATGTTTCTTTTTTAACTTTGATATTTTGCAAAAAATTTTGAACTCCGAATATCTATTTTGTAAATCATTTGAAAAGGCTTAATATGTCTTTATAGTAATTGTACTTTTGTATGAACGAAATGTAATGGGCTTACCCCTTTAAAAACGTTTCTGCATATTTGAAAAGGATTTTATCTTAAATTGAAGTGTATGACTACGGCGTGTTTGATAAATGATTTTGATAAGGTGATTAGGTGATATTAGAAGCGGCCGGACTCGGTCGAACCGTCAAGCGGGTCGGGTCGAGAATGGTGCGCCATACTATCGAAGAGGAAGAATACAGACCATAAGTGTGCGCCATACCATCTCGATACCATCTGATACCTCTTATCGAAGCTATGTAATCCATAATCGGTACACCCATAAGATGTCAAGCATAACTAGGCTGCAAACTCCTCATGATCATGCTAATCTGCTCTCTCCCTAATGGACGATCAATCATCTGAATAATCTTCTCCCTCGGCCCAGGAGATGAATGATGTACTTGGTTCATAGCTCCCCTTGCCTCATAGCCTCGAAGCTCTCTCACAGTGACATGTGGCCCAGTCTTTGAAGAGAGCGTCGGATAAACTCATGGGCGAGATCCTCCCGAGTCCACTGCGCGGCGTCGAGGTGAGCCGACTCATGCCCGCATTGCACTCGGTGTGAGAACAACGTGATCGGCCAGGCCTCATCCAGTACCCTCGTCAGCGTATGTATCCTCGAGTGAGTACGTGGACATCCTGCACTTTGTATGCAGCTCCGTGCTCGGGCATATGGTTAGGCGGAGTGGGGTCGGAACCTTATCGAAATCCATCCCGCACATCCATGCCCTCTCTGACTCTCAGTCTAAGCATCGCTCTACACTCTCACATGTACGATCATCGAAGCACCCGGTAGTACGATGGAATAATCAAGTGTAGCGAGGATCGTCTACGTAGGCCTGCGGATGACAGGGAGTGCCATGAGGGATAGGCGGTGGTGCCGTCGAGCCCGTCGATGGAGGTGGAGGTGTGCCCTCGATGTCATCTGCGGTATCATACGTGGCGAAAGGCATGGGGCTGTTAATACAGCAATCTTTTTATTTGAGGGCCGTATGCGTATCTTAGACACGGCGGCGTGCGACAATACGCTTTCGATAGCTACGCATTATTGGATCCGTATATGTTTGATGCGATGCACGTACTAATCTACCCTCGGCCACAACCGAAGATGGTCGATGCGTGTCGAGTGAATCTGAAAGTGTTCTTGAAACAAATAAAGTGGAGTCATTATCGGGAACGAAAAACATTCATTATAATGGCCCAAGAATAAGCGATCCATCCTTATGCATAAAAGCGCCAGTACAGAGGAAACTCGATACTGCGATCGAATCTCTATCATACTGAGAGGAAACCAGAAATAGGGAATCACGGATCCATATCATTGTAGCCGTACGAAGGCTCGTAGGTGCACCACGTGTAGGATAGAATCCTAATCGATAGGATGTAAGCTCGACTAAAGGTCGATGGTGGCTCACAAAATGAGGGTAGGTAGTTTTTAAAGGGGTCCTAGCGAAGCGGTGTACCCTCCCAGTGGTACCTGACCTCCACACGTCTCAGAAAAGACGGGGTGCTTCCATGCGAGATGGTCATCCCACTGACTCAGCACGTGCACTTCCTGGAGCATCGAGGGTAGAAACATGGTAAAGGCTCTCGCTACTCTCGGCTCGGGATTAAACTAAGTGTCTGATGAATGTGTGGGTGCGTAAAAAAACACAATAAATCTAACCTGAAAAGAAGAGCACCGCAGCCATTACAAATATCCTAAATCTAGCTTTGGGCTATCTGAGGGCTTAGTCGGATCTCGGCATCGATATGTCAACCCTCTAGAATGCTCCCGAACATAGATATAACCCTCATTGGACCTTACTCACAATCATTAGCTCGATGTCGAAGATCGAAAACGAGGGCGTGAGTCTCGATCAAACATCGAACCGCAGCCCAGCCAAAGGCGAGAGTCGGCCAGAGACTAAGGAATTCGAGATAAAGGGGATAAATGTGTGTCCACATAGGCAATCTGACAATCATGCGCGGGGAGAAGGTAGTCATCTGACGGACGGAGTCGTCTGAGCGTAGGTGTATCGTCCGTATCTACGCATAATCTGAAGTAGGGTATAAGATGAACATGAAGTGTATATAACAAACAATGAGAAACAAGTGACATAGCAGAGATGAGCAGGAATAATCAGCGGAGTGAAGTCGACTGACGATACTAATGATCTAATGATTAGATATATATGAAAGATCTGTCGGTAGTCGAATTCTCAATGTGCTATACCGCAATACGAAAGCCTGAAAAAAGAGTATACATCGATCAACCCGATCAAACTCCACATTCCCTAATTTGTATTCAAGTTTGACCCTCAGTTGTCCCTAGTGGAGTCGTTATTTTGTGGACCCCGTATTTTTGGCTATTATGTGTTTCCAGCCAAAAGCGAACTCATTTTTTTATATTTGAAAAACCATTTTTAGAAAAGCGGTTTGCGATGCATGAAACTTATTTTTGTTTTATTTTAAAGGGAAAACAAAATAAGAAGAAAAACCTTAAATGTGACTCTTGATAGAAAATGTAGGTCGAAAGCAGGAGTCTCGGTCAGGGTCGGATTCTTGCTTATCGAAGTATGATGGAAGTATAAGCGCCCTCTAAGCCTAAGTTGGTCTCTCTTAAATGGTAAAGAAAATATGACTTTTGGTAATCAATAATGAATCACAGAAGATAAAGAATAAGCAATCTGAAAGCATGAAAGACATATAAATAAATAACAAGCAAAGTCAAATGAGAAAATGTGTGCCCGGATCGCATGTTAGGTAGCTACTAAATTGAAACACAAAGAATAATAACAAAACAAGTAAACTATTCATATTCTGATTGTAAAAAATTTGTTATAAATCATATGTCAATTATTTATTAAATGATACAGCATGAATCCTGCAGCTTCCACCTAAGTCATTTATATGTTATAATAAATGACTCTCAAGATTTCATTTATAGAATAGAAATGTCCGTGGTGTTTGAAATTTTTGAAGATCTATTTGAAATTGAAATTTTGAAAATTGGAAGTTTTAGTTTGAATTTGAGATTTTCTTGGGACTTCGCATTTAAGTCAATGCAATGGCATTGTGACAATCAATCTTGGAAATCGAGATTTAAATTTAAACTTAAAAATAAGAATTTGAGAATTTGAAGTTTGTAATTTAGACATTTGAATTTTAAAATTGAAAAAAATAAAAATTTAGAACTTTAATTTTTGAAATTTAAATTTATTAAATTAAGGGTGAGTGATAGTTCAGCATGTTAAGGAAAAAGATATAATTATAAAAAGACACAACCAATTTTAATTAAATAAACAAAAGCAACAATATACTCGGTGTTTCATCCATTTTAGGTTCTACTGACTCTTATAACAACTATCTCCAACATGCGTAGACCCGGGAATGACTAGTGCCTAGATCACCCTTTGTAAAACTGCTCCAGTTACATTCCCATTTTATTATCACTGCATCGGCAGGCAATACCATGTTATTAACCGATCGAACTTTATCACAACTTTTCTCGATCCTTTACTGAGTGGGAGACCTATATTATACCAAGATTCTTTCTGCTTATTATCCAGAGGTTTATATTCACTAGCCTGGATCCCAAGATTGCAAGTCATATCGCTTTCACTTTTTCTGGAAAACTGCCTCTTTGGGACTCATAGGCATGGTTTATGCCATGATCAAGACAGTGTTCTCGATCTCTCGTTTGGGCTCATCATATAAGCTTTCTATCGGTGGGCTTAGACGTTGATACCCGCAAGGCTCACTTATAAGGAAAAATTAAATAATAAGATTTATAAATTAAATGACTAATTAAATTATAATAATAACAATATATATACAAGACAACAGAATTATAAAAACCATATATATAAAAGAAGACAAAAGAAATAAGAAAACTTACCTAAGACGAAAGCGCCTCCTCAGATCGAGTCAGCCTCAGCCAGTCGCCTCCCAGCGGTGACTGCCTCCAAAAAGTGCCTTGAGCCAAGATTCTCAAAAGCGCCATCAAACTTTAACCAGACTACCTAGACCCTCCTCTCACTCAATGTGGGGAAGACCCATAGTCTCCTTAAGAAAATAAACTTACGAATCTCTAACAGACCTAAATTACATAGGCCCATGCCTTAATTTATTTTCTCAAAAACAAAATTTAATTATGGCTCACAGAATCATTTGGCAGAAGGCCTATGGTTTCCCTTTTTTTTTCTCCTCCTCTAAATCAAGAGTAAAGACCCCTTTTATGGAAAAAGAGAGGTCTTCCTTTGTTTAACCCTCCACAATGTGAATGTTGCTCTACAAAGAATAAATCTTAAGCCCAAATTGGGGTCACACAAGTTTTATTTTTAGACATTATCAGCAGCATCACATATCATCGGTGGATCTTACTATGATATATAGTGATAAAATGCCAATTCAACCACTTCATGAATAAATGATCATCTGATCCAACCAACTCATCGGTACGACTTCGATGAGTCATATGGTGAAATGGTCACCGCGAACCCGCCAGAGCCATTCCGGCCTCAAATGTGTCGAGATGCAATGGCTGATCGACAGCCCGTGGTAAAACATTAGTTTGCCGCAGTCGTCGTGCCATGGGTACCATGGATTTTAAAATGCACCACCGTCATTTGGGCCCAAAGACCGCTGGCACCTAGTCGCCCGTCCCGCTTCATAGCGCCTTCCAAGGCGCCCACCGATGGGAACTGGCGTCACGGAACCCACCATATGATGCAGTCCTAGAACTCAGTCAGACCCTCGACCCTCAAATACCATCTCACCGCGATAGTCAGTATCATATAGGAAAATACGCAAAGTAGACATTCTATCCTCGAATTTACAATTTCTAACATTATTTGGAAGAATAACTTTAATAAGGAAAAACAAGTTTTATCTCTAAAAGGATAATAATCCTAATATGAAAACATATTTATCCTTACAGTGCATGATATTCTACTGCGAAAATAACCTTATTCCTAAATAAGAACTGAGATTTAGGAACTGAGTTCATAAATGGGAAAGATCTCTCACAAGTGAAGGCATGCACCCTACTATCTCCAACCTTTTCTCTCCATAGGTCAGATGCCTCACCGCACACGGCTGCGGGGGTATTTTTTTATTTTTTGTTCTGCTTACTTATAAACTATAACTTTAAATGGCACTATGTATCGTTAAATATGTAACTGTAATATATTTTGTAGCAAATGATTACAAAATAAAATAAGTCATATATGAAAAAGTGTTCAACATTTTATAATATTTACTGCTTTACAAAAGAAACAAAAATACAGTATATATAAGATTAGATCAATGTTGTCTTCAAACTCTCTGAAAAGATAAGACTGCTGAATTATTATGCAAAGTCACTCTCATTCCTCCTAAGCTTCTAGTCTACATTTTGATTTGTTAATCGTGTTGCTGTATACTAGCCGGGAATAATAATTTCCATGGATCTAATTCCCCAATATGATCATCTCATTATAGATAATACGTATTATTACTATAACAAATATAACATTTGCATATATTACATATCCATTTATATATATACTCTTTTCATAACATGTTTCATTTCTTATCATATTTCATATACTTTTGGTGTCATCTTTACACTTTATTATTTATTTTTGTACCATATACTATGTCATCACATAGTGTTGCGATTTCCTTATATCATGTCATATATCATATACATCTCATTTATGATACTTGTCATTTGCTTTTATAAGTCTATGTCCGCATAAACTTAGAAATGATACGGAAAGAACTATGGATCCGTTGGATGAAACACTGTCAGCGCGCGGGCGATATCTCTATTTAGCCGACCTGTAAACGGGGTCATGAGACGATCCAGAACGAGACCTGTTCATCGACCCAAACAAAGACCTCATATCCGAACTATGTTGCCAAAAAGAACCAACACAGTTGAGAATAATCGCGCATTCCCATTTTCAATAATATTTTAGGGCATCGTGCGATATATCTCGCGATAGTATGAATGGTCCGGTGCCGATGGTCATGCAGCGTGCTCGCTTACAGCGTTCGTCAAGCCCAAAAAGCCGGGTCTCTCGCGCATTAACCCGCATTTTTTTCTCAAAAAACAGGCTAAAGCCCAAGCCTGTGACTCACTCGTAATATGTGTCTCAACACTAATCGTTCAGACAATCCCAGAACACTGGTAATCTAAATTATATCTTATATTTAAAAAATTTCGAGAATATTAGAGTAATAAAATTTGACCACACCCCTTCATGAAAGTTATTCTCCCTGGATGTTCAGATTGCACTAACTGAATCACCTGTTTCCACTTAGATAACTCGTTACGATTTAAACAACTGATTAATTCCGCCAAAGAATCGTTGAGATACTTGTATTCAATGTTCTATTTATTAATTTTAGTTCAATGGGGTCCAAATTTAATAATTGGTTTGCAAGATTTGTTAATCCGGAAATTGAATGTATTTCAAAATGAATCATCAACGGATATGAAGAAATTTAAACTGGTACCAAATATTTTCAAACGCTTCCAATCCAATTAGTCTGAGAATTGAACCATAATTATCCGGAATAGAGCTTCATTTTGACAATCTTCCAGGAATCATGGGGTCCAAATTTTCAGCACACCATTTCAAAAGATAGTTTATCTTTAGTTTAATGATTTTAAATTGAATAACTCCAATTTATTGATGACACTGTTATATCAAAATAAAACATGGTTTCAAAAAAATTGTGCAATAGATTCCCAAAACCCAATTTTTTCTATATAAAATTTTTCCTCCAACATATTCATGAATCCAAACCAAATATCCATTAAACAAGACTTATAGTATGTGAGAGTTTAAACCTTC
This sequence comes from Tetrastigma voinierianum, assembly GCA_016808115.1. Classification (NCBI taxonomy): domain Eukaryota; kingdom Viridiplantae; phylum Streptophyta; class Magnoliopsida; order Vitales; family Vitaceae; genus Tetrastigma; species Tetrastigma voinierianum. Next base: position 417,426 of record JAEQBH010002680.1, on the reverse strand, counting down.
AAACAGCATCCTATATTATCCATATAAAATCCACAAAAATCTCTATAAAAAATCATATCTTTGATTTTCCCTTCTTCTTCCTTCTTCTTCTTCTAGAGTTTTCTCTACCCTTATCCCGGTCATTTATCACCCAAATATCTAAATGAGATTTGTTTAACTGATTCTAATTGTTAATGCCATGCTCCGCCAACTACATTTTTGAGAAACACTTCAATTTTTTGTAATTAATCCTTATCTCTCTATTATTCGAGACATTAACTTATCCACTCCACCCACGCATCTTTCATTTCCAGTTGTTTGATCCTTAATTATAATCTTCAATCAATCTTATGACTTTGTAAGACTGGTTTAGTTTATTTTATTTTAGCAATGATCTTTTATCTCAAAAAATATAATCTACTTTACTTCCACCCAAAAGATAAAGATATAAATCATGTCATAGAGATGATCTGGGGTACATAATATTTGTTTAATTAATCACTATAGAGATGTTAATCAATCGTCATCTTGACCTCTTTCAGTCTGATATCAATGTCTCTGATGATCTGACAAAAATTGAACCATGTGCCTTTAACTCAAACTAGAAAAATCTTAATATTTATACGAAACATCCACTCATACAAACGCCACTACTTCAACTCTTATAGTAAGGTGTAACACCTTCCCAGAAAGGTCCCACTCAGAGCAGGCCCTTGAAAGATAAAATAGCGCTATATATATTTATAATTATAATGACTAAACAGAACAGCACTACTGAGCACACTTCAAAACCCGTTAATGCAATGAAAGCTCAAAAAGATCACAAATAATAAGGTGTCCCACAGGTTCACTATTAATATATAAATTTTCGTAAATCCTTCAATTGTCGACATCATGTGATGACTTTCTTTGGTTTTGTTATGCCAACACTTCTTTTCAATATCCAGTTTCTCCGTCAAAAGATTTATATTTTCCAAAAACACCTCCTTTTGTCAAAAACTAACGTACAAAAATATCCAAGAATTCATCGTAGTGACGTAAGAACATATTATTATTTTAATTTGATTTTGTCATTTATTTATATTTATCAACAATAATTTAACGCTTATATTAATATGCCCAATCCAAGAAGAATAGATGTTTGTTTGACAATTGATTCAAGATTCGCTCAAATTAATATGTCTGATCACTAAATGACCTGAATCTGATATTGAATTGAGTTGTTATGTCTTACTGTAAGATCATCCATAGAAGAAAGAATAAGATGTTAAACCGTATGAGTTTTGTAATAATCTGTTAGCTTCATGTGACACTTCTTAGTAATATATAATGTTAGATGCCAACAGCTGGTATATGTCGTATTTAAAATATATTAACAAAGAGTGGGGAAATCATAGTAAATATAGATTTTACGATTCTAGTTCAATGTACCTCAAATAATGCGTGAAAATAGAATTATTATATAATTGAGGAAATACAAATTAATATAAATATGATTTAGATAAGATGCTGTTCCTTTCGTTTTGATAACATGTATCCAAGAAATTCGAAAATTGTTGATCAAGCACCTAATGGTACATTGTCAAATAAAAGATATCCCCACAGGTAAAGTGATAATTTCCAAAGATCCAAAGAGGCATTTCCATACATTACACTGCTTATTTATCAACTGTAAGACTATTTAAAATGTTTAATATCAATTTGACTGATAATATTTAAAGTTTGCTAAAGTTATTAAGAAGAGAAAACATTTTCTAATTGTATTAATGGTTAACTGAATATTGGAAAATATCAAATGAGAATTGGCAAGTCAATTAAGACTATATGTAATATAGAGTTGATTTGAACGAAAGTGATTACAAAAGAATTTGACAACATATACATGTAAGATCAAATCAACAAAAGAGAAGATTTTAGATGTCTTCAGAGAATAGTTTCGTTGTTAGCTTTTCTTTCGTATAAAGAATAATTTGGTATTTCGGGAGTAATCAGAAAATTTATGAAGAAATAATGGAAATTCTCGGGTATAATTGAAATGATTAATGAAGCTTGATCCAATAATGAAAGAACACCTCCTGTCGGATTCAAGAAAAGGAAAATTCATTATCATTATCTTAGCTCACAAAATTCAAATGAATTTATACTCTCACGCCACAAAGTGGTGTAGAACGAAGATTATTAAAAGTTAGATAAAGCAAAATATTTTCGCTTATACTTGATTGTACAATTTATATAAGTCATGAAGAACAAACGTCTCTCAATAATACGATGTGGATGTCTCGCAAACCCACTCGCAGAGGCGAGCTTCTTTTTAGATTTCTGAAGTTTGCGATACCGTGACAAGGATTATTTCATTTAATTATCAATGCTTTAATGAACACTTGAACTTGATCTAAAGGATTTAAGAGTCAAGGTTGCTGATAATCTGCTCTAATATTAGCAGTGAGTTACATAAAGGTGTACAAAAAGTATTAGAAGTGAACCGAGCTTTTTACACACTCATGTATTGTCGATATGAATCTTGCACTTTTGTAGAGGCAGCAAATTATTGTTCTAAATATTAAATTTTGAATTAATGCATTATAAGAGAGTATATAGGAGTGGAGGGAGGAGATATTGTTATCTTTTACAGCAGCGATGGAAAATTTTAATGTGGAAAAGTGTTTAATTTTTTTGGGTTTCCAATAGCGCATTAATGCTGGGAAAGTCAAGTTGAATGTTAAGGCACAAGATTTCAAGCTCCAAATTAATGCTAACCCACTTAGGAAACAAGTGATGATCCTAAGACATTCAAGGATGCTAAAAGTTTATTATCTATTAACATGGATTTTAATTTTTATTTACATGGTTATTTGGCACAATATTTATCTCGCCATTAATGAGCGTAGCAAAATGTCACAAAGTAAGATAGCGCATCATGCTATGTTGTTACCATTCAAAGCACTATTATTTCTTGAGATTTATAGAAACTTAATTGAACTGACAAGATTATTAAGGCAATAAATGTTCTTCGATGAAACAGAACCCACATTTTGTGAGTGCCGTATTATTTATTTAAAAAACAATGATGAAAATGCTGTGCGAAGAGATTACACATTCAAAATAAGCACTTTATATTTATTATTTTCTTCTGAGAGAGAACAGATCAAACTATTTCTTCACTAATAGTAGATTTGAATACTCAAAAATATGAAGATATTTTTGGATTTTATTTGATTTACAAAGCTACATATCAAGTAGATTTACTTATCACAAGCCTCATTGCGATGTCAAAATTCTGAGATCAATGACTATGATATCGATATTTAGCTTATTTTATTTGTGCCAAAGATCAAAGAAAAGTCATTACCAAAGGAGACCAAAAGAGCACCGTTGCTTAGACTATCGAAAATTGCATTCATGTTTTCCAAATGTACTGATTTGGCGACATCACTACTGACTATGCAAAGCCTCGGGGCCACAGCGTTGCCTCCGCAAAAGCCTCAAAGTCGCTTTTAATCAACCATACATTCGATCAACAATGTCACTGCAAGAAAGATTGAATGGATTACACGCCATCAAAAACATACTGTAACAAATTGGATTTTAATAGTTTAATTATTGATTTTTTATCTAAATGCTTATCAAACTTTACAATTAATTTTATGTATGTTAAAGAGATGTACTAATAAATTTTTATTTTTTAACTTATATATATTTGTTAAGAAAGCTCAAAAAAGCTGAGCCTGGTGGCTCTGATAAAGCGGCAAAGAACTACTTATATTTGGGCTAATGAGACGATAGAAGATAATTTGTTTATATAGAGATCTAGTCTAGGGACTTCCCAAAGAGATCATTTCATTTTTTACCCTTGGTCAAGCTCCAAAGGGCACGACATTTTAGAAAACCTAAGTATATTTTTTTTTTTTGCTCTTTTAATCGTTTTCAATTATAATTATATAATAGACTACTGTGAAAGCCTTGAGATTTAACTCAAGTAATAAAATGGTGGGATAACAAATGATAGTTACAAGTTCTTGGATATTTGTAAAAAAAAACTTTGGAATTATTAAACAAAAGGTAATATAAATAAGATTATGTTTCAAAAATATTTTAAAATATAAAATATAAATAAAAACATTTGGTTTTTCTATAAGCTAAACTTTTATTATTTTTTTTAAAGAAAAAATAATATTATTGATTTAAAAGTTCAATATATCGATAAATGACATACAAATACTAAACACCAGGCATGCATTTAAACAATATTCAAAAGTAATGCATAATAAATTAGTGAGTAAATATGTAAATTCTGCAAAATAATAACTAAAATATCTACAACTTTATTATTCAACATACTAACAGTCCCAGAATTTGATATATTATAACTAATATTATCATGTCTAATTACCTCATATGGATAAAAAAAGCTTAAACGTTGATAAATGACAATAAAAAAATAAAAAAAATAAATTTTCGTGAAAATAACTAATTTATTAAGTAATAAAATGAACTAAAAGGATTTAAAGGTTGAACTTCTATTAAATACGACAATATGTAGAAATTGATTAATACAGAATATTTATATTGAAAGAGAGATAATTGTGGTAACTTTATTTCACTGAACTCGCTCTTTGCGGGAGTAGAGTGGGAATGTCAATAGAGATCAAACTTTCCTCTGACTCAACTGCCTTACTTCTCCTGCCGTAATCACATTTTCTCCCCAATTTTATTTCGTTTTTTCTTTCTCTATGAATTTTATTCTAAATCTTGAATTTCAGGAATCGCCGAGGAAAATCATCGTCAAGTCTCCTTCCTCGATTTCCCACTCATGATTCGGCTCATTCTCGATGGATCCGTCACCCGGCAAGGTCCCCATTAACTGTCTGTTTGGTTCATCGGAAACCTCAGAAACCAGAAACACTGAAGAACTTTGCTTATATGCATGAGAGATTGCGCAATGACACTGTCACGGCAGTTTATTGAAAGTGCTTTCTTTGTTGCTGATTAGGAAACCAGAGGCTCAGCAGGAGCAATTGAGGCTTCTTTATGGTGCTACCTATACATTATGTAACAATCTGTATCTGGTGATTTTGTTTCAATTTATTGCTTTATGTATTTGAAATAGGATTTCAGATTATGTAGAATTAGGCTGATGTTTTAGTGGATTTGATATAGTGATCGGAGAAGAAGGTGAACAATAATGGCCTAGAAATGTCAAAATTCCAGGCTGTAAATTACAATTGCTTCAATGGGATTAATGATTGAGAAAAATGGGAAAATTTTAAGAACCAAAGTCTAATTGTAAAAATTCTCGGTCACTAAAGCCTTCATATCATTAACTAATAATCACCTGCCTTAATTTAGTAGAATCACATCAAATATATGTGCATGTGTGTTGGCGTCTGAGTAGAATCAATGCAGTTGGCTGATACACATGATAAAAAACTGCAATATCCAAAGTTATTTCTTGTTGTGAAGTGACAATTAACTGGTTTAAGCACTGTACAGTTTGAATGGAAGGATGTCTGATATGTTTACTCTTTATTCTACGCCTAGATATTAATTTGAGCAAAAAATGATGTAAAGTATTGACAAAAAAAGATAAGATAAAGAGGATGGTAAACTGATCAAAGAGAAACTCATGTCTATTTTATGTGAACAATCTTACCAACTTTTAGAGTCCAAAAGGTTTACAAATTTATTGCTCATTTTCTCTTATTAACACATTATCCTTCCGCTCTTATTAGCAAATGAATATATCAGACTTTAGATAAACTGAATATTTTTGTATCGTAGATATTGAAATTTTCTTTCCTCCTAGGTCCAGGAGCTGATTTCCAGGAAATGAGCAAAGAAAACCCTCTGCAAATGTTATTGGTTTGGTGTCAGCTATAGAAACTGATAGGAGTATTGCTTAGATTTTATTATTGTTTATTGTGCATACATTGGTTGTGTGGATCCTTCCTTATGTTTATGGCTAGCTTAATTGGTGGGAATTGTGGGATATAAGATCTTGACTAAGCCCTAATTTTTGAGCCCCTGTTTTTCAGAATTGGATCGAACCTAACCCCTTTAATTTGGGGCTAGCTCAGTTATACAAAAAAGTTATGTCTTTGTTCTCATATGGTTCATTCTGTTTCTTTTTCATTCGGGTAGGGTTGTCATGTGCTAGAATTGCACAAAATTAATGTCAGGAAAAGCTTGAAATAGGGGAATATTAGAAGTCATCTAGAGATTTTTTGCAAAGGACTTGTCTCCCTTTTATACACTCAAACTGCATTTTCTTTCCTGAATTACTTCTCATCCTTCAATATATTTATGTGTTTGTGTTACATTTCTCTTCTACTTATTGGGATACAGTATAATTCATTATGTAAGATCTATTAGTTTAACGTTATTGTAATAGAATTACATCTTTGTTATATCCTGATGCAGAAGCTGCAATCTATCTTCTATGCACTGATATAGATTTTCTAACAGTGAAATCAATTGACATTATTTATCCACCATTGAATTTTGAATGCAAAGATATCCGGACGTTCATCCAAAACAAACAAGTGATATCAGACATAATCGAAATTTTATCACTTCCCTATATTTGTACCTGATTTTTTTTCTCTTTACTTGGAAACAGGAACAAAACTGTTGAGATTAAACCTTCTGGAAAGATTGGTTCAGGTACAACTGAGGTAGTATGTTAGAAGAGTGGCATTAATTTAACTTGCTTTTAGTTTTGAAACCATGCTATGATGCCTGATGCTGAAACTAAAGTCTCTTTTGCTCATAATTGAAGGGTCTTGAATCTTCTTTATTTTGGGTTTGCTAACTTCTGACATTTTCTGTCACAAATCCTTTTGCTCTCGTAATGGTTGTTGGGAGTTTGTCTTTCTTGTCCTTTCAGCTAACTCCTCCCATCTGACGTTTGTCTGTTTTCCTTTTTCAAGATGTTGGTATTGAAGATTCAGTTCCTTCTTCAATGCACTTTTTTTTTTATTATTATTATTTGTAGTCGTATGCTTTTATATTTATATATTGTTTTTTTTTTTCAGGAGTTTTGGCAAATACCATGCTTCTTGTTTTTATTAGTTTGTCTTTCAGTTTCCATTACTTATCTATCCTAACTGACATCTCTGGCAGTTTGCTTACAAATTTAATGTAATTTTTTGCTTGTTGGGACAGATACCATTTTCTGTAAATCTGAGGCAGCAAGGAGATGATAGATTTCATGAAACCTTCCACGGGGCAAATATCAACATACAGGTAAGGGCTGGTTTTTCTCCAGTAAAGAGCAGATCTCTTCACATATTTTGCTCTCTATAGAGGTTACTATAGCTATTTGGTTTTCTCTTGACTGATTAATACTGTGGCAGTATCTGGTAACTGTAGATGTTGTGAGAGGATACCTATATAAATCATTGTCTACTACAGTGGAGTTGATAATTGAAAGTGACAAAGGTACGATTCCTTTGTGCTATTTGTGTATAATTCCTTCTATATGAATGAATTGGAAAAGTCTCTTATTGCTGCTTATTCTGTTTTCAAAGATCCTTCCTGAGCCACCGCTCCTCCTAAATGGTTTATCTTTATGATTCACTTATATTACACAAAGACATCCACGCGTTTCCCTGAGCGTACCAGTTCACCTTATTCATTCTGTTGCCTTGATGTCCTTTAATTCAAATCTCAAATAGATTATTTTTTACTTTACACGGGTTATTGATCTCAAACACATGCAACAAGCGTAAGTTACATCATTGGGTACTTAGGCTCAATGCATTCAGAGTTCTTTATCTATCTAAATATGGTAATGCCATCATTACATGTTGCTGGTACATATCATTTTAGTTAGGATAGATTTCGAAAGACCGAAAAGAATGTCTCCTCTCGTTGTTCTTTGTTGATCCTATCAGCGTAAGAGGTCAACAGAAGCATCTTCTGTTCCCATTAACTCCATTGATCTTCGTAACTTACCCAGAATGGCTTGTTGGAGAGAAGATTGTAACCTGAAGTCTTTGATTCAAGATAACACAGTATTTGGCATTTCCCTGTCTATTGAGTTCATTGGGCCTTCTTATTCCGATCTAACATTTTTTATTCCTTTCTCTCCTCCCATTACAGATTGAAGGTGAATGTAGATGATCAGCATGTCATGGAGGACCATTCAATCTATAGCCATACTTCCGTCTTTCAGACCGTCCACAGGTCTTGGTACGCAAGAGTCCCAATTACTTATGCTTGTTCCATACCTCTTTCATCCCATATCAAAATCCAATCTAAGTTATGAATGTTTCTTAGTTTATTTTGAAGAGTTGAATGGAAGCAAATATTCTCGTAACCTACCAAATCAAGTTTCACCTTCATGAACTCAAATTTTTGTTTTTGTCCTCTGCACCCAGGTAGCCCAGAACCGAATCATTACTCAAGAGTCGCCTTCCACACCCGCACCATATAGAAGCTCAGCCGAATCCCATTTATTGTTGAACGAGCCGAGCCCGAACATCATTCTCAGGCTCGTAGTTAAATGAGCCAAGCCCGAGACCTTCTAAACTCGGCCGGTTGTACCGTAAACAGTTTCGCGAACAGTTTCAGTGAAGAAACTCGCTAACTAGAAAGGCCGTGAACAGCTCTCGTGAAACCAAGCTGTGTCAGCTCGAAATGTTTTAGTACATTTATGCACAAATTTTTCCCTACAACAGAACACATGATGAATATTTTAACATCCTCTAACCCTCTAACTATAATTGAATTTTTATTGTCTTATCTTTTAATTTAGTCAGAAGGTCTACTATTTGAGACATTTCTTTAATTCCCGAACATCATTTCAGGCTCAGAAGTTAAACGAGCCGAACCCGAGCAATTTCTCAAACTCACCGTCACCAGCAACAAAGCCTCAATTGCGCCGCGGAATGCACTCGCGGAGCGCGCCGCTGCTAACTGCCCGTGGAATGCTCCTCGCTAACTGCTCGCGAACGTGCCTCGTTAACCGTGCCTGCGGAACCGGCCCAGAACGCACTCGTAAGTTAAACGAGCCGAAGCCCGAGCACCCCCAAACCATTGTCACCGTGAAATGCTCGCGGAACAAGCTCGAGCCTACCTTTGAATCGAGCCGAGCCGAGCCTCGCCTAATACTCTCGCCACTTACTTCTACACCCCATCATAACAGTAACCATTGCCCTAAGGTAATTTCTATGGGCCTATTTGTTTATAGTTTCTGAAAAGTATTTTTTGTTCTAAAAAACAAGAAGAACGAGGAAAACACAGAGATCACGTTTAGTTTCTATTTTTATTTATTTTTTTCTGAAAAACACAGAGAACAATGTAAAATCTAGCTCTCGTATAACAAGAACGCTTAAATAACACCACAAAATGGTGTTCTGTGTTTACAAAACTCGCCCCAAGAACTGATCTCATTAATCTATTTCCTCCTTAAAGAATAACAAATACTTGATCCTCTGACCGTCTCAAAGGGACGGCATGGACGGGGTTTTTTATCGCCACTCTCCTCAAATTTCCTTCACTGGGACTGTGTTTGGAACAAACTTTAAACTGGTGATGGCTATTTGTATTTTGATCTTCAAAACCCGCACCCAGTACTCAGGCTGTGTTCCCGATCTCAAGATACAGAAGATCCACTAGTCCCACCCCATAAGTATTTTACAAATCACTTAATCTATTGTTAATGACCCTGTTAAACCCCAGATCAATCACTCCCTTTGCTCTTCTTTCTCGCCTTCTTTCTTCTTGGTGTGAGTCCCATCTTTGCTAACATGCATGGCTACAAAGAGTACTGATTGGCAAAACCCAACTTCCTCACTTATTCTTCTTCTCCTTCTCCTTTCAAGAACAATGGTGGTACTGTGGATCTACTGACTTAGGTCCATTTTTTATTTATTTGTTTTCATTCTTGGATGGGTTAGGATGTTTTTTTTATCCGAAGTCAGTGCTTTACGGGAGGTTAGATCTGAGTCAAGAAACAGATGCACACTGTTCATGAACAGTACGCGGTTTGATTTCGTCCATTTGTAACCATCTATATTTGACTTCATGGGCTAATCGTATTTGGTTTTTTGGATTAGTGGTATAGCTTAATCCATTGTGTTGTTTTATGTTATCTAGAGTAAATTTTTAATTTTTAATATTGTGAGAAATTGTGTTGCTAAAGAGAGATCTAAATGGTGTCGATGTTTGTGTGTTTATGATCGTAATCATTTTATTTTTGAAGTTTTCCAATTTGTAATGGATCCTGCAATCCAACATTCCTGTTATTGTTATCGAACAAAGCAACGTTATTTTGGGTGATTTTATTGACCGTTTAATGTTGAGAAAATGAGAATGCAGATTATTGGTTGTTTATAAAACGACGATTGTGTTTCAAATTCCATCAGTCGATGTCGTGGTCAGATATAGATAGGATTTTTAAACGGAACGGAAGAGTCCAGTTCTCTTCCATGTCCTGCCTAAGATGTGTATGGAAAAGGTTTATATATTTTGGGATGGGAATGGATAGTGTCCTTCCCACGCTACTCCTACTTCTGTTCATGGGAATTGATTCCACCTGTCAAGTTTTAATTATGATTAATGGTGTCTTTTGAGTTCTAATTTTGTGACAGCTTATTGGAATGTTATGAATTCAGGTTGATATGTTCGGTATTTTTGGTTCATTTTGGACAACACAACTACATGTATAAATTAGCTCTCATTAAATTCTGTGTGCAGACCATTTTCGATTGAGTTCAAAATCTCCATCATCATTAACAAAGTTTGTTGCAGTCCCATCCAAAATCTGATCCCAAAACCTCCCTAGACCTCTAAAATATATTAGTTTCAGAAAGTCACTAAGAAATGACAGTAATTTCTCATTTCTAAACATTTTTCTTTATGACAACATTTCAGCTGGCAATGGAAACTATACCACTGGAATTGATTCGAACAAAGTGAGATGTTCATCGAGACGAATACTGATTGTTTATTTATCAGTTTTTTGGAGTACATTCTTCATGGTATGGGATCTAAGCTTTGAATCTGGGAAGGTATTCCACAAAGGAAAACATCTCATCATTCATCTTTTCATGTAATTAGAGGTTTTGTTTAAAGACAAATGCGCATTAATATCTTATCTGGTGATAATAATAATAATAAAGCGAAGTTATATTTTTTATGCCTGCTGACGGTACAATAGTGATAGAAATTAAAGAAAGAACGCACATAGGATTTATGTTGTTTTGGCAAGGCGCCTTTACATCCATTATTTATAACAATTACTTCAACTCATTATAACCCCGAAATAGATTACATCCATATGAACACACCGTATTAAAATCGATGACATCTCCAACCTATTATTTCGTCCTTCTAATAAAAGAGGATATGCCTATTATTTCGGCCTTCTAATAGAAGAGGATATGCAAGAAGCTGGGTCACATACACCCAATCTTTTCATACAATGCTACTTTACTCTAGCACTTGTCCTTACCTCAAGATGAGCGATGGTCATAGACTCATAACACTTCTCCTAATATGAATGTAGTGGTGGCAATCAACTACGGATTGAGTTGCAAGGCGCCACGGGCCAAATTTAATACTTCAGTTTTTCAGTACTAATAAATTAATAGCCCAATCCGAAACTACTTTGGGTGGACCGGGACTATCTAGTACCAGCTACTTTTAAATTCTGCCTCTAAATATATAAACATTGTTATGAGCTATTGATTTGAATGAGTATTAATTAAGATAGAAAAAGCCTCTGAACGTTTTCTAGTTCAAAAAGAAACAAGAAATTGGAGGACTTCTACAGTGAAGAAGAAACAAAGAGTTGTACTCACTTCTCACGCGTAGTTTAAAAGTTTGATATTATTATTCATATTCATAGCTTGTATTGCTACTAAGAAAGAGCACAGACCAGACTTCTCTCAAACACATGTACTCCATGATCACTCGACAACAGAGAACTCAAACAACAGCAAAGCCGATACTTCACCCGGGTCGGACGAATGGTATCGACGGAACTTCGGTCGCGATTCTGCTCGGGTCCCCTTGAAGGCTCAAGCAGGAGCCCCATCTGCTTCCCGCGAACAGCTCCATCTATCTGAAACTCCATTAACATATTTCTGCAGTGGAACCGCACGCCCAGTGGTCAGTCCACAAGTTCAGTACCCTCGAGGTTGACGGATCCTTCAACCTCGCAGCATGTTTCAATCCTTCTTTCTCCTCACGAGTCGAAAGCACATAGTTAAGTGATCATATCTTAACTTGATTATGATGAGCTACTGATCTTTCAATGGAAATCCAGCCGGCGTGCCTTCACTGGCATGACCTTCCGGTTGACCAGGCCTTGGACTGACAGGTTAAATGTGAGAGCCCACATCTGAACGTAGGAGGAAATGAGGATGGTGCTGGAGCAGCCTGGCAGTTCCAGTATGTAAGGTTGGTTGATCGAGCTAGCTCACTCAGCGAGAGTCTCCACGTCGCCTCCCAACACCCGCCGTGTGTGCTCCCTCCCTCCCCCCAATGGCGTAGGGTAAGTTGCAGGTCATTAAAAGTGATTCTGCAACTCATCCTGAACAGAACAGAAGAGAGTAAAATATATGAGAGAGAGAGAGAGAGAGAAGAGAGAGAGAGAGAGAGAGAGAGAGGGAGAGAAAAGTTGAAACCTTCTTCCCCATCATGGCTATGGTATTTGAAGGTGATGGATGGGATTTTGCCTTCTTTCCTTTCAACAATTTCCCAATTCTTCTTATCAAAACCCTCGTGCCCACCTAAAGACAAGTAAATAAATAATCCTTCATTTTCTCTGTTTAACAACTGGTCTAGTGATTTGTGAACTGATGATCAAAACGCACAATGCAGGAAGCATATTTAGATCCAAATGGTTATGATAAGTCCGTGTTTGAGTTGAATCAAAATCACAGCTCAAAGAAAATGGTTAACAATTGAAGGAGAGAATTCCATCAAAATAACCAACGCCAACAAAACCATTTAACATCAGTAGCTCAAATGATTGATTCATTTTTCTCAGTAACAACTTCTACGTCATGGATGATTGGTAAAATAGATCAAACAGCACTTGGTCACATCATATGCCAAGATATAACTGTCCGGGTGCGCCCATGAAATGCCAAGATTTGACTTTTGAACATGTTCATGACATGAACACTGCATAAATGATAGGCTCCTTGTTCAGATGTGTCAGGTGTCTCTTCCTTAAATTTCCTGAGATCCAAACAAAACCGTAGGGCAATTGAGAAAATGATTAGAATATCAGAGAATGGACAGTTCCATACCGTGGAGACTGTTTGGAGGCTTGTTGATGGGCAATTGATATTCAATCCCATCGAGTTAAAACTCCCATCTGATCTCCCAGTTTGCAACTTCACCAACAATGCTACTCGGAAAAGGGCACACACCTTCTGATCACGTCAGCATCAACCCAATTCTTAAAATCAATCCAAACAGAGACCGCCAACAACTGGTCAATTCACTTTTTTCCATCCGCAGAAAATCCAATACACCAGACGCACCTTCCTGCCAAGAAATCATACAGAGAAACATGAAGGGAAATTCCAGCCATTTTCAAATCGGCGAAATCTCACAGAATATCAAGGAATCACAGAATCATAAGAGAAACCAAAGCTATGCGGTGAGGTAGCAGCTACCAGAGCGCGGTTCCAGAATCATCCAAGAACAACACTCAAATGTTTCTTCAAATTCCCAGAACCCAAACGTCAGCAAAACACCTAATAGCAAAATGAGATTGAGATAACCAATCGAAAGGGTACTGAGAAAAGATACCATCTTTGTCTGGAACAGACAAGGAAACGATGGTGGCACCATAGTTGGTGATCTTGACCTGCATGCTCCCATTGTTGAGTTCAAAGAGCTCTGGTTTCTGCTCAGACGCCATGGATGATCTGCTTCAAAAGCAAGAGAGATGAAACACAATAGAAAAAGGAGAGTAGAACAGAACCGAATCAATTTATTACAGTTTTGGCAGGGAATTGGATTCCTTTACTGGTTATAGTGATTACGATGATGATGATGATGATGTCATTTGCTTTACTTTTTTTTATCAAGAGGATAAAAGGCAATGACAAAAAGGTCAATTGTTTTCTTCCCATCTATATTATCTCCTTCCTCCTTTTTCTTTTTATCATCCTACCTTATTTTTCGTCAGAGAGGAAAATCCATTTAGATTCCTTCCCAAAATTGAGGTTTTTGTAACAGAGGTTGAAGATAATGGAGTTTCTTATCAAAATATCGTTATCCTGAAAACGTTGATCAGTCAATGAAAGCCAAAACTATATTCAACAGATTAATCACCTTTTCTAAAGTTGATAAATTTATCTTTAAAACATTTCAGAACTGCTTTTAATATTTGAAGAATGATTGATTGACATCAAGTGCAAATATAGGATTTTTTTAAAGATACGCAACATTTGTTAATAATAAAACATAAGATTTATAAATTGATTTAGCTCATAACACATGGATATCTCCAAGAGTTTCAGATCAATATACTAACCCATATCTAACACAATTATACGAAACTACTTCAGATAATAATCTGACAACAAACAATGTTACATCACTATCGACGATAAAAAATACTAAACAAAATAAAAGTAAAAAATAAATTATCGATGCTAAGAACTCATTTTTTTATCAAAAATAAAACTCAAATCAAAAAGAACGGTTTAAACGAAGATTTATTAAGGTTTAAATAAAAAAAATAATCTTTCATTTCTTAGAATAAAGGTCTGAAAGAGAAAACCATAATGAAATATTTAAAAGCAAAATTTATCTCAAAAAAAAAGTTTTAAAAGGGAAATTATGTTTCAGGGTAGTTGGATCACAAAATTAAAAAATAGGTTACATAACTTTCAAAATTCGGTCCAACACGCAGGAAAGTCTTAAAAATCAAAATAAATGATAATGATGTTCCAAAATACACAAAATGATATTAGTTGAGTTGAAAAATTAATAAGAAATTTGGTATCATCATACTTAATATTTTAATTTTAAATTTATTTATTTTATTATTGAATATGCATGCAACAATAAACAAAACCAAGAGTTATCATGATAATTTATGAAATACAGCCTTTATTTAAAAGCATTTTAAAATAAATTTTTACAATCATTTGATGTTTGATAAAATAATAATTTATTTATATTTTGAATTTTTTGAATTTAATATTTTCATCTTCAAAATATAATAGATTTAAAACCAAAATTATTGTAAATGCATTATTTTACCTTTATTTTTTTTATTATATATATTTGTTTCTAAAAATAAATCTAAAAAAATGGAAAACATTTTTTAGAAATATCATGTGATCCTTCATTTATTTTCTTCCTTTATTTTTTAGTCATTCTTAAATTGAACGTCTAATTCATGACTGCTTTTTCCTTACTTATTACATTTTTTCATAATAAAATGCTTTTCACCAATTGAAAGTTTTCTCTTGTTTTTTCAAATGTTTTACTGTTTTTATGCCTTATCTTCTAAACTTATTATGACTAGGGTCAACTTATTATGATCTTATAATTGTGTCAATTCAGATGAGATTTGACTTTTTCATAGCTGTACGATGACAATCTCAGCCTCGTGCCTTAATCCGATATAAATGTACTGTATTAAATCTGCTCATCACATTTTTAATTATCAAACGATGTACTCTGGGCTTTTTAACACTTGATTTGCTGCTTCGAAAGTTTTTAACACTTTTGATTATGTGTTTTTATCGATTGTATACTTTGAATCAATAAATTTATTTATTTTAAATATATATATATATATATATATATATATATATGATGTGATAAATTTTTTTACATTTTTTGATTTGAAAATTTTTTCTAGATCACCACCACACATGGATTAAATGTCGAGATATTTCGACAATTATGAAAATAATTTGAGATTTATCCCATTTTTACAGCTGTTATTAAAAAAATACCTTAATAAATTATAATTATATTATGTTCACGTATATTTAATTAATTTCTCAAAATATAACAAACATTTTCATAATACAAAACATAACTTACATTTTTTAGTTTATTAAAGGGTCATTAATCCAGTGTACATAACTTTTCTCAAGTTAGTATATTTTTCTGAAGAAGAGAGTTGAATCTTTGTCACTTTACCTAAAAACTACTCATCTTCTTATATCTTCCGAAGTAAAACTCCAAATTTGATTGCCTCACAGTGTCAGAGCAATATCTACAACCTCAGCTTCTAAAGACTGATCGAATTCCTGCTTGTTTGTCAATCAGACTCACACAAATAAAAAAGACCGCAACAAAAACGAAAAACGCACCACATCGTAATGTTTATTGGCAAACCAAACATCACAATAAGACGACGACAAGAAAAATAAGATAAGACCTAAATTTATGTGGAAACACTATTTTATTAAGTAAAAAAAAGGGATATGCATGAGGGTGATTTTTGGCATGAAATCACTCATTCATTCATTCTACCTTAAATATGTGTTTTCTTTTTCAATAAAGTGATTTATTCTACATCTATAGTCTTCGATTCTGAGTCTCCTGATCGTCTGAGATTAACCCCAAGTAAACAAGATTTGTAAACAACAAGGTACCTACGGCAGGTCACTGGCTTCCACGATGTTTGCTGGGAAAAGAGATAAGAACATCACATGCTTTTCTTAGTGTTCTTTTGCATAATTTTTTGTCACTGGTCTCTTCCTTATTTATGAATGAGTCAGATTTGATCCACTTTATAAAGCAAGTACTGGTTCTAAACCGGCGTATGAAGGCGCTCTCATCTGTGATCAACCGCTTCCTCGACAGCTGTCCCTCCCAATCCTCCCATCAGTGGGCAGGAAGAGGAAGACACATGTCGGTGTGGGGAAGGTGTGGGGTAAATGGTGTGTGTGTGTGTGAGATTATCCTGGGTGGTGAAGATGGCAAGTGCGTGGCTCAGGAGGATGTGTTCTCGAAGCCACGAGGATCAACCGATGGGAATTATCGGGCCACTATCTTCTGGTTAATAATTCCCACTCTCTCCCCATGCTAGACGCAGCCAAGCCACTCCACAAATCCCCACGTACTTAACGACCAGAAATCCCCCGTGAAGTTAAACCGCATTGTTTGCTTTTAAACTCTATAAAAAATTTTCTCATATTATAACTAGGATTTATAAAATCTTACAATGAAAACTGTGTGAAGACACTTCGCTCAGACATGCTTCAATTCCAAATCCCGTATACATCCATAATTTACTTAAATCCATATATCCAAACGATGGCAAACTTCAAGATACCAACACATTCTCATTTCCATACTGAGTCCATGTACATACATATGTTCCATATACAAATTCAAAGTATGTTCTTACAAAATATTATTAATACACAACACTTAAACTGATGCCAGACTAATCCTATTAGGCTCAAACGTTCTTCCAAGATCATTCGGAAAATGTTTTTAAATATGAAAATAATAGAGCTGAACTAGCCTAAGGAGTGTAAATGCTTTTTATGGCAAGGCTCTTGTTTTTCCTGAAACATTCCTCAAAATCAAAACTCTCTTTTACAATTATTTTAAGCTTTTCCTTTGTTTTCCTTATTCGCTGGTGTTTGAAACTTTTTCGTCAGCTGTGGTTCCTTCAGACTTTGCTTGATTTTAAAAGTTTCTAAAACTTTTCTTTGCTTGCTTGCTTTTAGCCTTCGTTGATACTAGAAGTTTATAAAACTTCTTGAAAACCTTTCTCTGTTTGTTTGATCTGTTTTGAAGCAGCTTTTAAACCTTCACAAACCTTGTTTAGCAAAGGTTCCTTTAAACTTTTCATATAAAACAGCTTTCTGAGCTTCAACTACATGCTTTGAAAATAAAAAACCCATGTGGAAGCTGGTTCAACCGATCGCTTTGAAATCTAAACGGAGCTTGGCTCAACCTTTGTTTAAAACTCTCCTAGTTTCTCGACGGAACTACCATTGGTTTTTCAAAAACCAGAGGTCATGCTTTAAAACATCAACCACTGTATGCCTATTTTAAGCCATATCATACTTAGTGAACACTGAACTCGTGCTCAACCGCGTTTTGAAGGACCTTGTCCACATCACCCTTTTTCCGGTGAATAAGCAGTGAAATTGACCTCGTGTCGCCATCACCATACTTATTGAGCCTATAACCTTAGAGTATATCCTCACACGTGCCACCTGCCTCCTTTTAAATGCATAGATGTATGTCCAAGCTCACGACTGTGCAAACTACAATGCAGCCGAGAGATCCCAACACCACCGGCAGTCGCATTTTAATACCTCCGACCTGGCCACAGCTGTAATCATGTGGGGCGCCTTGTTTTCTCAAACTTTCTTTGCTTGCTTGCTTGCTTGTTTTTGTAAAATGGTTTTACACTTGAAACCATTTACTTGCTTTATGTTTTGAAAAATGGTTTAATTATTCAAACCATTACTTACTTGTTTTGCTTGAAAATGGTTTAATTATTCAAAACCATTTACTAACTCGGCCGTTTTCTTAATTATGGTTCACAATTTAAAAACTACGCTTGTTTTCAAAAATGGTTTAACTCGAAACCATTTGCTTGCTTTTTATCTCATCGCTTGCTTGAAAATGGTTTGTATCTTTAAACCGAAAATACCAAGAAATGCTTATATTAATAATAATAATATTAATTAGTATTTGGAAACAGAGCGCTTAGAACACTCTCACCTCTTTGCTTGCTTAACTTGAGTAGTTACTAGCTCCACACTCTTTCCCGCTTTACTTTTAACCTACAACTCAAACGAATACGACAAAGATATTAATCGCATAACCTAACGCATTCCCACTCAGTCGCCACACCCCTTATTACCTTAGTCACACCTATGTGGTCTCATTCCAACTGGAATCACCCACCCGAGCACCGAACTCGTCACGGGTCCGTAAACAAAACCCACTACTCAGGCGTCCAAAGTCGAAGTGCATCGCTTTCACATGGCCCCCACTTTGAGGAATTTTTAGGCCACTTAGATCAGGAATTTGAGCGATCTACTTTCTGTTTGTCCTCCTTAGGTCTATTTAATTAGTTCACTTGAATCACCTCAAATCGATAAGAGTTGAGCAAGTTATGGCCAGGTTACCAAACTGGCCAATAGAAAAACCGTATCAGGTGTACCGGTACAACCTTAATGTGTACAAAGTTCGCGCTTACGCTCGCGCGTTATAAACTTTTAATAAGTCCTTCCGTACTTTGTTTTTTGTATGTACCGCACACTATCGTTCATGTACCGGTACACCTTCCAGATTTTGCCCGTGGATTTTAGTTGTTTTTCCCACTTTAGACGTCAATTCACCCCATACAACTTCTATAATTCATAATACCTCAAAAAAACCAACTTCAGAACTAATCTACAGGCAATCAACTCCACACATTTGAATTGGTGGTTTGGAAACCTCAAAACACAAAACCTTAGGTGAAAATCCAAGAACACTACCTAAGGTCCACTCAATTCTTTATCAAACATATAATTTAATGATTCCATGTTTGTTTTTTACATCAATTGGGGTTTTACACTTAGTAACTAACAATTCAAAGGTTTTGGGTGATCTTTACACAAAACTCTAATTAAAGGAGCACCTATTCTTTTCTACCAAAAGTCCCAGAAATCCAATACACTTGATTCTCAAGACAAAGGCATACCCGATTTGAACCTCTCCTCTTCCTTCTTCCTCCTCCTTTCCTGTGGTTCCTTCCTCCCTCCTATTTAATTCAGCACAATCCAATTAACAGGCTATACTGGGTATTATATTTTCCACCTCCCTAAATTGCAAATTGCCCTCATCTCTTTAATTAAAATAGTCCAACTTTGAAATCTACTATGGGTTCCATCTTCAACTAAATTTTGATTTTTCTGCTATTCATTTGTTAACGACACCAGTACCTTATGATCACACCAAAATCTGTCCATAAACCCTTCATACTTTCCTACTTCCCGGGCCTAAAATCACCACATAAAGGTGACACTTAGTATTATTATACACCCCTATTAAAAAGATCATGTAATCGTATACTCGAACTAGGGTGTTAATCTTCTAGAGACTAATATTAGAAGAGTGATATGCCCGGCACAAATCAGGCAGTAGCTCTCGCTGGTGATCAACATCCACTTCAGCCGCATCAGGTCGCATCGCCATCGCTAGTTTTTAAGTTTTCTGCTGATACGGCTAGACGCTTTATCACGTCACAAGACGTTTCTTCGAATGTTCAGTCGAATGTGATATTGGGATTGTGCCCACCACAGCAATACGAGGAACGCTACACTGAGCGCTAATTTGCTTCGGAGTGGATTATTTGAGCCTTATATTGACTGCGGTGCGGAAACCCACAGAATTTTATGTGACATTTCAACCTCGATATTGTTTAAATACATTTTTTTTTTTTCCTAAGCATTATAAACTTAGTAAAACTTAAGCTTGTTCAGTCCATACACATGTTAAACATATTAACTCAGGAATTAGTTATCAGAAAGGCCAAGATTGTCAAAACGTTCAAACACATATTGTAAATGATTATTGTTAGTTGTAAGATGCCCCATCCCGTGGGTCCTGATTATCCGTCAACCTCAAGGAAAATTCTTTGTATACATCTCAGACACGAGACGATACCTGAAAATAGCCTCTGGGCCCACAAAACCAATACTCAAAAGAATATGCCAACTGATTTGAGAAGTCATGCCTGCTGGCAAAAGATTCTATTAATGTATAACAAAAACATTTAATTGCGCCACATTCCGCTTTTTCTCAAAGCTACTCACTGGTGCGCCTCCCCGATGGACTTCGTACTCAAAGGGGTCCCACGACTGTGGTGAGCAGTCCACAAGAGAGGCAAAAAGTTTCCTATTGTATATTACTCCCCACCCAAATGCATATGCAATGGCATATATAAACAAGCACATTCCCTTACAATTATTCACTAAGATATGAAATGTTTATATCATGCATGAGATGCATCCTCATGCTCACTCGACCGAGATCCCAACCACTCTCACACCCTGGGAATGCCCTAAAACCACACACCATGACTAAACCATCGAGACCCTCCAATTTATTTATCAAAGTCTTTTTCCTTTATTTTGTGGCTTACGGATTTCTGCTTACACCGCGTAGACGCCGCACGCCTTTCAGATTTCTTTCTAACTTCGCATCACGGATTCATGTCTAACCGTGAATAATATGTGGATCACCCTCTGGGGGGATCACCCCAACTTGTTCCGCCCCAAACATGAATTTATCATTTGATCAGAGTCATACACACTTTGAATCTCTACCTTGGACTTGTCCCATTTTTCCCGTAGTAGTTCACAAATTCCCATTTACCAACACTAGCAACGCAACCATGTCTCGCACCCATCCCACTGACTGATTTACACTCAGATGGTTTGCATGATGTTACGTATTTCCTATGTTGGCATGCATGAATAAGTTAATTACATGAAACATTTTACAAAACCATGGAAAAATTATAATTTATATATAATCTACTCCATGCAAACCATGTTAATACATTAAATAGCATGCATCAACATCAATTTTCCACACACCTATGTTTATTCAAGCAAGCCATAACACACAACTAGGTCTCAATTTGGACCATTCAATAGGTACCACCGTCCCTTCACAACATGAACCATTTTGCTCCAAGCATCACATTTACAACAACAAACCACAACACCTAAAAAAACTTTCGCTTTATTTAAACTTAATCCTATGGGCCTCAGGAAAACCGGTCATGAAATCTTGACTCCCTAGTCCCAAAAATCCCGAACTAATTTACATGGCCTCTCATGGCCTCCACACAACCCCTACCATTATAGTACAGTTAAAGTAAAACCAAGTAGGAAAATATCCTGCAATACCTCTTGAGTTTTGTCAGAACTCCAACTTTTCAGGTCCTAAGATCAGGATCCATCAAGGCACCAACTTAGTGACTTAACCATTAATCACACCACCAAACCCCCGGAAAATCTTCCTTTTCCTTCTCCTTTCTCTTTTCCTCCCTTTTCTCTAAGAACCGTTTTCCCTTTTCCCTCTTTCCTTTTCCTTTTTATCTTATTCTTTTTCATTTCATTCACTTCTTTTCATTTTCTCTTCATTCACCATTTCTCTCCCTTTGAATCATTACTAAACGTGGCGAGTCAAAGGAGGCAATTTCTCCTCATTTCTCGCCTCATGTGCTCTCACTTTCCATTCTTTTTCTTTTATTTCTGAATTTCCTCATTCATTTCGTCGCACTTAAGTGATCATCAGGAGCTGCATGATCTTTCTCACACATGGCTGATCAGAGCTATTACTTTTTAGCGCCAGTTAGCTTCCTTCAAAGTCATGCAAGCATCTCCTCTGCTCGTCGTTGTCATCCTGTCACCTCATCGTCAGCAGAACATGAGGAACCTTCTAAATCACCCCAGAACAAATCAAAATCTGACGCTTAGGTTCAGAACTCGCAAAGACGATTTTTTAATGGAGAATCGTTTGACATCCCGAAGATCCAAAAATCTTGATTTTCTGTAAACTAATTACCATCTTCACCCATCCAAAAATCCCGGGATTTTTCCTATTTCAAAAGTCCAACATTTCCACAATATTTCATACTTGTTTACGTAAAAAAACAAAATCGTTACTACACATTAGACCTCAAAATATCTTCTGGTACCTAGTGATGTAATGACTTTGATTGCCGTATGCAGATCGGGTCTCGTTCTCCGATTTCCTCTTTCGATCACACTGATATTGATCTGTTGCTTATAGCTTAGTGGGAATAATACTCAGGGACGACCTCAATAAGGATCATCTCACTAGAGATATATGTGCATGTTTTATGACAAATATAACATATTATACTTATCCATTCAATATCTATTTTTTCATAATGGGGATTCATTTTTAATTTCATTATATTTCATATATGTTTCGTGGTCATCTTTATTAATTTTTATTTATTGTTCTTGTAACTATATACTATCATTACATAGCAAAGATATGCTTTTCATATCATGTCATATATCATATACATCTCATTTAATGAGGATTGCTATTTGTTTTTTACGTTTACTATAAACCCAGCGCACGATTGACTGAAAAAGAACCGGTATAAAATTCGGGAGTTAGTACTATCACCGCATTTACGCTGATTTTGTATCTCAAAGTGACCTGCAATGAGGCCAAGCAGCAATTATCCAACCGTGACTACACATCGAATCCAAACGTGGGTCTCGAGTATCTCAGAACAGATATCGCGTTAACCGTAGACATCCCTATTAGGCGACGCCTATCTATCAAACTGGCCCAGAATAAGCAAGCAATCAATTTTATTATGTTTTCTAACAATTTTGTGATTTGCACAGATCTGATATACATGAATAACTATTGATATCATGTATACTTATGAGATATTCATTATCAAAATAATCTCTTATAAGCATTTAACTGTATTTTTTTCATATAAAAAAAATTATACGTGTCATTTGGACTTTTAATTTGGGAGATATGGTCTAAACATTCCGAACTGATCCTAGACAATTTCCAGGAACATAATATGGAATTGTGTCTTATATTTGAACATTTTCTAGAAACATTAGAGACAAAATTTGACCATAATTTCTTCATGAAAGTTGTTCTCCCGTATGTCTAGATTGCAATGTAAATTTGAATCACCTATTTGACTTAAGACGGTTATGATTTAAATAACCTAATTACTTCCAGCCTCTCGAGGGATTGTTTTGAGACGCATTTCTTCAGGACCTAATTGTTCCCTTACTTTGATGAATTTTCCGAGTCCAATGTGGTCCAAATTTGGATATACTTTATTTCTATGAAGATTTCTTTCTCCTAGAATTCTAGTTTTACTCAAAATTTGAATCACTCAATTTGATTTAGTGAAACCTAACTTATAGCCTAAATAGAAAATTGCTCCAACCAAAAATCAGATTTAATTGGAAGAATCGGATCTAAACAGTTTCACTTTTGACAAATTTTCTCTGTGTACCCTGTGGTCCAAATTTTCATACACCTATTTCAGGGAGATTTGTTATTATAGAAGTCTAGTTTACCCAAAAATTTGAATAACTTTATTTGGATAAGTGATGACCAAGTTATGGTCAAAACAAAAACATGGTTTTAAAAAAAACGGACAACATTTCCCCTAAACCCCAACATTTTCTCTAAACAAATTTTTCCTCCATTGAGGGCCACAACCAAACCAAACAACCATTTCAAACAAGAATTCTATACAAAAAGAGGTATTTCAAACCTCCAAACAAGTATCCTTAACATATCCACAAAATCTCACAAAAAAATCTCTTACAAACAACTCCCATACCTTGATTTCTCCTTCTCTTTCTCTTCTTCTCCTCCTTCTCTTTTCTTCTCTCCTCTCACAACCCCATCCGTTCTTGTCCCATCACCCAAGAATCTCAAAATGAGATATTATTTAACCTTATCCTTCACTGTAGCTAAGTGCCACAAGCCATTTAATCTATTTTGAATTTTTCCAATTTTTGCATTTAGGTCCCTTATCTCTATTATTTCCAACATTAACCTTATTCCACTTTCTCATCAGGCACAATCTTCTATTCTTATGTTGTCTGTCCCTTAATTGGTAAATTTTACCAATTTACCTCGACTTTTGTATTAATTTCATTGGTTTCGTTTATTTTATTTTAGCATTATTTTATTCCCATAAAAATATATACATTTATTTCTTTATTATACTCCTAAAGATACAGAAAACTATCGTTATACTCAAAAGGTTACATTTGCGTATCCATGTTCTCGCCGAGCAAGCCCTTGTATGTCTACTTGTTTTAATATCAGTTTTAGTGCACGTTGTAATCATACTCCAGCAGGCTACTCTGGCATTTTTCCTTTCTTCCAGACTTTCTTCTAAATTCTCATACCTATTAGTTTTTACAATTTTCTTCACTCTTTCTTCTTTGACTTTCTCCCTCTTTCCTAGCATTCTTCCACCTCCTTTCTCTTTAGAGTTAAGTTTTTCCTAATTTTTTTCTTCTTTTCTTAAATAAGGCTTTCCAAACAGATGGTCATGTGTAATCAGAACCCGCATTTGGTGTAATTAATGAAAATGTGTTTATGGAAATTCTTGTGTTTTTGCTCGCCTTATTTTTACTCAGTTCTTGAACCCACAACAACGTGACTAACCTCAGGACAAGGGTCATGCGATGAATTTAGAATGGATCAGCCCTTATGATCCCCCACCTGGATCTTAGCTTAATAGTTCACCTCTAAACCCGCTCATCGGGAGGCGGCGGGCCTCGTAGCGTTCGGGGCTCATCAGCCCGGCCCACACTCGCTTATCGTGTCTTAGTGTAGGCGAAAAGTTTAGTCGCCAAGATCCAAATCGCTTTTAGAGCGGCGATGAGTCGCGCACACACGCATCGCGCGTCCGCTGCGGTGCAGATGCTTGACACTTAGTGGTTCGGCACTGATTTCACCGCTCCCATATCATCCGCCTGCCCATTCAAGAGAGCTTCTCGGGCTGCATACTTTACTGTAGTGTTACGTGTTTTGGAGGATAGTCAGATGCCCTCAACTTTGATAGGTGCCGCGAAATAGTCTTTTTTTTCTTTTTTTTTCTTCACACGTATAAACTTTAAGCTGGGCTTCATTCATATAACGCAACATTTAATCTTGTATTATATTCAGCGCGGATTACAAATATATACAAGTTCCGCATATATGAAAGTGTTCAACATTTCAATATTTACATTGTTTACAAAATTTCATGCAGCAGCAACAGAATCTAAAGGTCCTCCACAGCGGTACACCTATTGACGCAGCGTACCTTGACTCCGCCGATGTGGATCGTCCAGGCCCTTCCGTTTCTTCAGATCTACATGTATTGAATACCCGTAAGCAAGTTTACAGGAATTAATATGCATGGATGAAAGAGAAGACCTCTACTAAGGGTCACCACACTTCTATACAAAATGTGCATATAAAATATATATAGAAGCAAACATCACGACTCATCATTCTCTCATGAATAAGCACAACTTCACAACGTTTCATTTCTTCTCATCTTCCATATTTTTCATGTCATTTCAGACTTTGTTATCTTCGTTTCGTAATCAGATACCATCAACGCGACAGCGCGCCATGCTTCACAACAGCGCGTCACATATTCTCTCCAAGATTCCACCTGTAATGACACCATCACCTTCGTTGCTTCATACCAAGATGTCCGAAGTAGACAAGAAACTGGCATAATTCGGCGCGCCAGACTCACTGTGTGAACATATATTCTATGTGGGCCCATGTGTTAAAAGAATATTAAAAACAGAAAATGATTAATCTATAGGTCTGATAAGTTTAATGACCCAAACGTCGATTGTACTATATGTTATAATTTGTTTTTTCATAATAAGCATGTCCATCTTATCCTTCCACAGTCAAAGGGCATAACAACGTACGTATGATTTTATGTCCATATATATCCTGATATTCCTAATAATTGATTGTCATCGGTAATCATATGATATATATACAATCATTTATTCATATCTTTCTCGTGATTTTTCATATATCTCTCATTACATGCATAAATAACTATAAGCCACCATGTATACTTATGAGCTATTTATGAATTTGCTAAGAAGTCATAATATGAATAATTATGGTTACTGCTGCGCCCACCGCTTCACGACTAGATAGAACCAAATATGAGTTCATTTTATCAGCCATTCACGCGATTTTAAGATCTTTGACTCAACGGCTTCATAGTCCCAAGAACATTCAAACTAGAGGCCCGACGCAGAGTTGCGACCTTCCTGTCGAGGTCACAGAATGTGAGTCACACCAAATGAGGCCGATCTCATCTGGTTCGATCTCTGGTCTTCGACGCCTTCGTTTCGACACTACTATCCTCTCATGCATATGAATGGATTCTGACTCACGGGATTTGCTAGAGTCCAAGAACACCCGAAACGGAACGGAACGCTGGTCGAGCCAAGACCTTCCGAAATTTGAGGTCATACGAAGTCAAAACCCGCATTTGTTTTAACCGAACCGCGGCCGATCCGGACCTGACCTGCCGAGCTCGGCCCGACAATCATCATCCCATAGTCATGAGTGAGTAGGATTTTGACCCAATGGGCTTCATAGAGTCTAAGAACACCAAACGGAGTTCGGACGAAGGAGCAGACCTCTGGGCTGAGGTCAAGATGATATTTAAACTGCATGTCGATTCGAATCGCCGAAATATCGACACCTCGACCGTCGAGCTTGATCTCAAACCTCGTCTAACACCATTATTCAAATATGAATGGATTCTGACTCAATATGGTCTTCCATAGATCCAATATTAACTAAACGGAATCTCGACGAAAGAGTTATGATTCGTCGAGGTCATAATGCAGCCAAACCCGCATCAAGTCGACCGACCGACGCCGGTCTGATACCCACCATCCTCTCACGACGATCGGATTCTCACTCAATGGGATTTCTCTAGAGAGAGTCTCAAGAACACTGAAACTGGAGTTCGGGATACAGAAGTTAAGGGCCTTCTCAAGTCGGGAGGTCACATAGGTCCAATCATTATTGAAAGCTCGATCTGGACTTTGCAAAGGACCATAAACTGGTCTATGAAGATGGTCTGAATCTGAGTAATCGTAACTGGTAACATCAAGTTTATTAATGCGGCTACAATTTTTCAGAAGGATCTACAAAATCTCCTTTATTTTCCGCACTCCAAAAACCAGTTATATAGTTACTCGATAACGCTTGATGACCAGTACTAGAGGAAAATTTTCCTCAAGTTCAAATTAAAATCCGCATCTCCTAAAACACATACATATTTATTTCCTGTAATCCTTCAATCTAACCTCATCAAGAAATGAGTTCGCATTCAACCCAAACGACACACAAAACAACAGGTTCCAAACCATGTATCTATACTTTCTATCAAACGCTAGACAAATTACTCGGTAACAATGTGTAACCTCCATACCAGGACTTTTTCCTCCTTCCTTCTCCTTCCTTTTCCTCCTCTCATCCGCGGTATCCCTTTCTCCAAGCACCAAAAATGAGATATTTAGCCTTATCCCCTTGCTCACTTTTTCTCTTTAGAAGATCTCGACCATCCAAATTCAAAGGAGGAAACTCCTCACTCTTCCTTCCTTCAAGCCACTTGTCTCCTTCCACAATTTTTCTTTCCTTATTTGATTTTTGTAATATCTTTCTTTTATTACTCTTGGGTCTTAATTCTAGTTTTATTTTCAATTCAATTTATCAAAACTATACTTTAGTTTAAGTGGTTTGAACTCATTAAACCATATCCCTATAGTCCTTGAATAGAAGAACTAATAGACTCACCTTAACTTTGTATTAATTTGTTCTTAAGAGGTTATTTTATTCTCGAAAAGTTATACTTTTACTTTATTATACCCTAAACATGTTATAAAATTATAGGTATAATTTTAAATATATAGTCTTTTCAGTTTTTGTCTTCCCCTATCTTCCTGTGTGTGTTTTGTTTTTATTCATTGTTAGATCTCTAGTTTCGGCCATGTGAAATGTAGGAGGTGTTTTCCTCTGACATGCTAGAATTGGGTTTGCTGGTCTCAGGTTTATACGCCTTTACTAAATTTAAGGCAGATTTAATCTCATTCCTCTTCTATCCTTTTAGTTAAATGTCTGCCATAGAAGATGGCTAGAGGTCAAGAAGAGATTTACTAGCTGCGGGCGCGAAGAGGGCTCGGGCGTGGATATGCCTGGAAAATACCACTTCCTTCTTCTTGGTCAGCAGAGGGAAAGAGGTCTGGTCGCCAGCCTCCTCATAATATCGATTGAGGTCATTTGACTTGGCCCCTGGCTTAATCCATCATCAAAGACAGAGATAAAGGTAAAGAGTATTTTACTTGGGAATAGTCGCAGCCGCTTCGCTTCCCATGTCGCCTGTAAAGAAGTTCCTACACTTCTTCAAGCTCCTCCTCGCCGTTTTATCCATCCGAATGTCATTCTGATCCTACTGTGTAACGTGTTGGAACGCCCTTACCAATCGACATTTCACTGTAGAGGTCCGTTTTATTTACACCTCACTAGACACTGAGGTTCACTTTGATCCAGCTCAGCCATGCGCCCTTCACGTTAATTTGTTATCGGACTCCCCACTCTAAGCGCTAAGACCAAGACGAAGGGCGTGATCTTGGTTGGGGAGGACCTCGCATGAGACCCCGGCTCCTTCCCAAAGCATTTTCAACCTATCAATGTCATTTCAGTGTGTTCGAAGTTGTGGGCCTAGCGTTCTGGTACGTCTATCCTTTGCATTCACGTACTTAAGAATATATTTTTTTGTACATGGAAAAGCCGGAGAGGTAAACTGGTGAACTGGGTGGAGAAAGCCAGCTTCAAGAAAACCATGTGGGCCGCTAGAGATTTCTGAAATGTGGAACTCCAAGATCAATGTTCTCTTAACCAAGAAACTAGTTTAACTGAGTTTCATGTCTCCCATCCCTATATTCTTCCTCAGTTATCCCATCACCCTCAACCTCGCAGAAACAAACAGAGCAGACCATATCACACATTGGTCGACTTTCAATTTTGCCTCTCTTATGGGGCTGGGTTCTCAAACAATACTTTGAGATAAAGGACACTGTTGAGAATCGTGGGATTAGGATCCGCCTGAGCAATTAGATCAGGTTAAGGATAGATCACCCCGCCTCCAAGCATCCAATAGTCAGTTCCATCTCCTCTCCCTCTCTCATGAAGAAGAGGAAGAAGAGGAGGATTAGATGGCTTATCTCGTTTCATAATCTCTACAGATAGAAGCAAGAAAAGGGGTGCCAACAAAAGCGGGTGACCGATGCTACCTCTAGAAGAAAGAGGCTGATCCAGAACACTAAACCCATCAAAGAACTGATTGGCAGGCGATACGTCGCGTGGACTCAGGCGAGATGGGCCTCGCACAACTGGTCGCGAGACCGCCTTCGTGTGATTTAGAGAGGTCCCCTAACTCGTGATGGGTCCAAGAGAAACCCTCTGATGTGATTTCCTCACGCACAAATAGTGGGGTTACATTCTCCCGCCTGGGCGCGAATAGCGCCATAAGCTTCCCCGACCGGCCGCTACCGGATTTCATGATCATAGGGCCGTTCCCCTTTCAGTGATATAGCACCATCTCGGGCCGGTTGCACTGTGAGATTATCAATCGCCAGTCAGTTACAGCTTAATTCCCCACCACCCATGGCGGAAATGTCAACGTCCGTATCCACAATTACTTTGATGCCTAGGGCCAGGCGGGCAGAGGAGGCAAGAATATGTTGTCTCGGGCCTCCCGCCTATGCTTGTAAGGAAGATCTCAAGCAAAGGTTATGACATATGCTATTACGAACCGTAACTCTTCATTCACCTACGAGCCGGTATGTCTCATAATCGCTTATGCATTATTCTGTTATCACTTTGAGCTTATTGCTTTATTCTGTCGCGCTCTTGCGTGCTATTATGGCTATCCAAACACAATTTCCAAAGATCGAGTTCAGAACCTGGAACGAGGGACGCTACATACGTGTTCTTCAATGCCCAACTAATCGCCTTCAACCACGCGGCATCGAGTGCCTCAGCTGAAGCCAAGTCAAGCTCCCGGTATCAGGAGAAAACGAGGCCAAAGAAAGCATTGAAAATATGGCCCGAGTCAGAGGCGGGTAGAGATGTCAGTCGCCACTATACCATGCCCCGCTGGCTGCATGGATGTCGATGCGTGTGGCGTTAGGCGGCAGGAGTCCGAATGCTAAGGTCTAAAATGCACCCACATGCCAGCAAAAGATGGCTAGAAGCGGACGGCTGGTATGAGCGAAGACAAGGTTGGTAGTCGTTCGCCGATAAACGAAGTCTCCTTCGCTCTAGAACCGCAATCTAAGGGATAGGTGTTCTATCCGGGCAGAGGCCCTTAAAGAGAAAGAGGCCCTAAGGGAGGCTTACGAGGAGGGCTTTGACGTGATCTTCTACAATGGGTACGGTTGTTGTCCCTTCGCACATAATATTTGTGGAAGCCAACCCGAGGTTCTAGACGGAATGTCAAACACGTCTAAGCCAACCTGTCCGGACTCTTTGTTGGCACCCAGATCTTGCCCAGGTGCGCTCCTGCAGGGCGTCCGTCGATGTTCATCTGGTGAAGCGGCGATCTGCCAGAGAGGGAGGCTCCTTGGTTCTTGAGACGGATAATAGCGAGGTGGGCGAGCATCTCTCTACCATCGAGGTTGGGACGGGTAATAAGCTTGATTCTTCTGCAAGAATAACCGGGGAGATTAATGAACCTGATGTCTCTGGTGGGAACTAGGGTTTGCATTTTGTTCTTGTCGTTTAAACCCTTTGTTCCTACACCTATGTTCTATCTTCTAGGTTCTTCATTGTTTTGAACCTGTTTCAACTCTGCATCTGTATTCATTATTTCTTAGTAATAAAGCATGTATTGTTTTGCTAATACGATGTTGTTGCTTTATCTTTGTCGAATCACGTAATTAGATTATTAAACCAGGCGAGAAATATGTATACTGCTGAGTAGGACATAGATTGGATTAGGATGAACACTTTAGTAAGCAAGGTTCATTTGCCCCTCTTCTCTATTTCTCTCAAGACCGTGATGTACGGATGAATAACCTCTTGGGCGTTAGGACATCAACCTTACCCGGACATTGCGCCAAGCCGACCTAGTTGGGCATCAATATCACGAGCGGTAAGACGCCACCTTACGGGACTTGCTGTAATAGAACGGTGGGCATCAACCATCTGGCCCGTGGGACATCCAGCCTTACAGGACTTAGTAATGATAACTTGGCATCAACCCATCTGGGCCGGTGGATCATACTACCAGGACTTAGTAATGAGCAATTTGCAGAATAGACCCTCTTTGGTGGTGGGGACATCAATATATCGGACAGTAATGAACTAATTTTGGGTATCGACTATACTAGGCAAATGGGGACTATCAACATGCCGGGCTTTTGTAATACAAAAAAGCTGAGGCAGAGCATGGTTGAAAGTGAATCATTCTTTATTGATGAGTATTTTAAGGTGCACCAGCATTCCCATTCAGAATCCCGGAGGTGTCTCATCTGGTTTGTCTCTAATGTATCGATCAGTTCCGCAGCCGCATTATAATATATAATCCCTCAGGTTAAAGAAACTAGAACTCCATTTGTGGATCGGTTGTGTTGTCTCGAAAGAATTTCTTAAGACCCGGGTCCTGTTTGAAACGTCGGGGTTTCTGCATGCATTGTATAAGTTTGCTGACATGCCCTATGAGTATAAATGCCATTTGCCTGACTATTCACTTCTCGTGGATCGTTTGCCATGTCTAGGTGTAACATTAATCAATTAGGTGTTGTTGCTTTCAGTACATCAGTTCGGAGCGTGGGCATACCGATTTCTGTTGGGACTATAGCCTCCATCCTATAAGTGAGCGCGAAGGGGGATATACCGGTTGGCTTGCGGGTTATCGTTACCGTAGACTTCAGGACACCTTGGGGAGTTTTCACATTGCCTTTAACTAGAATCTAATAGTTCATGAAGTAGTCGACGGGTTTTATTAGAAGCCTGTTTGTGGTTGCTTTAATGGATACCGCAGATGCAGTATAGATTCTTTATTTTCAATTCATGGCAAAAGTTCCTATATGCCTGGCTATCATATTGAGGCCCGTTGTCTGATATGAATGATTACGGATTCTGAGCAGACCGATGATATTATTCTAAATGAATAGAGTTACATCACTTATCTTTAAGGTGATGTAACATTCAACCTCGGCCTCTATCCACTTCGCCAGTGTCCGGTGTGCGACAAGAAAAAAATTGAGCCAAGGCGGTAGGGAGCAGCCCGACTATGTCAATTCTCCATTGAGCGAAAGGCCAACAACTCATGATGGAAATTCGGCCACTGAAATACGAGTCTGGCAGGAGGTAAATTTGGTCGGCATCAATTACACTTTCGGTATGTAGTTGATGAGGATCTCATGGTTGACCAATAATACCCACAGTGTGGGGCTCCATATTTGAATGTTCTCTTTGCGGATGATTACCACATATCCCTTCATACACCGAAGGCAAATACATATTATCATGTTGATGGTTAAGCACTTTAGATCTGACCAGTTTATGGATCGTTTAAGCAGTATGTGCCAGAAGAACACACATTGCAGTTTGGATCTGTTATTATTCCTTTGTTTGGGAGTTCTCTGATATACTATGGGGTCCATCGAAGGGAGAACTTCCATCCACCTGACTTACCCGGGTAGTGATAATTAAAGAATCTGGTTGATAATAGATGGGCAGGAACAACATTTCTGTCGTGGGAAGAAAGAAGCGTTCACCGGCGCGGTCAAGCTTTCTCATTGCAACCCTATGGATGTGTTCGAGCTGATTGAAGCGCAGAAGCGTTGTAACGAGGATACATACTTTTTCACTCAGGGTCTGCGTGGCTCATCATGATGCTAACCGTTTACTTGCCTACGAAGCTTGGAATCGCCCAAATCATAAGCTTGTCGGTTAACACGGTAGTTGCTAGTTGATTCGAATTTAGGATGGCCTCATATTCCCGATTCGTTGTTGTGTTGAAGTATTGAAGCCTAAGCGGATAGCCTACTCAATTTCTCCTCGTCGAAGATTTAGTTACAAGCGATGCCGACTCCGATTTCTTTGGATGCCTCATCTACATTCAGGTCCACAGTCAAAATTTGTCGGGCTCATTTTTGGATTGAAGTCTATGCTAGAAAATCTGCCATAGCATGCCTTTTTTACCCAATCTTAGTTTAATCTTGAATACAAATTAAGCTCGAATTCAATTGCCCACATAGAGCCTAGGACAAGTTAGGCTTATGAATGGTTATCTAAGAAGATAATTCAAACAATGAGGTGTGCCGTCTGACGAGCTTCTCAGGTGTCACGAAGGGCCTAATCTTTGCTTGCTCGAGGTGGCTATATCGGGTTTCTGCGTCGGCTAAGGACTTGCGGTGAAAATGCAGCCTCGCTCTGTTCTCATCTTCCTTGAATAGAGGCACTCAACGCTGGGACATCTGAGCGTCAGAGTATCGATGTTCGCCGGCTTAGTAAGTAATGGCCCAGGAGGTTACGCGAATATTGTTTGATCGGCTGGGGCTTCATCACATTCTTCATTCCACCGGCTGGTTGGCCCCGCCAGGAAGTAGCAAGCGACTTTAAGGCAGTTTGTAAGCAGAGATAAACCGCCCGAAGCGTGACGGCAATCCAACTATTGTACTCCCTTTCTGAAGGGCGGGGATGAATAGCTTTAAGGCTGAGGGGTTAGCTTCTATACCTAGGTCACCATGAAACCTAAGTCAGCCCGCGCGGCTCCGGCGCACTCGAGGATTGGGCTTCGTTCTGCGTGCGCCGCGGGAGTTCAAAGCCTGCGGGTGTCGGCATGGTCGGCGTTCACTGGATTTTACCGGCATGTCATCGATGTAAACCTCCATGGTTTTTAGGGCGGCAGAACACATCTTGATTAAGTAACCTCGATATGATGCCCCAGGTATTCTTTAAATGCAGCATCACATTGTAGCAAAACAACCCGTCTTGAGATGATGAAGGCTATTTTTCCTCGACAAATGGATGCATGGGTATTTGATATCCAGGCATCAGAGCAGCCAACATCCTATGCGACAGCAAAGCAGCTCGATTATCATTGTAGCAAAACAGCCGATCGCGGTGATGAGATTATTTTCCTGTCATGCGTGAGATCATGGGTATTTGATGATATAGAAGGCGTCTGGGAAGCGACAACATCCTGTGCCCACGATAGACGATGCGACAATACGGTATATGCGAGGGTGGGAAGGCGTCTTTCGGGAATGCTCGTTGAGACCGTGCTAGTGCGCCTCTCCATTACTTTTTTAGGGACAACCACCTGGCTAACCATGCGGATACTTTATCTCGATGAATCTTGCCTTTAAGATTATCCATACCTTTTGAATAACTTTTAATTGTGAGTCAAGATTCCGACATATCGTATCTGCTAGCGGCTGGTCGAAGGGGATGACATTCGGGTTTAATGAGGCATACCTGGGTTAATGCTAGCCATGTCGATTGAGTTCAACGACTCATCCATAATCTGAGCAAAACCTATCCATATTTATTTCCTTCTCCTCACTTTGAATGGAGAGGAACTAACATGGATTTATCCCAACTCTGGGGGATGATTCGGGGTCTATGGCGATCGCTCCTGCGGCTCTTCTACCCTGTTTTTGGCGAAGAATTATAATTGCTGTGAAGTATGGGTTTGAGGGCGGATTGCTTAGGGCTTTTCGTTCTTCTCACGCTCCTGTCACGATGGATTAAATATATGTGGACGTACAGTGGGCTACTCGGAAGGTCGATGCGGGCACTTGTGGCGCCCGAGCAGGTCAGATTGACTGCGATCAGTAGCGAATACAAGTGGTCGGGTTTGACGCCATGGAAAGAATGTGGACGGGGATCTCAGCATGCGGGGCTCTGCCGTCATCCACTGCATAAACCTGTCCCAAACGGTCAATATGTGCAATATATATATCCAATATAGCCCTTAACCCACCATGAACATACTCAATATGCATATCAATTTCATATCAATGGTTTAAGAGTTAATAAACTACTCTTATACAATACATATATTAAACTTAAGGAGTTCACAATACATTTAAACATCGGCAAAACACATTCAGAAACAGCCTCTTCTAAGCGCTCGGCCTCCGGGTGCGAATCTCCCCTGCAGCTCCTTCATTTTTGTAAAAATGGGGTCCCACGACGGTGAGCTAAAGCTCGATGGGAGAATCGCCTAAATGGGCTACTCACCACCTAAGTGCAATCTGATGTTCGAGTGCAGCATTCAATGAATGCGTAGTCACTTGCTTGAATGTCTACATGACCAGCTCGGATCCAGGAGTCCTCAGGCTCTCCTCACACTGCGCTAGCCTTGTATGAAATTATTGTGTTATTGGTGGACAACACTCGTTGATATACTCTCAATTGACGCTCAGAAGGCGGTGATATATAATTATTTGTTCTGTGGACTACCTCGATGAATAAATACCATTGAGTAAAGCTCAGGCGGTTGATATATTGTTATGGACTCAGATGAATATCAATTGGGCAGCTCCAGCAGCGATTTGATATTTTGGTTTCTAATGGACTACCCTCAGATCCTTAATATTTTTGAGTGCCTCAAAGCAGTTCTCTTAAGAACTACCTCAACAAAACAACTCTCTCTGCAAGATCTTTGATGCATATAGTACATTATGATACCATTTAATAATTCATATAACACATGCAAATATATAAACATGAATATACTCGCATAAAAATTAAATCACTGAAGCTTATGTATATATTTATACATTTATTATCAAAATTCAGCTCACTTGGGCTAATGATGAAGGAAACGAGCAATTTAATTTAAATCCCTTTCGTAGCCCGTATTTTCACAGAATATCATATTTTGAACAGCATTTGGAATAAATGAAACCCTCGGTTACTATTCCCAAAATCTAAATCAGCAGTTCATAGTGAATACAAATCCTGACCATTCAAGTATTCATACCTAGCAACCATTTAATGCATAAGTTAACACAAACCACCCAGAAATTAAATTTGTCTGGGACGACCCGCAAAATCTCAAGAATTTACAATTTCGGTCCATGTTTTGGGGCAGATCCACAACCATTCAGGCATTTTCCATAGAATACATGATTTAAAAACAACATTTGTAAGAATTTAAAAGACCCAAACGGCCCCTCTAAATTTAGGCGGTCACGGCCATCAAAAGAATTCAAAATTTCCACAATTCGGTCCGTGTTTGGGACGATCAATAACCCCTCGCGACCTCGAGCCAACGAGAAACGCCGAAAAACCCTTAAATCAGAATAAAGCACAAGTGGGGAGAAAATCCTACCTATTCAGGTTGTCAAACTATGAAGCCCGGTCCGCGGCGTAGCTGCTCCGGCGTGAGCGCACCCTCTTGCTCCCGTCTGAAAATCCAGCGGTCCCCAGATCGCGTGTATTTCTAGAGAGAAGTCAGAGACTCTGCAAAATATTATTTTCGTTTTTTAAGCCTCTGCATCCTACCTCTCTCTATTTCATTTTGCCTTTGAATTTGTGGGAGATGAGCATTGTAGCATGTTTGTCTTTAAATACTTAAAAATCAAATCATGTGACCATTATGTCCCTCTTTCTGATTTGGATATTCGACTACCGGCCGTCCATTTTCATCATTTCTCTACTCATACCACTTATGGTGCATGAGTACCTGCTATTTATTACTTTACGTGCATCGAATCGATTCTGACACCCGAACCCGCGTCACCTCGGCGCGTGTCGAATCAGCGTATGACAAATTGCGAAATTTTATGTGCTAACTAGATTGGCGAGAACCGATTCCAACGGTCACGTCCGTTTTATCATCGAGATCAGAATTAATTACGGATTTTAAAGCAAATTAAGTTTGTAATCAAAATTACGATTTTGCCCTTTTTCCAGAAATTGGAATTTCTTGGGTCTTACATTCTCCCCTCGTAAAAATTTAATTAAAGAAATTAATGATCTTTATCAAACACTTACATAAACCACAGCGTGCACTATATCATGCATGTAAACTAGTCATTTAAATCTTAACTGACTAAACTCGTACCTTCATCTAAACAAAAGGGATGGTGGCGCGTCGATGTCTTAGCGCTCCGCGTTGACTCCTCCACTCAAGTCTTGCGTCGTAAGAGCTTTGATCCACGGCTATCAAGAAGTAAGCTGCGGTCCTCGCCGAGGTGGTCATCGGTGTCAACCTCGATCTATCCTCAATCCACCTCATGGCCCCGGATGCGGAGTATCTCCGGGCATGGAGCGTGAAATACCTCTCGGACTTTTTGACATCTTTGGCGATTCTTGTTTGTCACAATACAAGATTGTATTGCAACACACTTTTTCCATACACTTGCAATACAATTATTGCAATACAATTTTCTGCAGCCACTCTCCATTCTCCTCTTACAATACAATCCCTTAGCCATTCGATCCACAATACACTTTTTGTATTGTGACACAACATCTCCCCTCAAACCGGGCCACCTTCCATTTGCAATACAAAACTTGTTGTATTGCAATCTGATTTCATCATGACCTAGTCACTTGCAATACTAAATCTGCAATACAATCCCTGATCACACCTAGCCTCGATCACAATACAAAATATTGTATTGCAATACAAATAGCCCTCGGTCTCTTTCTTTCTGCAATACAAAGCGTATTGCAATAGAATTTTCAATAATTAAGCTGGGTAGCCAGAAAGTTCTGCTCAAAATTTTTTTCTTTTTATTTTCATTCATTCGACGTTTGAAAATCTAAAATCACTAAAAATCAATTTTTTTTTCATTTCTTGGACACTCAAATAAATTTCCTAAATTTATTTTCTTCACCTCTTCAATTTCACACCTTGTAAAATCACAAAAAAATTATTTTCTCCTCTCAACAAATGGGACTGCAAATTTATTTTCTTTTTCCGATTTTCCTTTGAAAATTTTCTCCACTCAAATAAATTTATAAAAATTTGTTCTTCTGTCTA
The DNA here is from genome assembly GCA_016808115.1 of Tetrastigma voinierianum. Taxonomy (NCBI): domain Eukaryota; kingdom Viridiplantae; phylum Streptophyta; class Magnoliopsida; order Vitales; family Vitaceae; genus Tetrastigma; species Tetrastigma voinierianum. Next base: position 378,896 of record JAEQBH010002680.1, on the reverse strand, counting down.
GTAATTCTACATCCAATAAATTTATTAAATTTATTTTCCTTCTATTTTTATTCAGGTTTTGTACACTATATACCCTCAGTATTTCTAAAATATTCCTTAACTCATCTATGTGCTAATCACCAAGCACACAACATTATAACACATTACAAACCATATTATACACAATCCTGCAATTAATTCCACAAAATCCCTAAAACACATCAACACATGTGCGTGGTGTCCTAGTTTTTGTTAGTGATTTTCCTAGATAATCCTTACCTGTACCTTTGCAGCCAGACCACACACAGTGAGCGATGTTCTTACATTCAGCAGCTAATGGAAATTTTCCCTATCATAGGTTCCCATATACCACTATGCTTCACATCAAACCACCTGAGTAATGGTGATGGATGCATAAACAGAGCTCCTAAATTTACTTTCGTACAAGCTCGATGCGAGTTATTTAAAGGCTTGGAAGTTGGTGAAGCTACCCGATCGACATTAGACCTGAGTGAGATTAAGGTTTGCCAGGCGCCCACTTCAGAAAGATGGGCGAGTCCTCCTAGCACATCTGGGAGCTACGCGAATACATCACTGCCTCGGCATTCTGACAGTCAGTATCATCGATCTCTCATATCTAATCATATTTTGCTTGGCCCCTCGCAGTCTCAATACATATCAGACTATATCCGATGGTTTCAGAGTTCGTAAACTACTCTTATACAATACGTATAGTAAAGCTTGGGGATTCTAATAAGACAACATCAGCGAGCTACATTTAGAGACTCCTTCAACAGGCCTCTAGAATGAGCGAGTCTCATATTCAGCTCTGCTATATAAAGGGGTTGACGGGAGTGAGGCTAAGCTCGATGGGAGAGATCGCCTAAATGGGCTACTCACCACCTAAGTGTCTGATATTAAAAATTCTAACACACAACACAACAAATGCAGCAGTCTGCTTGGATGTCACCACATGACCCCGACTCGGATCCGAGATCTCATGACTCTCCTCGCCTGAAAGCCTTGTGTAGAATAGTTGTCTTATTAATTATGGACAACCCTCTGATGATCATATATATCAGTTGAGGCGCTCAAACGTTGATCTCTTTATTATTAATGGACTATCTCAGGTGAATAAATACCAAGCTGAGTATTTCAGTGGTTGATATATTATTGTTGTGGACTACTTACTCAGATGAGATATCAATTGGGCTGCTCCAAAACGATTGATATTTTGGTTTAATAAGGACTACATAAGATATTCATATTTTAGACTACCCCTCCAAAAGCAGTTCTCTTAGAGGCCCATATTACACTCACTTTCCTATCTATAGGATAAAGTTCTTATATGAAATGCGTCTATGATGCATTTAATTCATCTCTTACATAAATATGACATGAATATACCGCATAAAATTAAATCACACAAACATATTATGTATTCTATATTTTATTATCAGATATTTCCTTGGGCTAATGATCAAACTCTAGTTTCAAATTCAGTTTAATAAATCACTCGGCCAACCACGTATTTCACGAGAGATATATTTTAGAACAACATTTAGGAATGGTGAAACCTCAGTTTACTATTCCCCAAAATCCTAAATCAACGGTTCACTTAGTGATTGCAATCCTGACCATTCAAGGCTGATACATACCTATGGCAGCTGGACCATGAATTAACTAACCACACCTTTGAGTGGGTGTCATGGACGCCCATAAAAGTCTTAAAAGAATTCTACAATTTCGGTCCATGTTTTGGGAATGGAATCCTGACCATTCAGAAGGCATTTTCCATCTGAATATTTGATTAAAACAACATTTTCTGATTTAAAGACCCAAAACCAGCCTCTAAAATTCACAGGCAATCAAAGCCATCAAGAAAAAGTGAAAAAATTTCTAAGTTCGAGTCCATGTTTTGGGACCGTGTACAACCCCTCACGACCTCAGCCAGTAGAAACATGGCCTTAAAAATGGAATAAAAAACACAAGTAGGGAGAAAGTCCTCTTGGATTTGTCAACCATGACAGAGGTCTCCCAATGGCACACTCAGCGTAAACACCTCCTCTTATAAGTGAAGTCTGATTCAGGTAGTGTATTTCAGAAAGAAATGGAGACTCTCTCTAGAAGCCACCATTTTTAGTTTTTTAAAGCTCTTGCCCTCCCCTCTCTCTCTATTTCACGTTTTTGCTTTGAATTTGTGGGAGATGAGCACTGTAGCACCATTTATCTTTTATTAACTTAGAAATCAATCATAATGGCCAGCTATGTCCCTCTTTCTCAGAGTTGATATTCGGCACTACCTGAGCCGTCCATTTCATCATTTCTCTACTCATACCACTTATAGTACAGCGATTTATACCTATTATTTTCAGTGCATCAGAAAATGGGTTTCTGCGGCACGACGCGATGCCTGCGGCGTACTGGGAATCTGGCGTTGTCTGATGATGCGAAATTTAATAATGCTACCGTTCGCGAGGCAATTCAGCAGTGCGATCCGTTTTGTCATCAAGTCTGAAGTGTGCGGATTGCAACATGATATGGATTTAATCGACTACGATTTCCGCCTTCGAAGTGGAATTTCTTGGGTCTTACAACACTAGTCAGGTAGCTGATCATTTGATGGTAGGTCGAGGGCATGACTTTCGCCGCTAAGTAGGCTGATATCTGTGCGGCAAATATGCGGACCCCGATCCTCAACGAAAAACTGAAAAAACTGGACCTGGCGAACTACCGAACCTCTTGTGGCGAGAAACAATGTAAGCCCATCGTTACTATAGTTTGCCCGGGTTAAGCCGGATGAGATTCTACCGATCCCGACTAGCACGTACAAAGATGTTCATCACTTTAAAGGTAGGCATCTGTAACAAGTCACCCGTACTTGCGAAATTATTAATACTCGAATTTTATAAATCGTTAATACACATAGTAAGTATGAGTGCATCGTGGTGCAGAGTAATAACCCTAGACGGGTTTATAGAAATAATCCATAGGGCCGTCGATATTTGAATTAACTTTCTGTTCTTTATCAGGAACATAAGATGATCTTCTGGGACCCGAGGTGTATTGCAACAACAACCTCTTCTTTTGCCTTTCGAATTAATCGATTGTCTTCAGCCGTCCAGTATGTAGTTATAGTGAAGTCAAGGATTAGGTAGGAGCTTGCGCGTTGTTATTCTTCCCGACAGGCAAATGGGGTGGCCTCAGTTTGCGGATGTCTCTGGACGTCTCCACGAGAGTTTATGCGGTACGATTGTGCAATAACAATTTGAACTGACCTGGTTGATCTCGTGCGACGATCTGTTTATTGTTATCTCAAAGACTAGTTCACGATTATAAGGATCGTTGAATGGTGTGAGCCATTTCGATCAGAGTGATCTTCGGATAAAGAAGGTCTTAAAGATGTTCGGAAGATGGCGCCAATGGGTTCCTCTTTCCTCTGCGATTGGTCATAGAATTATTCCTCAGTTCTTCCTTTGGCTCCCCTTTGCTCGGACCGACCCTTGGTATGACTTACCTTTGCTTTGCGGTTGTGATCATCTGATTAAGAGGTTGCAGTTATTGTCCTCCGGTGTTGAATATTTATCAAGCCCGTCACATTGCATTCCTTTACCCCATTATGTCAGTGAGTGAGAATGTAGTGGAAGAATACGGGTTGACCAAAAATATGAAGTGGGACGCATCTCTTAGTATAAAAATCAATCACATTGACCATTTCTCCATTCAAATCTGGATGGACTCGTCCTCCCGCTTGAAGATGGTTTGCATAGAGTTGATGTTTCTCTTAAACCGAGCTGACATAGTGTTACGAAGAAACGTTAAATGGCCGACCTCAACCGTGTTTGATTGATAGATCTCATAGGAGTTTGTGGAACAAGCAGTGGGCCCTTCAGAAGCTAGCCGGGAACACTTTGCATAGCAGAGGTCGTCTCCGCGTTGAAATTACCATTGCACGATTGAAATGCGTGCTCTTGGTCAGCGGATCAGAGCCATGTTTCCCTTGGCAAAGCGGTGTAGAAAAAACCCGCGCGGTTCGTAGCTCAGATGTCTTGACGACGGGGAGGATCGCATGTTGAGGAATCCTGGATAAGTGGTGGATGTATAAAACATGTCTGGTAGTGCAATGGCCAGTGGATCAGCAGGCAAAATAGTGGGTGCTGCGCCCACATGCCACGGCATTTTGGGACTTGCTATCTTTCTGATGGTTCTATTTCTATTCGCTTACTCTTCGTGGGAAGAAGCCTTCACCCTGCTGACTGTTTAAGGCTGGCCAGGCTCTTTGCGATTCAGCTCTGTTTACAGGTGTGAGATCAGGAGCGGGCCTGGGAGATCTTCAAGTGTCCATTCTTTGCATCTGTTACACAGGAGGACGGGCTCCTTGATTATTCACAGTGGTCAGATGTTTTTCTATGCCTTTCACATGATCTGCTCTTCCAATGTGATTCATGGGTGATGTCGTTTCTCTTATGATGATACAAACACTGACTATAATTTAGGCATCCTGGCATGTTTCTTTCTTGTTTAAATCTTCCATATCTGATGTAGAAATGATTCTTCAAGAATTATTCCCAGGTTCTTTGAGTCTATGATAGTCAAACTAGAACGAATGGGTGACAAGAACTTCCGTCTTTGGAATATGCCGGGTGCAGCACGCGCCTCACGGCACCCGTTCAAGATGAGATTTTTGCGGTGGTTTCCGAAAGCGTGTTCTGATCTCGTATTCTTGAGGTCTTTACGGATGGGTTCTTGCTTGGCGGACACCTGGCTCAATAAAGCACGATGGTGTGGTGCTTTGATGACTTTTCAGTATGAATTAGACGAGATAGAAGCGAAGTCAATACAGTTTTGATAAATATTTATATACCTACAACATCATTCTTTCTTATTTTATGAAAGGTGGATGAGTAGTTTTTACTGGAAGATGGGTGATTTGATTCAAATGGAAGGAAGGAAGCGCTTTATTCTTTTGCAGTGACTTCCAGTTTCACCGGACTAACCAAGCTATCTGAATCTTGCCAGATCATTGATCCTATCAGGCGTTCTGATGGCGGATTTGTGGGAGGATGAGCTGTTCTTAATTTAGGATTAATGGGAGAATGTCTTGGCGTGTCTACCAGGGGCCTTGACCACAGCTGAAGAGGATCATCTGGGACGTCACCAATCCCCGGTAGCCTTTCTTTGTCAGGAAAGAATAAATGGCGAGTAAGAGCTTCAAGCTGTGGTTCAGATCCATTTCTAGTGAGGATGTTTGGGCCTCTGTGGGCTTTGATCCGTCCCGAGCCCGAATAGGGATAATATGCCGAGAGTCAACTGAAGTACCAGCATTGACACAGATTTTCTTTTGCTTTATTTTCCCCATTTTTCATATATGACTCGTAAATGACTTGTTTTGATATGTTTTGATTAGTTTCTTGGTGTCTTTGGTTTTCTGTATTAACATTTCTTGCAAAAGATTTTGATGGCGAGAGTCATGATTCCACACAGTGACCTCCAGATATGCGGAATCTATATTGCCATGTCATACCTGCATATTAGATGCAATTATATGCATTTTGGTCATCTCTGTGGGCCTTGAGCCCATATCACTTTTTATTATTAACCTCTGATACCAAACAATATCTCTTTATGGTTTTCAGGAAGTACTTGTTTGCTGTTTTTTCAGAAATATATGACTAACTGATCAATAAAAATTCATCAGTTTTAATTAGTTTCTAAAACAGCAACTATGACTAATATCCTAAACACAAAATCAAAGTACACCAATAACAAGAAAGTGGCCTCAAGAATCAATACAATTTGATGATCTCTAAGTACTAAAAATACTTTGAGATTAAGAAAGATCTAATGAATATACTCTGAAATAAGGATTGATAAAGTGGAGCTTCTCAAACATGAGTCTTATCTAAAACTAACAAAAAAACTAATATTAACTTTGTGTATAAAAACAATTAATGGCACCTCAAGTTATAGGTTTGAAGGAGAACCAATTTGTGGAGAAAAAAGATCTTGTGGATAAGCTTAATATGATGACTGGGATTGCAAAGAGAAAGCAAAGAACCCACCCATTTCTAACTCAAACTTGAAAGAAGACTAAACTAGGTTTTCAGAGAAAAAATAATATCTCATAATAAATAAAAGTTTTTGGAAACTTAAATTCATGGACAACATGACAAATGGATTATTTTTAAAATCTCTAGTTGGCAGATTCTGCTCAGGGTTCTTCTCTTCTTATTTTCAGTAACTTATTAAGGATGAGGACTTTTTGCAGAGCTAAGTTCAGGAGGTGCTGGGCTCGTTGCTCAGTTAAATGGCTTTTGATATTCTTAGGAAATCTCATCAAATCATAGATAAAATGTGAAATGATGTTTCACTAAATATCAATTGTCAAGCTCAGCAAAATGCTTTTCAATTATTCATAGCCTGGCTGCTGTACAGTGATATATTCATTAATTTTAAAAATTATTATCATTTTTAGGCCCAAAAATATATGGACAATTCATATTGTTGATCAAAGTGTTTTTGTCTTTTACCAAACAATGTTTAAAATCAAGTTTTCAATATTCTGGATCAAATCTTAAAACTATTAATTTAAAGATAAATAGAAGCTTTATATATTTACTTGGATGGATTTATAAGAATATATAGTTAAAATGGCACCATGTTTTTCTGAGGATTCAAATGACCATTAGTTAAAAATTATGATTCAGTCTAACAGATAAAGTTTAGAATTTTGGTTCAGAATGGATCATTTTGGGATCATAATATCTATTAAAAGCTATGTCATTTATTAGTCTTCTTTCATTTAAATCAGTCGTTGGTTCATATTATATTATGAAAATCAGTGATAAAACATTGAATCAAAACCTAATTAAATCGTGATTCAAGTCAACCTTCTTCTTTTGAATCTTTTAAAATTACTGGATTGACGAGAGCACAGTTATTGGTAAAAATTCAATAATTGATATTTTGAATCTTAATGAGTCACTATCACGAATATTTTGTTGAAGTTCAATACCATTATTCTGTCCGCTTTCAAATTTTACTGGGGAAATAACAAATCATTTATATATTTCATCAGACTTTTTAAAAATGGATCGTTAGATTAAATTCGGAAGGATATCAGTCAGTTTATTAGTGGAAGTAAATTAATTAAACTTTAAATGAATTGAACGATGGCAATCTTCAAATACCATTTATACTTTTAAATACTAAAGATTCATTTTATATATATTATAACCATATATATATATCATATATATCTTATACATATATATATAATTGTATATTATAGCCTTTAAACTATTCTTTTGTATTAAATTGGTAATCATTATTTTTCTTTCTTGAAAAGAACTAAATCTACAAGGAGAATTTATTGAAAATTAAAATCTATTAGAAGTGGAATTTAAAATTCTTTTAAATATAAATTTAATCCTTTTGTTTTTTGAAACATAAAATTTATTTATGATGATCATGTTGTTTACTAATTTATTAATAGATTTTTTGAAATGGATCATTATAGATTTATTTTATTCAGTTCACTAGCTCAAAAATTTGGCTAGTGGGTTAGGAACCTACCTAGTGGGACTTTTTGGAATTTCAGTTGGATCAGAAAGGAGTGGGTTGTTTTAACTACAAGGCCCTTCTCTTATCACGATGGGATCAGAGATCAGAATTAAGAGTCTTTCCACAATCAGTGGTTCATCATAAAGTACTTTAACTGGTCTTGACATTCAGTTGAATTTGACTGATGCATTTGTTAATTAAGTTTTATTACCAATATATAATGGTACAGTCTTTAAAATGTTTAATGATTTAAATTAGTTCAGTGTTCCAGATTGGCGGATCACCAATCCCAACCAAATAGATTCAATGGTTCTTGATGATCAAAAGAAATGACACTCCATTTAATGGAGTGAACAGATGTCAAACCATTAATGAGTTGAATCTAGAGGGCTTGATAAGTCTAGGTTTAAACATTCTGTTTACTCAAATGTCTGATGATTTTGAATCATGTTCATCAGTTATACAAACCAATAGGCTTCTCATTTTTACAAATATTATGTTGATACTATGATATATAATTTCAAATGTTTCTTGGCTTTGTTCATACGTTTTATCCTTTAAATCAATGTTTCAAACTTCCCGATGGAAGCCGATCGATGTTATATAACGTAAAAAGGTTTCGATTAAAAATTCTTCGCTCAAGGTTGGAGTGTCCGTTGACGGTCAGACACATATTTGACCGCAGACAGACGATTGGTTTGCAGCTCAGAGGCGGACGAACTCTCATAACCAAAGCACAGATTCAGCCCCATTTCAATAATTCGACTGTTAAAAAACGACCCGGTATGGGCTAATCTTAATCGCGAATCACCTATCGCAAACTAATTAACACGTTCAATTATCGCTATCCACTAAATGGTATATCAAAACCCTCAATTGCTATCTCTATAAGATCCGTGTGTCGCTTCGATCTGGTAGCTGGTGAGTTCTTAACTCCACTCGCCAGGCAGGTTTTGATGTAATGTTTCAACAATTCTAATATTCAATTACAAAAATTATTTAATCTAAAATCTAATCTTATTTTTATTTTCAATAAATTTTATATTTTTAATTTAAAATACTAATTATCTAACATAAAAAGGATTTCAATTTACTAATAAGTTTAAAATTTTAAATGATTCTCTTTTATAGTATTTGAAATTTACAATAGAGGTTCAAATGTCAGTCCGACTACTATAAGAAATAAACCAAATAGCATTATAGTCATGTCATTCCATATATTAAAATAATTTATATTTAAAAATCTCAGTCTCTCTTTATGATCATCATGGGTTGGATGATATGGATCAGGCATGGTTGAATCGACAACTTTCAGGTTCAAATCTTTGAGTCAGGGTTTTTAAAACAAGCTGTAGAATCTAAACTAATAACAAATTGGAAATGGGTTTGAGTTATGGATGAAGAACTATACAGAATTTAATAGTTGGGGATAGTTGGCTGTTTAAATAAGTTGGCCCATTTAAAAGAAGTAACCGAAAAATATTATTCATTCGATGTTTAAATAAATCAAAATCTCAGTTCGAAGATATCTAAAAATAATAATTATAATGAAAAGTCAGGGCTTAAAAGCTAACTTTAAATACCTATATTATACTATATCATGCTTACTTCCGCTCTAACCAAAGTTTTTTTTGAAATATTTAAATTACAGATTTTTAACCATTAATTTAAGGGTCAGCAGTAGGCTCTGATCAAGATTGAAACCCACATTGCGGGCACATCTTTAAGTGAGCTCAGCAGTTGGGTGGAGGGATTGGACCAGGCCCGAGGTGGCGGACCTTCAAGCCCCGGTGGAGGGCCCACTGCAGTATATTTTCAATATAAATTATATTTTCTTCTCATGACTCCCCTAATTTGAAGTTTTTATCAATTATATAATGTATACTTTCTTAACATAATTATATAAATACCTTAAATTTATATTTTTCTTACTTTCCATTTGTTGCCCTAGACATAAACTATATCTACATCTTCAGTTGAATATCCATGTTAACATTTATAAGCCTATTTAGAAAATAAGGCTAATCTCCTAGAATAAAAAACAAAATTATATTTATTGGCTTAACATGAATTTGTAAGACTTTTATAAATAATTTTCAAGAAAATAAAAATTTTCAAGCAAGAATTAATGGATTTTAGAAACAAAACTCGTACAAAGTGCATTTTTACAAATACTTGTTGGGTTAATGAAAGATCTTGAAAGTCTGTAAATGAGAAGTTCTTGGATAAATCTAATTGGGATTATAAAACAATAAATAAAAATCATTGTTTTAATGATCGGAAAAGCGGTTTAGAAAGGCGCAGTAAATGATGGAAATAAAATCATGTCGAGGGTAGCCACCAGTTGGAAGATCGATTGTAATCAGGAAATTTCTAGGATCAAAATCTAATCGAATATTTAAAAACAATAAATAAAAGTCAGCACTGATGATCCAGGAAGGTTTGAAACTCAGTCGAAGAAAAATGATAGATAAAAATCGGATCAAAGGGGTAGTACCGGGTGCGGAAGATCAATGGACTATCAAAAGCCATTCAGGTCCGAAAGATAATTCTGTTTTGTCTTCAGTTCCATATAGGCGTCAATTAAAATAAAAAAATAAACTAAATTAAATAAAGAAAAAGCCCAAATAAAATCTGTTTATCTCTTTGGCCAGTTCAAGAAAGTGTGGTGACAGTTGTTTGCTCCACAAGACAATGAATGAGACCTTTTTTTCCGCGGCGGGAGGAACTCTGAACCTCAGCGTAAGGCGGAACCTTTCTGGCGTTCACACATTGGAATGCACGCCGCCGCCTTTGGTGCGCCAGTTGCGTGGAGGAGTTATCGAATTTCCAGTGGCATGAAAACCTAATCGAAAGAATAAAACCTAACTTCAACCCTCATGGGATGGGCGACTCTTTGGAAAACCACAGAACCGTGAATGAAGCTTAAGAGGCAGCCCGTCATTGTGTGGTTTGGGAGCTTTTGTCACACGTCATGTTAGATAATCTAGCGGTCGGGGAGAGAAAAATGTCGCGCTAGTGAAGAATATTAAAGTTTTATAATAACTTTTGTGGTTTAACGTCATAAAATTGTACCAAAATTGTTTTTTTTTGCTAATTTTGCTTAAAAAATATAAACCTTATTATCATACTAGTTGTTCACTAATAGCAAGAAATTAATGACATAAATAAAAATATATATGGATTTATCCATTAAGTTATATTTTAATTAAAATATTATATATTGTTTTTTTTAAATAAATATATATATTTATTTATATTTTGAATTTAGTGCTCTTTGATGTAAAGTCCTAAATTCAAATTTCATTTTAAAATAAATTGAGATATTACACCTAAATAAGATTATATTGTTAAATATTAATATCAAAAATTATTTAACCTCGAAATGCCATTTGCAGTTTGTATTATGTTGAATTTCTTTCAATGAGAAAGTGTTTTTTTTGGTTCTATTAGACACAATCAGAGGTTAAGCGGATCTCAGTTAACCGAAGTTAACTTTCATTGCTGGTAGAATGTTGAGACTTTGCTTGGGTTGTCAGGTTGTTCAGGCTCTAAGTGAGTTATGAGTTTCGTGTTCTATGATGCATAATACTCGGCTAGAGGTTACTCTGAACTTAATACATAATTTAAATACAGATGGTTATTATTATTAAAGTTTAAATTTATAAAAAACTTAATCCCCCAGTTCAACTTGACTAGATTTAAAAGTCAAGTATAAATTTCCCATATTAATTTTTAAATTGATTAAAGTTAATTGAGTCGAGTTGAGTACATTCAGATATTTTGAGTCAGTTTTCAAATATATGAAAGAAAATAAATGAAATCAAGAGAATTTACAGTCTAACTTTTAATTAGTCAAATTTAGTTTATAGCTATACATTGGCTCCCTCTATTCACCCAACACAGAGATTTGTGACCCTTATTTAGGTGTGAGATTAAGTTAGCAATTTAGTGGATAGGCTGAGGCTCACCTAGTCGAGACCCTGAAACTTGACATTACACTTGGTAATAAAATAGTATTTCGGTCTTACCCTAATTTCGAGTCTCAAAATATCTTATAAAGTAAAAATTCAGTCGAGACTGAGTCGTTGCCCAATCGATATGTTTTCATGCTAATTAAATATAACCCCTTAATCCTGGTAGGTGGTACAAAGTGCCAACTCTGGTATTCATATTAGACACCCATATTCATAACAAAAAGCTAAAAAATAAATATTTTAATGTCATTTTTGTATAAAAATATTTAATAAAAATAGTGAATATAACTGGTTAGAACTGTCTCAATGACAAAGCAAAATTATAGATGCGCTTGAAAAAAACCTTATTGACGTTGGGCCGATCAACCCCAGGCAAAGGATTCTATGAATAAGTACATCCCAATATTTGGAGTAAATGTTCTGAGAAGCTGTTCTGACGATATGGATTGAATGATTAGAAAATTCCGTTTTGCCCTCGATGTCTGGTATTAGAAAAGTGTTTCCTAGGCATTTTTCTCGGCCTTCTCGTCAATAAACCTGAAAATCAATATAAAAATATTGAAACACATGTGAACATTTCACACAAACAATCAAATTATTTGCCACAAAATCTGGTAGTGATGTTATTTATGAATAAAAAAATTGTAGAAAAATTGGGACTTTTAAAGTATTGTGCTGCCTTGCTGATGCTGTGCCGATCGAATATGGACAATGGTGAGGAAAGAAGAAGGGTTGCGGAATTTGGGATGATCATCTTACATTCTTGTCGGAGAAAATCTGAAATCATTATAGAACAAAGTTGAGGGGAGAGAGGAAAGGAGGCCTGTGTTGGCCGAAGAGAAGAGTAGAGATCACAAAAAAAGAAAAAGGCGGTGTGCGACATGAGATGGCGAGATAGAGAGAGAAAGTGGGGAGAGGGGGGGGGAGGGGGGGGGGAGGAGGCCACATTATTGGGAGGGATCTAAGTCTTGCAATGGGACCATTGAAGGGGCCCAGTTGGAGGCGTGCATTCGATCTTCGAACAGAGAAAGACATGCGGGTCTTCTATAAATGTCCCAAGAACATTTAGTGTATGTGAGGATTCAAATCAGAAATAAGTTAAAAAATATGTATATCACTATATTTCCATTCTGTATCCACTAAAAATAATAGCAGGATCAAACAGCTGTAATTCAGGCCTATAATAAAGCCCTCCCTTCTCCCATTCTCCCACACATTCTCAATCTAAATTATCTTCTAATTTTTGTTAGAGAATTTTATCAAAATTATGGCCATTCTCCTCTACCAATTGCAAGGTTGCTTTTCAATTATTTTATAAATTGGCCTCATACTTATTATTTATATTTGTTTTTTATATGTGCATTAAATAGGATAAATTATATTGTGTTTTTCTAAAAATATAACCGTTGGATTAAGATACTATTAAGTGTATTATATGTTGACAAAAAATTTAGTGATCAAAGCGGTAGGATTCTTGTGTTCAAAAATTTAACCATTGTGACATAAATATAATTATTGTTAAAGATGCATCATTATTTGTTATCTTCATGAATTTGTCTCAATTGGCCGTTGGATCACTAGGATTTAATCAATATAATTAACCATCAATCCATCAATTATTTTAAAGTACCATTATATGTTTTTTTATCAGAAGTCTATTTATTTTAAATATTCTTTATATGATTCATTTAAATTAGTTATTTCATTTGTATTTATTAATTTGTTGACAGTATAATTTTTAAATCTAACGAATTTAAGTTTTATTTACATGTCAATGACATATCTTCCAGTACGAGGTAGGAGGGGAAAGTCTTTATTAAATGAGGAAGACGTTGCATTATGCATATCTTGGATGACCATAACCCGAATCAAGTATTGGTATTGGGTAGCAGGTGTCAAAAGTTTTAATCTAGAGTATTAACATAGTTTGCAAAATAAATGTTGGAGTTGATGTGGGACTTTATGTTGATCCAAATGCGATGGGATGAATCCGACATTATTATAAAAATGGTGTAGGATACTTCGCACAAATGGCAAATGGCGTGAAGTTCCCAATTCTTTTTATCAGATGAAATTGGGTTATCCATTGTTATAATTTTTCTACCGCGGATATATTCTAAGATTTGTTTATTTTAAATTTTCATTAAGTCTAGCGATTAGTATTACAGCTGTAATGTTTCAAGTGAAGATGTTGAAATTGGTGGATTTACGATCATTATTAGAGGTGCTTAAATCATGATAAGTGGATGATTATCATAAAACAATACTGTTTATCCCACCATTTACTGGGAACTCATGGGACGGCTTGTATCTCTTCACCAGATTCAAGAATCATATAGCAATATTCTTGTTAGCTCTCGAGAAAGACCCCAGGAATAAAAGCATTACAAATAATCCCGGACATAAAAGTAAAAAGCGAGTCAATAGATACTAGTAATTATGTTTAAGTTGATCATGAATTATTTGAGCAAAGTGACAGGACTGAATAATTTTTATGACGAGGCAAAGCGAGTCTTGAATGAGCAAACACTTGGAATGCAACCCAAATTAAGGCAAATCTTGAAGAGATAGGATCATGAGAACGTATGAAGCATAGATGGAGCAAGATAAGTACAGTTGATGGTATTGATCGATTATCTGAAAAAGGCATCTCGCGTATATGCATTGAACTATTGTATTATTATCCAAGCTAGTAAAAGGCGTGGAATTATAGTAAGTAGTGTGCAAGTAGCTCAGCTTTAATGCCACTTTTCCCTGATTTCTTGGTTTATATTTTGATGTAGTTTCAGTTTTTATTACATGATGAATGATGTTAAGTCCATCTACAGGGCACAGTGTGGCTTTACTCTTGTGGCAGTTTGACAATCGACCAGTGACATGTCAAATAATTAAGAACGCGTGTAATTTTTATAATCTCGAAGTATGGGTTTAATAAGTCCGATCGCCAAATATTATCGACTTTTTACAGCCAGTGCATGATTTGAGAAATCATAAATCTTATGGGATACATCCTCTCAGTTTTTCTGTAAATCCTAACACATTATTTAATCCTATATTTAATAATTGTTTATTGGTATTATTTTTGTAAATTTTAAATTTATAAATTATTTAATATTGTAAATAAAAATAAATTTTTCAATTACTAAAATTATTAAATTAAATATTCATTTTTATTTTACAATTAAATATTTATTTATGTTTTAAAATAAGTTTCATAATTGTATGAATGATATAGATAGATGAAGAGTATGATGTGGTAAGAAAAGAAAAATAAAGTAAAATTGGAATAAATTTATGATAAAGTAAAAACTTTAGATAATTGATGTTATTTAGCATCTTTTCTTTCAACTAAATCATAAAAGTTGCTTTTTTAAAAGCAAAGATATAATTTTATTATCTGTAGATCCTCTTATACTATTTATGACAGAATATAATTCTAAAATTACTAAATTATAAATCTTCTGGCTTCTCTCAAATTTAAAATCTTATCCATTATCAGACGGTTCCCCATATTCATTCCTCCAAGGTTCTTTCTCTCTGCTGTCTGTCGAACCTTAACCTAACCCAAGGTCAAGATTCCTAACCTAAAGGATCATTACATTGTCATCCCAAGCCCTTAAAAATCAGTGTGCTAAAGAACTGGAAAGCAAGAGGTATCCATCTGAGAAGCTCAAGCTAAAACGCAAAACTCACCTCATATCAGTGACAGAATTTCCAGAAACATTGGGCTTTCAAACGTTGTTCGGTTTCAATTAGATCAGGGGAAAGGATTTTCTCAGCGTTTCCGAGGGCTTGCTCAAGAAAATTGCCGGTTATCAAATTTCCGGTAATAAACTGTTTGGATTCTAAAATTGAAATGAAAGAGATGAGGGCTGTTTTCACGACTGTGCATTTCATTTTTTTGTTTGGTGTGTTTTTCTGGAATGCAGAGAACAGCCAAAAGTCAGTTAATGTGTTTGTGTTATTTTATGGGTTGTTATAGACACCCATAAAGAAGTTGGAGAGTGTATTTGGTTTTTTCAACAAGATTATATTGGTTTGGTGTTTTGGATTGGCAAACTTATAGTTTGTGGAGGCTTTTAGACCGGTTTTATTTGTTTCCACTAATTAGCAGCTTCAAGAAAAGACAATGCTTGAAATTCCAGCTTCTTTTATTTCCCTCTATTTTCTTTGATGTGAAGCCAATTCTCATCCTTTTTAGTAGTTGTGTAAAACTGTATTTTGTTATTGGATGCTTGTCTTGAAGGCTCCACTTCATTTCTTAGTTTTAGTTAATTCTGATTTCTTATATCTTTGATTTGATTTTATTGATGAGTAGAATATTGAGATGCCATTTATATTGTTGTGCTAGGTTGCTTCTAACCTTCACTAGAGGCGTTCTTGGTTGTTGAGTCTTAATTACAAGGAAGGTTTATTTGCTGAAAATAACATATTGCACCTTTTTATATTTTCATATTATTGTGTTATGCGTGCCAAGTGGGTCTTAGAGTCCAACTGGTAGTGATCCTAAGAAAGTGTGCCAGAAAACTTGTTTAGGTATTTGACAAGAATTTAAGAAACACTTAAAATATAGAAAAAATCTTTAGAGTGTGGGAGAAATCCTTTGGTGTTTTCTTATGGAAAAAAATACTTGATGTGATTCTCCTAAAAATACTCATTGAGAAAACATAACTAAAAACACTAGAAGTGAGAATGTGCCAAAATACACTTCTAGTAGTTTCTAATTGACATTTAGATTTATTGGACTTTGTGGATGCAGTTTGCAAAAAATACCACCCATGATCCATCACTTGATTTTCTGTATTGTAAATAATTTATAAAGTCAAATTAGTTTTTAAATATATTTTTTGAATTATATTTGGAGGAATTTGACAAAGTATTGTTAATTATGTCTGTAGAACTCAAAGTCTAAGGGCTGGTCATTGGTGTGTGTGTGAAAATAGGTTTAATGAGGTGGTATTGCTAAGGCTTTGGGAATATTCTACAACAGAAAATCACCCACAAAAAAAAAAGTCTTTCAAGTACACTAACAGATCATCAGAAACCAAAAATCAGAATCTATAGATGTTGACTGTTAGTTAAAGTTCAATATAAAAACACATCATTAGTTAGATTTGTTAACACAGTACTTCAAGGTAGAAACCAAGAACTAAATCCATATTAGTTCAAAAGTTATATTGCTCATATCAATATAAAGAAAGTTAGTATTTATTCTCATTTAAGCAAAGAACTTGGACAAACTAGCATAACAGTACATAATAAGAAAACTACTTTAGTTAATTTGAATCTGAATCCTATTTATCAACTGGCAGGAAGGCCGCCGAACTGTGGAGTAAAAAACTTGTTGGTTACAAACTCCATGCAGTTAAGAAAATACCTCTTTCTTCTCTCTCTCCCTCTCTCTCCTCGTATAAATAATGGACTCCTATAAGTTTCATCAGAATCTCCCGAATCTGGGTGATCGATTTCTTGTTTTTCTCCAATTTCTCTTCCATTCTTCTGTTCTTCTAAAGTTGGACAATTAACAATTCTCTCTAAAACAAAATAAATCTATTTAATGAAACTAGGTACTGTCTCTTTCAATATTTTCTTTCATATCCACTATAGAGGCGATTCATTTATCTTGTGTTTGTTTGTCTATTGAAAAAATCACAACACATCTCTGTAGTCATTTGAGTGTCTCTCCCTATCTACCCAAGTTTATGAAGGAGCCCAAATTTGTTTATAGGATTTGACATGAATGTCCATAAGCTCCTGACTCTAGAGCCTCGTACGCAGGTTTCGTTTCTCGTTTGGGCCTAAAGAGTTGGGCTTATGAGGCACATGGAGGCATGCATGGATTCTTCCTGGTGATTTGATCAGTATAACATATGATTACAGATCCATACAGGTTAAGTCAAGAAAGGTGGAGAGCATTTCCAAAGAGGATCAGACAACTTCTCGGCATCCCAAAGGCCCGAAAGTTTGCTGTGTGGTGATGGACCGTCGAACTTGTTGCTTCTGTTCTTGCAGAACTTGAATTGCAAGTTGCATTAATAGAAAGAGATCAAGCAGGTTAGGCAAAGGCGTGATATATTAGTACCTTGATTGTTAGTCAGTTTTACAGTTAAGGAAGCAGTTTTTAGCTTTGGGAGGTGTCTGTAGATTCAGTTTATTTTGAAGGTTGTCTTAGTGTTGTTCATATTCCTTGTACTTTTTGTGATTTTTCATTAACTGTTTCTCCCAGTTTACTTCAATTCATTTGTTGGATGAGTTTTTACTGCCCTATAATTAAATGCTGAGTTAGATTGAGAAATAACCTCATGTGTGTACTTCTCACCCAATAAAATTAGTATTTCTATTTTTATATGTTGATTTCTTTGTGTACATTTCAGCCCTTACTGGAAAATGTCTGTTTCCCAGATTTTTCTGAGAGGTGCTATTTTTTCATCATTTTATCTTTTTTATCTTTTTCTATCTGTCTTCCTTATAAAATCACTGGTGACTCAGGGAGAGACAAGCAACTGAATAACCTGGATGTGCATTTTATCTTGAGTGCATGCCAGGTCAGAATAATTTGCAAGCTTAAATTTACCTCTACTTGTTTGAATTCATAGTACGGTCCTTTTAATGTATGTCTGCTTTATTGTTTCTGTATATATCTTTTCAGATCTGATATTATAAAGGACTGGGTTGTGATGAATCTCTTGTAAGTTCTGGGTTTTTACAGTTGGAGAAGTTTCTGCGGCAACCTGACAGCTATTTTTGGAAAGCATTCCTACGCTTTATAACAATGATTGTCTATATACTTCTTGTTGAATAACCAGAAGGAATGTCAATGGATCTTATACTCATAGTCCCTTCCATAATTTGGTGTTTTTCATGTACAGTTTTCTTAAATTTTATTCTTTCTTACTACCTTGCGGTTGCTACTCTCCTGTATATATCTGTAGGGTCTGTATCTGTTTTATACATTCAATCAATAAAGAAAAAACTTGTATTTTTGTATATCATTTCAAAGCTTCTCCACTTCTCAAGCTGAAATAAGAGAGCTATGGTTTATACTTTTTGGGCAATATTTGGGACAATAGACCACTTCAATTCTTTACCAGCTTAGGGTTCCTAGCCTGGAAATTTTAAATGATTTTAAACCCCTTAAAATGATAGTTAGTTGACATTCTTATCTAAATTTGGCAGCGGCTGTGTTTCTCCTCGAGATGATGGTTTTGATAAACTAGTAGAATAACAACAATGTTGAGTAAAATAATGAGATGTTAGCTGGACCCCTAATTCAGTCTCGCCACTGTGGAAATAAATCCAGAACTGGTTTGTTGCTTTGTATTCAAAATTAACACCTTCAGTTTTATCAACAACAACAATCTGGACAAACCAACTTTATTGTGCTTCTAGTAGTCAAAATAAAAGTGTTCCACTTTTTACGCTAGTGCTTCTCAACATGATCTCTTTCAGTTCCTGTTGGATTAATTTCCTTTTCTGATGTTAGATTTGTAAATAATGCACAGAAACTATGACGGTTTAACATTCCAAAAAAAAAACTAGACGTTTAAAGTTGGAGACATGATTCCAGAATGAACGACCAAGCTGAAGAGAACACACTTGTTCTTTTTGGTTCTGGGGCAGAAGGCGTGAGCACCTCGAACTTTTCTTAAATTAATGTATACCATTTTATTTTATTTTTTAAAAGTATGCTGTGGAATGGATTTTAATTGGTAAGAATAATTTCCTAATAAGTTCAACTGAGCTCTCCAGCTTCTTTACTTGAACTTATCTTGGCTCATATCAGTTCTGATGATATTCGAATGTAGAGAAGTAACTATTCAAATGAGTCGTCTATGGAGATTTTTGTCTTGACACTAACTGTCCAGCAATATAGTTCTCCATGCCTTTACAACAGATACAATATGAAAAATTGCCCACCAGACCTGGAAAAATCTGATTGTTCTGACCAATGATGCAAGTTACTCACTTTATTACCAAGTATCAATACCAAATGCTGTTGTATTAACCATTAAAACAAGATAATCATAATTTATTGTCCGTATTTTATTTTAGTTTTAGAAGGGTGCTATTGGAATGGATATTTTATTAGTAGGAATAATTTCTAATAGGTTCAACTAGGCTCTCCAACTTCTTTACCAGCTTGTGCTTAGCTCATATCAGTTCCACTGTTGATGTTCAAATGTGAAGTAACCTTCTAGGTGAGAGTCTGGTCAGTAGGAATTTTGTCTATTATAACTGTCCAGCAATATGATTCTCATGCCTTTGTAGATGCAATGAAAAATTGTACAAAAGGTGGAAAAATCAGTCGTTCCACAACCACTGATACCAGATTGTATGAACACAAACATACCCACAAGATACTATTCCTTCTCCCCTCATTTAAAAAGATTCTGCTCATGGTTTGTTGGGACGCTGTAAAAATATACACTTAGGTTGTTTAATAACTTCCAACTTCGCAAAGTCTCCTGCACCATGGTTGTTAGATGACTATAACTAGATGATGAAGTAGGCACAATGTTTGGCTTGTCTTTCTTATGCTTATATTCTTTTAGCATATGTATTGGAAGTTTTTAGGGCTTTGTTGTTTATAAATATTTATCCCCATATAATTTGTTGGAAATGATGCTATATTAGAAGGCGTGATTATGACTTTTTGTTGCGATAAACCTTTCAAACTTTTTTTATAAGGTTGTAAATAAGCCATTTAATGTTGATCGTGAAACTTTTTTTTTTACTCGTCTTCTTCCCTGAATTTCCTTTTAATATGTTACCTGTTTGTACTCATCTAAATTCAATCTACATACCAGCTGGTGGCTTTTTGGTGCAATTTGCTGAGCATCATTAAGTTTTTTGCACTTTTAAGTGTAAATAACTTTTCAAATTAAAACAGTACAGACTGCTAGTGTGTTCAAATATAAAATAGTTTAAATACATATAAAACTTCATTACTTTTGTTTGAGGTTGCAGCTTTTCTGTGCATATGTATGTCTAATAATGTTGCTTTCAGAAAATACATCAGTGTTGTTTGTTTAAAATGAGGTCTTTTCTTAGTTACTTATCATCAGTCATCTTAATATATTAAAAAATGTTTCCTTTTGTTTTGTACTGAGTTCTTATCCTTCTATCAACTTTTGAGTCATTATTAAGGACTTGTATTGTGGCAAATTGGTGCATTACCTAGGTGATGGAAAATTAGTAACTAGAATTGGAAGGAATAGTGGCAGTGTTCTGGCGGTGAGAATCATCCCCTGATTGATCTTATATTTGTGTGATTGACGTTGTCATGATGGCGTATATTGCACTTTTCATGGTTTAAAGGGTGGTTTTTCAATTTTGTTTCAAGTTGTTAGCTGGAGACAAGCTTCTGAAAAATATAAAATATTTATTTAGTAAGAACCATGGCAATAAGTCCAATAGATGTTTATGGGCTCCTTAAGAAGAAAATTAGGAAAATAACATTTGGTTGGTGTGCTATAAATCTGTTTCTTATGTCTTTATTTACTATGCACATCTTAGACCTGCATCTCATTCAATATTTTGCTGAATTTATTTTGAATAGAGTTTGAAAATTAAGAAAATTTAAATTGGATTTCTTTTTAGGAATGCAAGTCCATAGATGATTTCTTCTAAACAGACCATAGATGACTACTGGCTCAAAAATCTATGTGCAGCCATTCAAAAATTTGATAAACAATGTCTCAGATTAAAAATTGCCATCAGTGTACTCTTGATAATTTAAATTATACTACGCATTGTGCTCTCAGAAAAAAAAATACCATAGTTCTGTTTGGGTTGAAAAATGTTATCAATAAAAATTACCCACCTACAGTTTGCACATGGTACTTGGTGAGATTGGTTCACACAATCCATTTTGCAAAATCCTTTCTTTTTCCTTTTCTCTTTAGTCCTGGCTAGACTCTAATTTTGTTTCATTTTTATAGCACTTAGGTATTATAAATGTGTATGTTCCCTCACTTTTTTAATATGAAATCAAGGAGTTGTTTTCTCTTTTTAAGCCACGACCCTCTTACAGCAACCCTCTTTTCGATACAATTTTTGGTGACATCCCTCTTTTCCGATAGGTCACTTTTCTGCCAACAAATGCCCTTGTCCATTGGACCTTTTCCGGTAGACCTTCTCCATCGGACTTTCTCCCGTGGACCTTCTCCAACAGCCCTTCTCTAACGGACCTTCTCTGGTGGACCCTCTCCGACGGCCCCTCTCTATCGGACCTTCTCCGATGGCCCTTCTTCTGCGAACCTTCTCTGGTGGACCTTCTCCGATGGCCTTTCTCTTGCAAACCTTCTCAGACGACCTTATAAAGTGGACCTTCTTATTAGCCCTGTAAGGAAGCGGACTCCCTGACGGACCTCCGCGGACCTTCCCGGCCAAACCCATCTCTAAGCGGACCTTCTGGAAATAGATCATCTTAGCGGACATCTCAACGATAGACCTTCTTTATCGGACGCTTTTGGCGATCTACTTCGCGAACTCTCTTTCGGTCACATCAAGCGCAATCTTGCGGTCAATTCCTAAGCGACACATCTTATGGTTGTCTTTACTCACAATCATCAACTGCCATGTAGTCAATTTTGTGACTTTTCCAATATTTGATCTACTAACCTGGGTTGTATGTCTAACAAACTTGATGCATTAGGATTAAAATACATATATAACCCATTTGACTATATCTCTTTCGAACAGGGGAGTGTTAAGGATTAGTTTCCTAATCATTGAATCCTTTATTTTCTTTCCTTTTCTGCTTTAGTCTACTATAATTGGACTCTGAATTTTGTTCCTTTTCTTTTAATTTACTTTTTCCCGTTGCCATAAATATGTATGTTCCCTCACTTTTTAATCAATGAAATCAAAGAGGTTATTTTCTCTTCATAGTACTTTAATTATGCTGCGCATCATTGCTCTCCGACTATGCCACATTATGTTGCTCTTGATGTACTTTGCCTTTCCTATTGATGGTGTTAATTAGATTTGTGAACTAATGTGCAGTTGCAGGTTTCAGACCCAAACATTAAAAAATGAGCTATTTTAAATATTGTATTTTTTTATTTCTGCTGCATTGTTGTAGTTTAACTTTTCTGTTATGTAGTATGAATTAAATTAGCCATTCAATAATTTGATTTTCAGTAATTTATTGTTGTATTAGGTTATAAAACTTTAGTTCACTTTGGAGCTCAGAAAATATCTTGGTTGATGGGGAAGCCTCGTTTGGGACGAATAAGTTGATTCATTACTCCGCCAACTTTGACAAACATACGGAAGGCACGGGTGAGTCATATATAGATGGCATGGGAGCTAATTTTCATGTTTGCATCTATTTTAATTTTTTGTTTATTTGTTTTGACATGTTTAGAGTTACCATCAGGTTTGGGACTAAAGTTAATGATCTGGTTGTGAGGATGACACTGTGGGGTTGAAGTTTCTGATTCAAGAGAAAAATCAAACATAATAGTCGATTGAGATATGATGCAGTTGTTTTTAGCTGTAGGCCATTCTGCACGTGATGTATACCAGATGCTTCTGTCTCATAAATCATAGTTTTGGTCCCAAGATTTTGCTGTGAGTTCTTTGTAATATTCAGTGGCACTTCAGATTCTTTATTTCGTTCCTGTCTATAGAGATAATTTTTTTGAGAAGTTTCATTCATCACAGAGATATTATAGGGACTACCTTTTTTGTTTCCATTTACGTAAAACACAAATTTGGCGTATTATTGCACCTCACAGTAGTATTGAGCTTAGGAAAGTTGAGTGTTAGTGACTAGTGATTTAGTGGAATTAGGGCTACTAAGGTGTTTGATGTTTATTATTATTCACACACATGCAAATGTTATTCGATAAACATATACTCTAATGTTGGTTAGGTATATTTGTGCTATTCTGTCAATTTCCATATTAGAAAGTTATATTATGAATATTTGAGTCACTATTATGGTCTTTTGTTTGACATTTGTTTTCTGTATAATTGGATAAAATCTAGTGATGATTGTTGGTTGTTCTTTGGACCTAGGCATTATGCTTGTGCTCATTAAATTTTAACTATGGATAAACAGGGTTGAAACTGGGATTGAGCATCCTCAAGAGACTAATAAACAGCACCCCAGGTTGGTTTTGCCAATAAGTTTCTTTGTTGACGAATTTCATCATTTGCTGAATGCTGATTTGATTAATGATTTTCTATGCATTGGAATTTGGATGTGAAGTTATTTTTCATTGGCAATATTCTGTTCCACAATCTTTAGTCTACCAAGTAGCAACTGGCAGCTCTAGAAAGATCTACAATATGGTACAGCCACTGATTACAAATTGATGGCTCTATTGCAGCATGTGTGACACCTATGCTCATCGCATCATCTTGTGATGATTCAATTTTCAATAATATTTTGGTGTGCCAGCTGAATTTTGTTTGTTCACTCTTTTTATTACAATTTCACACATTTTGCCATAAGAAGAAATAAGAACCACATTGTTTATATAGAACATGTAGTACTCAAGAAGCTTGGCTGCTGGGGTTCACAAAGGGGACGTGGAAAAGTTCCTGTTGCAGATTACAAGGTTGTCAAGTATCATAGGAGAAGATGGAGACACATCCTTTGATTCAGGAGCAACAAGTAAATAAAATTGTTCTGTCCTTCTGCATGTGTCTGGTGGGCAGGTATATT
The DNA here is from genome assembly GCA_016808115.1 of Tetrastigma voinierianum. Lineage (NCBI taxonomy): Eukaryota > Viridiplantae > Streptophyta > Magnoliopsida > Vitales > Vitaceae > Tetrastigma > Tetrastigma voinierianum. The sequence goes on along the minus strand of JAEQBH010002680.1, from coordinate 354,698 downwards.
TTTTCTTTTCTTAGTCCTGTTCGAAAGTTATGTTTGCAGGCTGTGAGTATAACAGTAGTTTTAAATCATCCCTTCCACCTGTGATTTTCTTCTTGATGCACTGGAAGGAGAGTATTTTAGCCCAAGTGATCACAAATTATCTAGATGATTACAATCTTGAAACTTCTTTTATGGAATATTGTCAATCAAGCGGTAGAAGTTTAAAGTATCCAATCTGATTTACAGGTTTCGAATTCTTCAAAACTAGAACTTTTTACTGGAGATGCCTTCTTCAAATGATATGGCTGGATTGATTAGGCTTGATGAGATGAATGTGGGATGAAATCCCATGATTACTACTGAGTTTGTGCTCATATTCCATATTCTGGATGGAGTTACTTTATAAGGTGCTTGCAGGTTGTTCTCACTAGTACAAATCCATCAGAGAATTTGTATGTGGCATGTCATTTTCTCGTGACTCCCTCAGGTGGGCAAATGCAGCACTTGTCATTAATGTATCATCGAAAGATTTCAAGGCATTGAATTGTGATGGACCCCTTGCAGGGGTTGAATTTCAGGTTTCTTTCGGGCTCTACTTTAGTGTAGCATTTATTATGATGTTTCTTGTAAAATTCTTTCCTCACTTCTGCAAATCTCAATTAACTATAGAGCTGAATGTTAAAACCATCTGGGCTTCCTGTTCGCCACAAGTTTCCTGTTTGACCGACTTACCATAGGGTAAATCAGTCCTTGTTTCTACCATATATAGGACTTAAAATAGCTATATATTCATTCTAATAATGTTTTCGCCTGGTTGGAACCTTCATAATTTCCATCTTAGCTGTAGCAGTATTTCTTGCTCATGTAATTTCTACTGTCATTGTTTAGCGGGAATTTGAGAGAAAAGCAGCCATCATGGGAGAAATTTTGTGAATTTTCATTAGGAACAGTCACTGATTTATGGAAAACAAATTGTCTGGTGAGATTTCTCTTCTGTTCCAAGGGTTGCCTTTACTCACTGAAGATTTCACCTAGTAGCGGCTTGTTCTTTTGTTGCAGTGACATCTCCACCACCATCAAGTTATCGGTTAAGTCAGAGCAGCCAAATCTCCATGAGTTGTTCCCCTTACACCTCTTAGAGGCTTTGCAGCGCTCAATTGCAATGTTTGTGAGGAGTACTACATTTCTTTCCGGTTTTTGGGTGAAAGAAGACTACAAATAAGGAAATATACAAAGACGGTTAAACAACGAACCACAATAATCATCAAATGCAAATTTTGTAACATCTCTTGGAAAATCTGACCACCAAATATTTGAATTAATATTGCAGATACCTTTCTTAGCTAAACAATCTGTTGTTCTATTCACTTCCCCATAAAACATGACCAACAATCTCTTTCATTTTCTAGTTAAGACAAGTATTCTGGTGTTCCTTGTTCATGTTCACTTTCACTTCTCAAGTTGTCATAATTTTTGAATTCTAATAACTTCTCAAGTTGTCATAAATAACGTAAAATTCAACTAATTGTGTTCTTTTGCTGAATTTTGGAACTCCAGTTACCTGGATTTATCTCAAAGGCAGCTGCTTCATGGAGTCGAGTATCATGTTTTTCTCATTTCCATAAATTTGTAATTCTACTGTTTGAGAACTCTTATGAATGGATTTTACCGCAACATCTTCAACCCAAGATCACCAACATCTCTGTCTGAATCTTCTGCTTGGGTCCTGTTTCTGATCATGTTCATATTGTTCCAAGAAGTGTGCAGCAGATCATTCTTAACGTCTTTCTAACAGACAAGAACCAGTTCCCCATCAAATTCTCGTGGCGGCGACACATATAAGCACATCACTGAGAGGACTCTCTCCACTTACACAGTCAGGAGAAAAGGGCTGGCTATGCCGGTGGAATTGTGAGTGCAGCAGTTGATGGCATGTATGCTGGCTTTGCTGTGGCGAAAAGTCTCGGTCTATACTCCGGTGACATTGAGTCGATTCTCGGCAAGGCTCAGATTGCTGGATCAGCTAAGTATTGAGATACCATATGGCTGTTTCTCCTGAGAAAAATGGCTGCCATGAAGTTGAAAACAAGCATGATCAGTTCAAAGAACCAAGAAAATTTCCAGTCTGGGCGTCATTTTCAACTTGCAATGCATCTGTGAACATGTGAGGTTAGCATACACCGTTAATATTTTTAGAACCCCTTTCACCTCCCACTAAAAGGCCCGATAGAGGGAGAAAGGTTTCTCATATATTCACTTCAATTGGACCGTGTCCAGCCGTTGTGGGACGTCCAACACTCCCCTTCTCACAGATGGACTCTGGGTTTTTTTTTTTCAATCCTTTCAACGAACACTTGACCCAGCTCGATGTCATGTGTATTTTAGAACTTTGCCATCTGCTTATTAAAAAGACCTTACCTGTATGAGGGAAGGGATTCGCTTTATATATATATATATATATATATATATATATACTTTAATTGGACCGTGTCCAGCCAGCTGAGGTTTTTTTTTTTTTTTTTTTTTGTTTTTGTTTTTCCAGTCATTCTAGAGGATGGTAAGTATTGAGCCTCCTCCACCGTGATCTAGACACTTGATCGGCTCTAATACCATATTAATATTTTAGAACCCTTTTCATCTCTCACTAAAAGACCTTATAGAGGAGAAAGGGTTGTCGTATATTCAACTAATTGGATAGTATAAGCTCGATCTGTCAGGACTTCCAACATATACATTAGACTTTTTCCTAATAAGAATCCAGAAATGTAGACATCTTCTTCACTCACCTTATAATTTATGATTCTGCAGGTGTGATTTCTTATATATCAGTGGCCAAATACCCAACATTTGACCTAAAATCTGAAGCTGAATTTGGAGCAGAAATGAAGAAAATCCAATTCTACTAGGTTGAATGCTTATATATGTCTGTCTCGACTCTTTAACCACTCGAGCTATGTCTTATTGGTGGGAATTGGTTATATAATGCTACTAAAAGTTAGAATAACTGTAACCTCAAGTACTATTTTTGCGTAGTATTTATGTATAATGTTGGTTTGTTTTAAATATCAAGTTTTGCTATTATACAAACTGTAGAAAATGAAATATGATGCACATTATGAAATTCAAAAGCTTTCGAAAACAGGGTTTATTCAAGAAAAGATCGATTAAAATATGTATGGTCAAAAGTAAACTGCTGCATATAAAAATCATGTTTAAAATATAGTAATTAAAAATATGGGTGTATGTTAAGACATGTTTGATGTTTTCAAACAACTTTTCCTTTACAAAATTAAAATAAAAAAAGTTTTTAAAATTTATTTTAATGATAGAAGCTCCAAAAAACATTAAGTTATCTCACAAAAAGGCCTAGTTTGGCTACCTTTTGGGTTTCTCCTTTTGTGTTTTTAGATAAAGATAGAAGTTAATTTTTTTTTTGAAATATTTTGCATTTCAAAAAATCATTCTTTTCTTAATTTTTTTCTAAAGATCACAAGTTTTATTTTTGATGAAAATTCAAACATTTATAGGGTTGCTCTTTTGTTTTTTTGTATTTTTATTATAAAAACATTGGGGCCAGTGGATTTATGTCGTCGACAGTTTGTTGATAAAGTTGATTTAACTATCTTGTATTTGGAATGCAAGTGTTACTGAATGTTTTGGATTATAAAATGTTTATATAAAAAATATAAAATTAATATTGGGATTAATACAGATTTTGTAAAAGAAATATTACAGTTTCAGTCAATTATGTGGCTTCAGGTATTACGCCCAGCTAAGTATCAAAGTGTATATGTTAGTGTTTAATTATAAGATAGTAGCTTCAAGGCTATTAATGTTAAGTATCACAAGAATATACTATTATACTCGAAAAATAATTATTTTTTATTAACTAAAACTATTAATGTTAGTGTCTAGATATACTATCATACCCGAAGCATAATTATTTTCGATAAAATTCTACTAAGGTGTAAGAAGCATGGAATTTGGCTTTCGGATTATTTATATTCTTTGTAATTATTCCTAAATCAATGGCCAAAAACAAAAGTTACCGCCAATGAGGGCTTTATTGAAGCCCACCGACAGAGGTGAAAAGTGAGAACTCCCCCCATTTCTCAAGTCTCCATCTGAAACGGCACACGGTTCTCTCGTCGTTCTGTTTCTCTCTGAAAGCGACAATTCCACCATTTCCATCACCAGGTAGTTTCTTCCAACACTTCTTCCTGCTTCTCTCTCTCTCTGTTTTATTTTATTCTCTGTGTGACTGCTTACAGATTCTGAGATTGATACATTTCGGATTTCTTTTTTATTTTTTGAATTTACAAACTCTGGAATTTCTCATGGATACGAGGTTTTTGAGGTTATTTTGTCTGATGCTAAATTATGTTTGAGAGAGTCTTTTTCCCGATATCTTTTGGGGCCTTTTGGTTTATGGCTTTTTTCGATTATGGTATATTTATTTATTTATTTTTCTTCTGTAATTGTTTAATTACAAATTATTCATGAAACTACTGAATGTTCTTTATGCGGACAATTAGGAACAAAAATGTTGCGACGGGAGAAGTAAGATGTTTTTGATTGGGAATCATTTGCCCTCTGATGGGGTTGGATGTATCTTTAAGTAAAGTAAAATTTCCATTTAAAACATGGGATGCGTCGCTTCTAATTCATAGGTTTCATCTTCTTATTTGGAAGGTAGATTCACAAGTTCTTGACTTTATTTTCTGAACCAATCTAGAAATAGTAGAGCGTAATTGCTTGAAACTAAAGATTATGACATATGCTATGTAAAGAAGAGATAGAAGAAGAAAAAGAAGGTAGATTCACTGGTTCTTGATTTTATCTTCTGAACCAATTTAGCAATACTAGAGTGTAAATGCATGAAACTAAAGATTATGATATATGCTATGTAAGGAAAAGATTATGACATATGATATGTAATGAAGAGGAAGAAGAAGAAGAATTAGTACAGGGCAATAAGAGGAACAAGAAGTATGTGGCAATAAGAACTAGAAGTGGTGGTAATAAGAAGAACTAGAAGCATATGGTAATACGAAGAAGAAATGTGTTCTAAAAGTATATGACAATAATAAAAAGAAGAGGTGTGCTCTAGAAGTGTATGGTAATAAGAACTGTGTTCTAGAATTATATGATACTAAGAATTATGTGTACATGGTAATAATAATTGCATTCTAGAGGTATATGGTAATAAGGATTAAGGAGTGTGAAGAAGATTGATGAACTTCACCTATCAAAAAAAAAAAAAAGATTGATGAACTAGGGAGTCAAGGAACTAAGGAATTGAGCAAGTGGTTGTGGATAATGAAGAAAAAGAAGAATGAATGACGAAATCAAAAAAGTTGGCCATGGATGTGTTCTTGAAGGATACAGTGATATTGAACATTCTTTACTTCAAAATGTCTTGTTGGTGAACTGAGGATTTGTAGAAATGGTTGTGGATATTGTTGCCAATTTTCCAAGTGGCAGAAGGAAGTGGTTGTGGATGTTGTTGGCAACTTGCAAAGTGGCTGACGAAGTGGTTGTAGATGTTATTGGCAAAGACCAAAGTCAAACCACTTGGTGGGGATTTCATCATTAAAACTTTGGAAATTCAAATTCCAACGAATTTAGGTTTGCCTAGGTGATCTATCATTAATTGACGGGCGCTAAATAGGTGCATAGTAGTATTAAAATCATAGAGCTTTGTATCGCATGAAGTATGCGTCGAGTTCTACGTGAGTATAATGGCTAGTCAGTCAGTCCCACATGGAAATGTGTTGAGTAATGGTCAGCATGTCTTCTTAAAATATTATCTAGACCTAAAAAATCGTGCGAATCTGATTTAAGAAAAAGAAAAAACTTAATCCCTAAGTTTTGCTAAATCAATTGATGAAAAACTAGGTTTGCCTTCACACACCATACTCGGTAGTTTTCAACCTAGATGATTATTCATTAAAGTATGCTAATAGAATTACGTTGACGGGTTGATCATGCCTGAATATTCTCTATAGAGAAATGTATCACCTATCTAAATAATAGGGTGTATTGCATCTACGCCTCGACCACGGACTCGGCAGCTTAAATGTTTAAACCTAAATGCGCACTTGGAATCAAGATAATATATTCACGCGATTGACCAAGTGTTGCTATTCATATCCTGGGGTCAATAAATATTAAGATCACTAGGACTCCCGACCAAAAAACAGCTATAATCAGCGGCCAAACACTACTGCATGTAAATAAAGGTACATGAATAGAGCAGGGTGAATCAATACATATACTGAATGAAAGCGAAATTAACAATTAATCGGTCGAGGCGTTGCGAGGCTAATAATGAAACACAAATGAAACTAGAACATGAGTATAAATTAGATTTCTGCGGTAGGAATCAAAATCATCTAAAATGTTTAGGGAATAAAAGAAACTAGGGTGCACCACGATGTGTATCAGATAAGCATTTATTAGTCTCCTTCTTAGATTGTTAACCTTCGGTACTTCTGCCCCTAGGCTCTCCGCCGCTGATCCCATCTCTCCTACATGACCTCACGGCCTCTCGGCCTCCCCTAGTGCCCTGCGAAGATCTTCTATTTATAACCTCTCTAAAAGTTCTGCCCAAAATCACATGAAATGGGCTGGGCTTTCCTTGTCCCTTTGCAGCAAGCGCGTTTCCTGCTGTAGCGAGCACTGTTGACTTGCCAAAAACTCATTCTCTGGATGTTGCAGCGGGCTGAAATTCCTTCTGCAGCGGCGAACATCTTCATGGATTGCAACTTGCATAACTTCTTCGTTCGCACTCCAAATTTGATGTTCTTGGTATCGTTGGAAAGCTCTTAAAGTGTAGAATGCATCCATATATAGCTTGATGCAATTTGAGCTCATATTATATCCGAAACTGTGAAAATATAGTAGCTGCTGCATGCTGTAGCAGTGTTTGTTGATTTTTCACTTTTTTCACTTCGATTTCTCACAATTCCACCAAATGGTTGACCTAATCATAAAGATGAACATTTAGAAAATTAGGACACTTATTTAATATAAACACTACTAAAAACTAAGTAAAACATAGGGCTAAAATGAGTATTTTATATAAAACATAGGATTTGTAGAAATGGTTGTGGATATTGTTGCCAATTTTCCAAGTGGCAGAAGGAAGTGGTTGTGGATGTTGTTGGCAACTTGCAAAGTGGATGACGAAGTGGTTTGTGAATGTTATTGACCAAAGGCCAAAACCACTTGGGGTGAGGTTCATCATTAAAACTTTGGAAATTCAAATTCCAACGAATTTAGGTTTGCCTAGGTGATCTATCATTAATCTTGCTTGGTTTTTCATTTTGGTGGACTATGGCTTGAAGAAGATGATGATGATGATGGGTCGATCGAGGAAGGTAGCTTATACAGGTACTTGAGATTTAGCGGAGTATAGGTTCAGTCATCGTGCTTGGAAAAGAGAATGATAATCTTTTCTAGTAAGAGGTTGGGTTTTTGGTCTTACTATGTTTATAGTGCCACTCCTTTTGGTTAGCACTCCACATTGAATTTCTTTCTTGTTGGTTCAAAGTAATGGTTTTTTCTTTTATCTATGACCTAAATTATTTGGTTAAAGTGCTCGTGCAGCTTCTAAGGGATGTTTTCCCCTCCAAGTAGTTTCAAAGTAGCATATGTGGATAAATGATGGTTAAGCCGCACTCGCATGTAGTTAAGATTGCCCGACGTTTGTGAGGTAGAAGAATCTATGAATAAGAAGATCAAGTCAATCCTTGTGGAAAGTCTTTTCTTAATATTCGCGAGCATACCTTCCATCTTTCTATATACTTAGTCTATGAACCTGGCATAATCAGTAAGCCGGGTTTGTTATTTTTGTGGACTATAGCTTTAAGAAGACGAAGAAAGACACTATTTGACCAAGATTAACTTGTCTTGTGGGATTTATCCATTAGAACTTCAAAAGTTCAAGTTTCTATGAATGTGGGTATGCTTAGGTGACTCTATCATTAGCCTTGCTGGGTTTGTTATTTTAGTGGACTATGGTTTCGGTAGACGTGCATTGCTCTTGTAATAGGGACATATTTCTTCTTATGTGCTTGTGGACCACTAAATCAAACTCAATAGGAAATAGGTTTTTTGCTTTTCTTACCCATGCTAAGTGAAATTTGCTACCAGATTTACAATGAAAGAAGGTTGATCATTGGAGTGGGAACCGCCCACCTCAAATGAAGCTTTATTTAAAATATGGTATTAGGAATCTTTATGCTGGATTAATTTTTTAACTAAGGGCAAGAATCATCTAAAATTATTGGTGGGTCTGCCTTAATCACATCTTTGGGATACGAGTTTGGTGGGTAGGTTCTCAAGATCTTTAGTTGATCTGCTAATCACACATGAAATGAAATGTTGTGTGAAGATGTTTTTTATTAATCATGGTTGATCATGCAAGCTCTAACAACCACAACAACAACAATAATAATAATAGTCACATGAAATGAAATGAAATGTTGCGTGAGAGATTTTTTATTAATCATGGTTGGTCATGCAAACATTGAGAACCACAATGATTACAACAACAGCAACACCAACAATAGTAATAATATTACTGTCATTTAATTTTTTGTTATGTAGATTATGTTGTATTAGCTATTTCAAGATTTTCCGCCAATCCCCCCTTACTTTATAGACTCATAATGTATAGTTGTTGATAATTGCATGGATAATGACCGTTTATACATCTAATAAAATGGAATTTGAGGGTTCAAATTCTGGAACAGTGGAAACATTCCTATTTAGATTGCAAGGAAAAGTGACTAAAAAGGCATTATTGTGTGTTCTGGTTTGCCATATTACTTTCTTCTTTAATCAAGATAGAAATATTTTAAATTATGAGCAAAAGGTACATGAGAAAAATGAAGAGTCCTTTCTTATTCTTTAAAAAAAAAAAAAAAGTTTAAGGAATTCTCCCAATGGTTAAAAACATATGCCTAAACTCTTCCACTGTATTAAGAAGACTGAACCAAACAATTTAGTTCAAAAGAAAGTACAATAGGATCTTCTTAAACCTAATAAGAACTTCTCTTATTGCTACGAAGAACCAATCAAGTTAAACTACATTGAGAGGCATGCCTTTAAAGTTGATGTATGAGAGGCTGAGAAAGAGGAATAGAAGTGAAATTAGATCCTTTTTGAACAAGTGATTTGTCATAGGGATCTTGTTTCTAATGTTGCTCCCGAAACCCATATATGAAATGGTCATCATGTAAGAACTAAATCCATATTAGCCTGTTGGAATAGATTCTGCCATTCCTAAAGTTGTAACACAACATAAAATGGTAATAAATTGCTTCTGCACCCCACATACAAAATACACTAGCTAGGGCTAGGGGGTTTGTAAGGTCTATTTATCTTCATTTGTGCCAATAGTAAAGCAAAGACTTTGACCTTCAAAAGGGCATTAGTCATCTTTTCTACCTTGGTTTGTAAAAAAGGACATGCATTTGATAGATGAGACAATGCCTCCTAAGAACAAACCTAATCAGGCCAGATTGTTGCATCTGGAACAATTGAACATGATGAAAGATTTTACTAAGAACAAAATTGAGGAGGATAATGACTAGGTTATTGCATTTGGGATAACTGAAGAAATGCATTTAATTGAGAGAGGATATAAGTTTTTCAAGGTTCTCAATCTCCAAATCAATGAGGTTATTCATTATTTTCCCTTTAAATCGTATATACATTAGGTTTGGCTGGTCTTCTTCCATGTTCATGTCTTGTGTTATGCTTTACTTGTTGGCTCTAGTAGGCCTTCTTCCCTTAGATAAATCTTGTCTCTGCTTTGTACCTTAGATCTAGGAGACATTTGCCTTAATGTTTACCATGTAGATTTAAAACTAGTGGCCTTAGGCTTTGTACATGAGATTAAGGCCATGACGTGGGAAGAAATGAGAAGTTCCTAGCGTTTGGCCTTAGGCTTTGGGAAGAGCTGAGTTCTATTAGGGGTTTGTGGGATGGTCCCTGGTGTTTTGGTGGTGACTTCAATGAAATCCTTTCTCTAACAAGAGGTCCAAAGGGGGTAGGCTCTCTTATGCTATGAGACGGTTTTTAGAGGTCCTGAATGAGATGGGTCCAGAGATTGCTACCTGTGGGGGTCCTTACACTGAGGGCCTGCAATGGAAGGTCACGTCTCGCTAGGTAGATTTCAGCCTTTGCTGATTGGGAAAGCCAATTTAGTAAGGCGATCCAGAGGTACCTCCTAAGGCCAATTTCGGATCATTCCTCCATTCTATTGGACAATGATGGGGTTAAGACATGCCCTTCCCCCTTTCGCTTCGAACTTATGTGGCTAAAATTTGAGGGCTTTAAAGAGATCCTTCAAGGGGCGTGCAAGTTTGAGCTCATGGCTCTTCGCGATTCGCCGCTAAGCTAAAGGCTTTGAAAGGAATCCTAAAAGTCTGGAACAAAAATGTGTTTGGAAGAGTGGAGTCCAAAAAGGAGGCTTTACAGAGGGTGTCTTTTTGGGATGATCTTGAGAAGGAAAGGGAATTGGTCTTCGAGGAGATTGAGGAAAGAATTAAGGCCAAAGATGATTTTAAGAGATGGGCTGTCATGGAAGAGATCTCCTGGAGATAGAAATCCAAAGAGATTTGGCTGAAAGAAGGGGATAGAAATACGGGGTTCTTCCATAGGATGACCAATGCTCACATGAGAAGAAACTTTCTTCAAAACATCAAAATTAATGGAAGAAGGCTAGAAAAGGAGGGAGAGATAAAGAAAGGCTTGATAAATGCGTTTCAAAACTTGCTTTCGGCTCCAGGGTGTTGGCGCCCATCTCTTCCTAGGCTTTTTTTCATTGTGATTGGGGATGAGGAAATTATTAAGCTGGAGGAAGCTTTCACTGAGGAGGAGATTTGGTGTGCTATCTTAGGATTCAATGGAGACAAGGCTCGTGGCACTGATGGCTTCCCCTTGGCCTTTTGGGTCTTTAGCTAGGACTTTTTGAAGGAGGAGGTCTTGGGTTTTTTTAAGGAGTTTCACGAACAGAGCAGATTTGTTAAAAGTTTGAATGCCACCTTCTTAGTTCTGATTCCTAAGAAATAGAATGTTGAGGATCTTAAGGATTTAAGACCTATCAGCCTTATGGGAGGCTTATACAAGATCCTGACAAAAGTGTTGGCTAAAAGGAAAAAAAGGGTTATGGATAAGATCATCTCTCGGGCCCAAATACTTTGGTAGGGGAAGATAGATTCGATGCGGTCTGATCACAATGAGGTTGTGGATTCAACTCTTAGAAGAAAAGAGAGCGGTTTGGTTTGCAAATTGGATATCAAAAAAGCCTATGACAACATCGGTTAGGAGTTTGTTCATCAGGTCATGGAAAGAATGGGTTTTGGTAGCCAGTGATTGAGTTGGATAAAGTGGTGCGTGTCCACGGCCTCTTTTTCTATCCTTATTAATGGCACTCCTGTTGGCTTCTTCCAAAGTTCCAGGGGTCTGAGACAGGGTGATCCCCTCTCCCCTTACCTTTTCATGATTGGCATGGAAGCGCTTAGTTGCATGCTGAAGCTAGCCGTTGAAGGAAACTATTTTTTTGGCAGTAGGGTCGTTGATAGGGGACTAGAGGAGTTGAACATTTCCCACCTTCTCTATGTTGATGACACTCTTCTATTTTTTGAAGCCAACAAAGAGTAGATGAAGTTTCCAAGTTGGACTCTAATGTGGTTTGAAGCGCTGTCGGGGCTGAGAATTGATTTAAATAAGAGTGACATCATCCCTGTTGGGTCAGTTGGTAATGTGGAGTTAGCGATGGAACTTGGTTGTGGGGTTGGGTCCCTCCCTACATTGTATTTGGGCCTCCCCTTAGGTGTCTCCCATCAGGCAATAGGGGTTTGAGACTTCGTTGAAGAAAGATATCGGAAGAGATTGGCCTCTTGGAAGATGTAGTACATCTCAAAGGGAGGCAGGTTAACGCTACTTCGCAACACCCTCTCTAGTCTCCCAATTTATTTTTTATCCCTTTTCCGTAAGCCAAAGTTGGTTTGATTGGAGAGGATCCAAAGACAGTTTTTGTGGGGAGGGGCCAACCTCGAGAAGAAACCTCATCTTGTTAATTGGGCTACTGTATGCACAGAGAAGAAAAAAGGGGTTTAGGACCGAGAAGTTTTTCCAAGCTAAATAAGGCTTTATTATGCAAATGGAGTTGGCGGTTTGCCAATGAGAGACTCTCGGGAGAAAAGTTGTCGCGAAAGGCAACTGGTGAGAATTTCGGGGTCGCATACTTACATATTGGGGGCGCTTATGGTGTTGGGTTATGGAAAGAAATCAGGAAAGAATGACCTTTCTTTTTCCAGAATGTGGCTTTCTCCTTAGGTGATGGTAGGAGGGTAAGTTTTTGGAAAGATGTGTAGTGTGGTGAGGAGGCGCTAAGCTGCTCGGTTTTCCCTTCCTTGTTTACTCTGGCAGTGTAAAAAGATGCCATGGTGGTAGATTTGTGGGATTGTAGCAAGGAGGAAGGGGGATGGTCCTCGATTTTCCTAAGGTCTCTCAACGATCGGGTTTCAAGAGCGGAAAGATCTTATCTTAACTATCCAAAGATAGAAAATTCAATCTCATAGCAGGATAAGCCAAGGCTGGGATGGAGGTTTCTCTGTGAAGCGAATGTACAAGGTTTCAAACCTAGCACCTGTTATAGTATTTCCTTCTCGCTCAATTTGGAATTCCGTTGCCCCCCCCTAAGATTGGCTTTTTCGTCAGGGAAGCTCGGGTAAAAGTGCTCACGCTGACCAACTTAAACGGCGTAGGAGCCCTAAGAATAGGATGTTTTCTGTAAGAGGATGAGAGACTATAAAGACACTTGCTAATTCAATCGTAAGAAGCTTAGGATGCTTTGGGACCCTTTTGTCGATTATAGGCATCTACACCCGATAAGGGACACGCCATGGGGATACGACACACAGGACACGGACACTGCAATTCCAAAAAAATCAGATCACACAGATAAGAATAAGACACAAAATAAAAAAACATTCAAATATTGATCCTAAAAGACTTAGATAAATAAAAAACAAGTGTTCAAACATTGTTCTTACAAATATTCAAAGACTAGCATAAGTAATACTAAAACTAAATAGTAGCATTTCCTTCTGGATAAAATAAAATGGCTTCCAATTCAGGTTAATCAAGAGAAAGATCTGCAATCTCAAGAAATCTAGCATTCTCTATATCCATTGAGTTAAAACCATCTCCTCCAAGTCGTTTAATTTAAAGCTTATTTTAATTTTTTTGCCCTAATCAGAAGTAAAGGTGAAAAAAAAACCCGATTTTTGAATATGTAATTTAATATTTATGATCATTATCCGAAATTCATGTTTTAATTTGATTTTAAATAAGGTTTGAATATTTGAATAATTTTTCATTGCAACGTCGATCTTCATTTTGATATTTTTGGCATTAAATATGATTTTTTTGACAACTAAATATGAATATTGCCTTTAACAAATGTATTTTTGCTTAATTTGGTCATTTTTAGACTTTTTAAAACTATTTTCATCAAATTTTATATAATTTTTTATTTTCCAATATTTTTGTAAAAATATCCATCGATATTTTACCAATATCTGAAAGACTGCTAAATTGAAGAAAAGAGCCAAATAAATTCAAAAGGTTTGGTTTTTTAAGAATTAGGCTCTGACAGCAAGGAAGCTAGAATGTTAGCCCATACTTTTATAAAAACCACTTAAAAAAATCCAATAGCCATGTCCAATCGTGTCCTACTGTGTCTTAGTCGTCCCAAACCTGTCTCGAAGGCTCTACTTTATCCGGGTCAACCCACACACCACGTGGCATGTCCGACACGTATCCGACACATGTTCGCGTGTCGGACACGCGGACACTTCACCCACAGCCGTGTTCGTGCTTCTTTGATTGTAGGGATGAATTGGGTTTTCCCGCATTCAATCCTTCACACTCTCCTTTCTTGGCAAGGAGCACCTGTGGGTAAAAAACACAAAAAGATTTGGTTGGCTGCTCCCTTGTGCCTTTTTTGGACCCTATGGCGTGAAAGGAATAGAGTGGTTTTTGAGAATGAGGTCTCTTCCGCTCAAAGGACAAAAGCTACTTTCTTGAGTAACTTGTGGTCTTGGGCTAATTTGTATAGTGTTGATAACATGAATTTTTTAGTGGATTTTTTGTCTTCGATGGGGTGTAGGTAGGATTGTTGGGTTTTTGCTTGGGCCGGTAGGTTTTTTGCTGCTGTTTTTTTTTCCTGTCCCCATCTGGTTCCCCTTTGTATACTCCTAGTGTACTTCTTGGAACCTCTTGGTTCTTTTTTGATCAATATATTGCTTTTTATCAATAAAAAAAAGGCCATGACATGGACATGCTGATCTTAAATTTGAGTCATGGGCTGGTTGCTTTTTGTACTAATCAATGTGGGCTTAAATTTAAATTCCTTTTAAAACCCAAATCCAATACTGGTTTTCAATTTAACAGGATTCGAATCCCAAAATCAAATCCATTTCTGTAAGATCAAGGGGCACCTTTAGGCAATTCACTAACAAAAGCTCATCAGTCTGATCAGAATGAAATTAAAATAATTGCAGCATGCACTGAAAGAGAGTGAATCAAAAGGCAAGTTGAATGCAGAAAGGTTAGTCTACAAATATTAGGAAAGTAAGATGTGTGAACGAATGTTAGGAAAGTAAAATGCGTGAAGATTGAAACATATGGAAGAAGATGTTGAACATGAGGGTTGCAGCACATTGGAGAAGTTAAATTCAATGGGATCAATCATTTGAACTTTTTGCCTAGAATGATTATGGTTTCTGAATCTCACATTTTTAGCTAGGACTTAAATGATTCCAAATCCACTGGTATGTAGAGCAACCTAACCTAAGACTGGAATTTGATATGGGATCACAAACCTGAATCTTATTTTTGAATTCTAGGCAATCAACTAATTCTTTTCAAGAGATTGCCCCCTAATTCTTTATAAATCTTTTTTGATATAAGTGAATTTTAGGATGCTGTTTGATTATGGGAAGAAGAATTTCATTTAATCCATTCTAGCAGGAATTGCTTGACAGACTAGCAAAAAGAAGCATCAGAAGCAGGGATTTTTTCTGTATAGTCTACATGGTATGTTTGTAGTCTTTTAACTCTTTGATTTCCTTTTTTATTTCTCATTTTTGTTGAAACTTATGTTTTCAAACTGACCCAACTGCTAATTAGGATCTTACTGGACTCATATGAGTTTATGAAACTGTAATGATAGGAAATCATTCAGCGGTATTTCAACGATAATAGTTGGGCTTTGTGCAGAGAACAAGATAATCTTAATGGTTATGGAGACATATCAGAGTTATTGGTTGTTATCTTACTTGTTATATCATAGGAACAGGCTTTGAAAATGCAAACTGTCAATTGCCAAAATATCCTGAACACTGAAGTATTTCAATATTTTCTATTTAAAAGATGAAATTTCTCTTACATGTAATAATATCCATGATTAAAATATTTGAATGTTATGAATGCTTTTTTATATTATGTTATTCAATATATAAAAATAATTGATATTTATCGAATCATATTTATGAATATTTTTTATTTCTTCTTATTAACTTTAAATTTAGTTTTATAATGAAAAAAAAATTGTAAAATAAGTGTTATAAAGAAGTTAAAAAAAATGAGATTATAATATATAGGATACGTTATCCCCTCCCTAATCATATCCAATGCTGTATCCAGCTAATCAAACATACCCTTAGTGTTAAGTGCAGGCTATGTAATATGTATATACGTGTTAAGCCCCTTTAAATGAAATCTTTCTGCTCTTGGGCCTTATGTTCTTTGATTCCATGCAGGCTATGTATATACGTGTTAAGCGCAGCAAGACAACCTACTTTCTGCAGTGTGATCCAACTGAGACAATTCTAGATGTTAAGCAGAAATTGCATACACTCATTGATCAACCAATCAATGACCAGCGTTTGATCTTAGTAGGAACTGGGGAAATTTTAGATGATTCCAAAACATTGGCAGATCAGAAGGTACCAATTTGATGACACCATGCCCTTTATATGTTTTTTATTTTTCCTCCTATTATGTGCTTGGGTTGGATCTTAATTTTGAAAAATAATTTGTTTTGTTCAGACCAAAAATTTCCTGCAGATGTACTTATATTTTTAAGGAATATTTGAGGCTTAAATTTGTGATTATCTTGTCAATAAACTTTCCAAATCGTTTCAGGTTGAAAACGATGCTGTTGTGGCACTGACATTGAGAAAAGGTCTGTTATATTGCTTACATGTTTTCTATTTCTTTCTCACGTTGATGCATGTCACTTTCATACTAATGCATACTTAAGATCCTGGTTTTGTAAGTCTAGGGATTTGATTGAAGGATAGGTTATTCCGAGCATGTAAATTGAGGGAAAGAAGTTGGATTGATGTAAAAATTATATTCTATTCAGATTCTATCTTGAGGGGGTAAAAAAACATTCTTTTGTTTCTGCACATTGTTAAACGACCAACTCTACTAAAAGCTAAAACTTGTAGGATTTGAGTTTAATATGAATATCATGCCTTTAATATCCTCCCTCACATGCAGTCTCATACTTGCACATGGAGAGTTTAATAAATCAAATAGAGTCCTCCATGGACTCTTAAATCAACAAATGAGGAATAAATTACAAAGAGGTGAGACCTTTTGCCAAATCAGGCTTTAATACCATGTTAAACGGTCAACTCTCCTAAAAGCTCAAACTTGTAGGATTTGGGTTTAATATGAATATCATGCCTTAAATACCCTCCTTCACATGCAGCCCCATACCCGCACGTAGAGAGTCAAATAAACCAAATAGAGTCCTCCATAGACTTTCAAATCAATAAATGAAGAATAAATTGCAAAGAGGTGGTTAAACCCAAGACCTCCTATAAAACCAGGTTCTAATACCATGTTAAACGATCAACTCTCATAAAAGCTCAAACTTGTAGGATTTGGGTTTAATATGAATATCATGACCCTTTAACACACATTTTATAAGGAGTTGTAATTTATTGAGATTTAATCTCATTTGATTTTTCTCTTCTCTATTTAGGGTTGCTGAATTAAGTTTGCCTACTTCCAATTTTCTCCTGTCTTCATTTTTGTCGACGAAGGACGGAAACACAAGAATGTGCCAGGGCCCGTATGAGATAAGTGGCAAAAAGAGGTTTTGCTTCATCAGGGCACCTCACATTCACATTGCAGGATCTGGTCACTTCTCTTATTAGCCATAAAATGCGAAATAAACAGTTCTTATTCAAAACCAATACCTATATTGTGAAGAAAGATCGTCCAGAATGGTTGAAAGCGTTGACAAAAGGCAAAGTGAAATATTTGGAGAAAATGATTAAAATTACTAATTTTGAAGCCATGATATTCATATTAAATCAAAATCCTACAAGCTTGAGCTTTTAGCAGAGTTGGTCGTTTAACATGGTATCAGAGCTTGGTTTGACAAAAGGTCTTTGTTTCAAACCCTCTCCTTGCAAATTTGAATATTTAATCTCTATTTGTTGATTTGAAAGTCAATAATGGAGTCCGACTCTCCACATGCCCGGGTATGTGGTCGCATGCACGTGAGGGAGGGTGTCAAGCCATGATATTTATATTAAATCCAAATTCTACAAGTTTGGGCTTTTACGAAGTTGATTGTTTAACACTAATCAATACTGAGGCATGTCGATCATGGCTTTCAAACTGGTAATCCATCTCAATGGTGTCCATTTTGCAGTTTCTTCAGAACTGAACTCACCAAATGCATAAAAATACTTGACCTTCCTTTTCTTTCTATTCTTGACTGGATATGGGATTATTTTCTCGGTTAGCAATCAGGATGAATTAAATTTCCTTACTATTATGAAAATTTTAGTTTTCAATCATAACAAACATAGACCATCTCATATTCCTGACTCCTGTTATGCATTTTTTTTACCAATACTCTAACACCATTTATCTTTGCTTCCAGATGACAATGAATTTGAGGATGTCAATATTTTACGGCCAAATGACGATTTCTACCAGTCTCGCGATCCAGATGGCAGTTGGTAAGCTGGGAAATCAATCACCTGAAACAATTCAGTTTCAGAGACCATGTATGTTCATTATCCATTCTCCATTGGTTTTTTTTTTTTTTCCACATCCATTGTCCACCTCTGGATTTCTCTTTAAACAAACACTATTTTCTTGTTGCAGCATCTAAGGTAAGTCTTTTTGTGTATGAAGTTGGTGAGGACCTCCATTCTCGACGTCTGAAATAGCGGAAATCCTTCTCATGTTTGATTCGTAACTCTTCTTCCTCTTGAACTTGGATTGGTTTGTGCTTTTGTTATATCTTGTTCCCTTCTTGGATTGAAACCCTGTGTTTGGATACTGTGGACTGAACATCCATTAAATAAATAAGAGAGCTATAGCTAACATGCTGAACTATCATTTCCATACAATGGTTTTACCAAACAGGGCTCTGCCTCTTCTATTAGGAAAATATTTGCACTGAATCTTTAGACCCTCGTAATTATCCTGGAAAAGAAAAAGTTAAAAAGGACTAGGGTTTGTTTGGTTCATGTTTTTGAAAACTGTTTTTGATCATACACAGATAACACTATTTTGGTGTTTTTCGATAACTGTTTTTGTCTAGACTTTGATTCTTCTGTTTCTCGTGATATCATGGAGTTTTGGATTAAAATAAGGTTTTTTTTTAAATTTTTTTTATAAAATTAGTTTTAGTTTGAAAGTACTGTCCAAAGTAGTGCTTCTGGGCTACTTCGGATATATAGCAAGGCAATTGTTGCTGTCATGGACAACGGCTTAACAAACTTGAATTGCCGCTGCCCTTCACTTTAGTTAATTTGCTGCTGCCATGGATATCGACATTATCATTTATTGAATTGCCGCTGTCCATATGAAATTATTATTATTCTTTTGTACATTAACTTATTTAAAAATTATTGAAGCGAAAATATTTACTATTTGATAAATTACATCAAGTAATGGATACATCAACTTATTTAAAAATTATTGAAACGAAAATATGTACTATTGAATAAATTACATCAAGTGATGGATTCAGACATATATTTGTAAATATTTTTAAATTTTCATAACAAGCACATCCAAGGTAGCCTTAAATCCTAAATAAACCTACAAGTTTAATTTTAAAATATTTGTGAGTTTTATTTTTTACACCAACAAGTTGTATCCAGTTATGTATATTATCATTTTAAAATAGAAATATATAAAAAATTGTATACAAATATCAATATATATATCAATGAGTACCATAAGATGAAGTCTTTATATTTCTTTTAGGATGAAGTTTAGAATACATAGTTAGTTGATCTATAGGGTCTCGTGCAATCTTGAACGGAGTTGACGGAGCTGAGGGAGTTAATGGAGGCGAGGGAGTTGATAGATGAAGTACTCGACGATACGTGAGCCATGTGTCGCTCTACTGCAAGCCGCAGAGACCAAACTCGATACAAGGTCAACCATGGTCTCGCTGACGATATAAGAATGAGGGATGATAAATGGTGGGATGATATGACATCTACCCGCGACAACTCCGAGATGGTAAAGATGTGTGTGTCAAATTTTACAATGAAGCGTAAACATGATGATAAAAAGTATTGGAGCGATGGGTAAGATGGTAATTATGAATGTATCTGGGTGATGGGTAAGCATGGGGGGTATGTTAGGCAATGTCAATTAAGGTGTACATGACCTCCTCAATTATCCTAATTCACGACCTCGCCGATCAACTCTCCCTCTACCTCTACCTCGAATGGGCCGTGATACGAATCGGAGGATGACACCGAGGTCTAAAATGATGATTCATGGCGAGATGCCTTGATCGTAGTCAAGACAAATGGTCCTCTCCGATCTGGTGTAACACTAATCTAGCAATATGATGTAAGTCGTACACTAAACCGGTGGTAGCTCCACGTGAGGGACTAACTATGTTAGCCATGACAGAGATCTAAAAGAACCAACCAAACAATTATAAATAAATAATCTTTGATCAAATTTGAAAACACTTTGTAAACAATGCGACCGTAATCCTTACCAAAACTTGAAGAGGTATCGGTCGTAGCACTAACCTCATATCATCCTTATGGAGTGATGGTGTCATAAAACGTCGTGTAATATGACGATATCACTACATAAATGGATCATGGAAGTCCATAATTGTCACATCCCC
Organism: Tetrastigma voinierianum; assembly: GCA_016808115.1. Taxonomy (NCBI): domain Eukaryota; kingdom Viridiplantae; phylum Streptophyta; class Magnoliopsida; order Vitales; family Vitaceae; genus Tetrastigma; species Tetrastigma voinierianum. The sequence goes on along the minus strand of JAEQBH010002680.1, from coordinate 334,498 downwards.
ACCCCCTACTATCGGGCAGGCATGCGCCGGCCACCCCATACGTAAATCCTCACCAGAACTTTAACCACTAAACTCCCTGAAGCTTAAGCCGTGTTATCAAAACTCGTGATAAATTTTTCTTTCTAAACTTGTGATTTTATAAATTTCGGCAAGATAATGTACCGCATATAGGACAATTCCCAAACCTCAGATATACGCTTTACACTTTTCAAAATATGACAACCAACACACTCATCCAAAGAGCCTCAGGCTCATCACATTTTCACAAAACAAAACTATGTATTATACAAATACCCAAGATAAATTCAAAGTATTTCACACAAAATTGTTAATACAAAGATTGATACAAAAGTCGATATCCTACTATGCTCCACATTCGCGTGGTTCGTATTCGGGAAATAGTTTTAAAACAACAAAATAATGAGCTAAACGAGCCTCTGAGCCAGACGCGAGTAAATGTTTATGTTTCTTCCGAAAATATCTCAAAATCAAAACTCTTTACAAGATATTTTCCGTAAACCTTGCTTGCTTACTTTGCTTGCTTGTTTTTTAAAAGTTTCAAAACTTTTCATAACTTACTGGCTTAAAAGCTTTATAAAACTTTTCATAAACCTCTCGCTTGCTTGCTTAATTGCTTAAAATTTATAAAACTTTTCATAAATCTTCGCTTAATAATCTTGCTTTAAAAGTTTATAAACTTTTTTAATAAATAAGGGAGTCAGCTCAACCGCTTGCTTTAAAGTTTATAAACTTTATACGGGGAGCCCTGCTCAACCGGCCATTTAAAATTCATAAAACTTTTTATAAACACGAGAGCCTGAGCTCAACCGTGTACCAGTGGTTGATTTCAAAACTGTATGGAAAAATGCTTATAAATCAAGGTCAACCACCGGAGGCCTGGCCATTGCACTTGCAAACACGGAAACGCTTCAACCGTGCTTCGGTGGAAGGACCGTCCGCATCACCTAGGTGGAAGAGCTCTTGCCTCAATTCTTTTTCCCAGAATATGGTGGGAATGACTCCTGGTCTACATCACCATAATCTAGCTGGGCCACAATAACCCTATATACCCAAGACGTGCTATGTCTCCTTTAAATGGCATGACGCATTTAACCAAGCTTGCCGATCGTGCAAATCTGCAAATGTATGAAATGATGTCCTAACACCACCGCATTACCGCATTTTAATACCTCCCAATCGTATGCTTGCTTAAAACTACATTTTCAAGAGTGAACTGCTTTATAAATATACTTTTGTTTGCTTGCTTGCTTGCTCTTTGAAATATGGTTTTACAACTCAAAACCATTGCTTGCTTGCTTTTTAAAAGTATGGTTGAATACATCAAAACCATTACTTGTTTGCTTTTCACATATGATTTAAATCAAACCATTGTTTGCTTAAAAACTCATTGCTTGCTTGCTTTAAAATATGGTTTACAATGAAAACCATTAAATACACAAAGCCTACAATCATACACTAGTATTTGAAAACAGGTTTAGAACACTCACCTTTTTGTTTACTAAAACTTGAGCACGACTCCACAACTTTCTCAGCTTCTTTGTTTTTAGCCTACACACTCAAACGACACGGCGAAACATTAATCGTCACAGATGATATAGCCGCAGTAAAACTTAACGTATTTCACACGCAAGTCACTTTGTGGTCACACAACATTCATATAAACCAAATGAACAAATTCTACTCCTCGAGCACCAAAAGCCCCTAACAAAAAAAAAAAAAAACCCCACTTATTTTTTAAACCTTTTTCCAACAATACTGACTTATTACCCAAAATTATTCAAACGGTTCTTCAAAATTATTAAAACTCTCCGTATCGCCCCAGTATATCCACGACATCTCTTTTAAATTTTCACTTGTACCTTCTAAGGTTCCTCAACCATAACAATAAGTTAAAATTTTTTATGCCAAATTGATAGCTTCTACTCGAATCACCTACTATTATCCTTGATTTCTGTCTTAACTCCATAAATTTGAAATTGTTTCTTCACTCATTTAGCTATGGTTTTGTTGTTTTTCCAATTGAATCACCCAATTTGATCACCAAAACTCAAAAATATTTGATTTTACATCTAGATTACTCAATGGCAGAACATAATATACCACACTCCAATTCTTTTATCAAATTTCCCTGGGCACCTCAGTTATAATTTGTACACTTCCCTTCAAATAACTTATTCCATACAGAGTTCATCTTATCCTGTGACTTTGAATCACTCACCTGATATGGAAACTCCACTTATGGCCAAACATCACAACAATACCAAACAGAGCATAACCAGTGAGCCATGCATGAGCTCACCTTTCAGTCCCATATTTGGGGAGCCTGAGCTATAATTTGCTCTGTCCCTTCTATACATTTGAATAATTTGTTCTTACTAATTGGAATCAATTCATTTGGATGATTATAACTTAATCTATAGCCAAACAAAAACAAGGGGTTTTACCAAAAATTTTGACGCATTTCCCTTAAAACCAACATTCTCCTTTTACAACCATTCCTCAAAAACCAATATGAAATTTACCTCAAAAACAACTCTACCACACTTGTATTGGTGTCAGAACTTCTTATAACCAAAACCCTAGTAAACCCAAGAATTCATACCAAGGTTCACTAACCTATACAAACCATAGAAATAGGGAAGAATTTCGTTATCTCATACCAATTGTTTTACCCATTATTAATTCAACAAATCTAGGGTTAGATAATTCCCAACAAACCCTAGGAAAGGGAGCAACTAATCATCCATAGAAAAACCCTAGCAATCACACCACCACTCCTAGACATCAAAATACACTTGATCCCATACAAGAAAAACATACCTTGTTCTCTCTTTCTCTTCCTCTCTTTCTCTTTCTTCCTCTTTCTTCTCCCTTTTCCTCCTCCAACTGTGAAGGTTTAGCTAAAATGAGACCAAAATGAAATTTGTTTGTCTCATCTCCTTATATACTCTCAAGTTTCCTTTAATTACAAACAGGTCCTTAATCACTTAAATATTTGCCAAATCAACTTTTGTTATTTCTAAAAATGTAGTATACACTCTTTCTTATTTATGACTACTCCCTTGGTCAAATTACATAACTTTAATTCTTGTTCTACTACAAAATATTAAATAAATTATAATTTCACAATTTATCCTTACTAACAACCCCTTAAAATACTACAATGACACTTGGTGCACATATGCGCCCTACGGTTCACGTACCACACCCTCTTGGGACGGGCGTTCTGATGCATACCACCATAGAAGTGCGGTGATGATCCTAACTCGCTCGCGTATCCCATAGGTAATGTATGGAGCATGGTAGCCGCCCAATCTCACCACACGGGTTCGTCCACGTGCATCCCACTTATGTAGCGGAACTGCTCATAAGAGCACGCGTTAGGTATCTATGCCAGCCAATTGGCGCAAAACTTGCTCTGGATGATGCCACTCAACAGTCCCAAAACATATAAGCGGTGACATCATTCGCTAGATCTCCTGATCAGATAAGCAGATATTTGATAGCTGGTCAACCAACTCTTCGACGTATGGGTGCCATAAAACCTACACATTTACACTTGACGTCAATAACATATGGATGCATATGGATAAAAATTACACTTAGAATGTATACTTTTACATATATATCATTGCACAGTCGAGTCTTTGCATGTAGCTGATCTTGGTATAGGAGAATTACACCAGATAGATTATGGGTACATGTCGAGTACTCTCCACCTACACCTGATGGAAGAAATTTGGTTGGCTCATTGTGAAATTTGAGGCGCTCACGGCTCGGCCAAATGGGCTGGCGTAAGTCATCGTCAGGCATTTCGGCTACGTCTCTCCGAGGGACATCGTCGTCGTCGTATATGAGCATTCGCACATTTGGAGGTCTTGGATATGTTCTTCCAGTAGCCAAAATCAGTCGCCCAGCGCCCAAGTCTCAAGACCATAGTTGAATATAAAATAAACCAAAAGTAAGCAAACTAATCATTTGTTGTGTATATGAATGTGTATGTAATAAACAAAGTTACGGATACCCGTAATGAGTGCAATACAAACCGCTAATACCGCACGGACGCATCCAAGTCGGGCCCTGGCATAACCCCGATATGTAATCGGCTAGTATTGCACCACCCCAACTATAAGCCGTAGTCTGCATCAAATCCTGTAGCAGTGGGAGAAAGCACAGATGCACATGCACTCCCTTCTTGTCCGCAAACAAAAAGGATCCCATCAACGCTCAGATGAAACCACACGCACTACCTAAGTTTTAATTCTATCCGTATCATAATCGCGGATAATCGATCGCACAACCACCTTTAACTAACTTTTTATTAATATATTATTAGATCTAAATGTTAATTTATTATATTATTACTAAATTAACTAATTTAAAATATGAAAGTATCATATAAACTATCGCAGTAAAAATCGAGTGAAATGAATATCGATATGGGTAGAGAGAATTTGTGGTCAAATGGAATGATTTTAGAGGTATTTATAAATTTTTTTTGGGTCTAAATAGCCATTGGATGGTCAAAATCTTTGTAATTTAATTATAACCAAGTGGATTTAATTCTTGCGGAAAATCCGACCGCTGGGATCTCTTAAACTCGTTGTAATCAATTCATACCGTTGGATCAAGCTTCCGGGATTTCAAATCTCGACTGCTTGGATATATCTCCTGAGATTCCGATATCTCCGATATATTTATGATATTTTACCGAAAAATTAAACTAACACATGCGTAAAATACAGACCGAGTATCAACATATATCGGGTCCAAAACCAATATATCACGATATATCACGACATTACCAATTTTTTCAGTTTTCCTTATCCGGGCCATCGATACAATACTACTTCGACCCTTACCGATATCCGATATATTAGATATTTTAAACCTTGGGTAATAGCAAATGCCAATGGAAACAACTAATTATTTTCGTCACACCCCATAGCAATCAGTAACGTACCTTTATATTTCCCATACAAATGTGTACCATCAATACTCAATATGGGACGACAATGCTCGAAACCTTCAATAGATGGCTTGAATGACTAAAAAACGCGTTGAAATATCTCAGTGTTTGACATATTACTATCAAATGTTTTCCAAATTACAACACATCCACGATTTGCTTGCTCTAAGGGCAAGAACAAACGTGGTTGCTTTGTATATGATTGGAAAAAGTCACAAAATAACTATCTAAGTGTCTTATGCTTTCCATCCAACGCCTTTTTGTATGATATTTCATATCCCCATTTTTCCATCACATCATTGAATAGCAAAATTTATTGCATAATGTGAATTGTGCCTTAATAATTCCCTTTGATATGAGTGAAGAATCTGGGTTTGAGTCCAATTGATGATGGTCTCGATTCAAGTAAGGATTGACACAAGTATGCGACCCTTTACATTTGTTGATAACAAATAAACAAGTTTATTTCACAAGCATGGCACGCAACTTCCATGGACATTGACATTCTTAGGCCTTCTTAGATCTTAAAACTAGCAATTTTTTTAAGGATGCAACAACCACAAACTCTTGGTGTCTTTAATTGAGTAAATCTTTGCAGCCTCTTGCAAAACAGATTTGGAATTAAAAACTTGGTCAGCTAGAAATTCTCCACTTGAGTATCCAGTAGTATGTTGCACCAATGGTGTCCAATCACTTGAAATAGCATTATCTGTAGCACCCTATTCCCGGCCCGACCTGATTGGCAGATCTGAACCGAGTCCGGGTTGCTAGCCGAGTTCATTTACCAAAACATATACAAAAACAAAATAACCGTTTAGGCTGACATTCCATTTCGTATAAACACTTTCAAATATGTGCGGAAGCGATTTCAATTCGGTAGGCCCATAAACATTTACATTTAACAAGGCATTCTATGCCCATTCAAAATAATATACAAAATCGCCGTAGTTTAACTTTCGATCACAAAACATCAATTGTTCAAAAGTAGGATGGATGCATATTGGCGTAGTATATACTTTTACTCCACTACGACTTCGCTTCCTGATCTCGCCCTTCGTCTCGTCACTTACCGTGCATAGATAAAAAAAACTACGCGCTAAGCATTTTCATGCTTAGTGGGTTTATACGATTCTCTCTTTATTTCAATTTAAATCAAATCACGCAATTTCATAAGACAATGCTTTCGTACTTGCTTAAATGACCAATGAAGTACAATACATACATAAAGATATATTTCCATTTAATCAATTACAATTCATTGGTCATCTCAAACTATGCATTTTCATGTGCAACAAATCATTTAGATCATAAATCATGCACTTTTTCATTCTCATTATCATTTTTCATTTTAACCCTTATCGAGTTTAACCTATGCTTACACAAGATGAGAATCACAGCATGGTCCCGCTAGCCGTATACGGCAGTAAAACATAGTTTTACAAAATATGTATTCGGTCATGTATATTACTGATACGTCCTCGCGGCTTACTTGATCTAGATTTCACAATAGTACATTTATTCGACTCTTATTGGTATACCAATCTATCCTTAACTCGAATTTAACAAGCTAACATCTCCCATTAATGACATTCAAATTATTTATAGAAAATACAATATAATATGTATTTTATACAAACAAATCATTTCAATACTCATGCAATTTTCATGTCATTCATATTTTGCAATCAATCAATTTATCAAATTTCTTAACTTAAATCAACTTGCAATTGATTTCACAATTTATTTGCATCAAATCAATTTAAAACAATTCAATATGCAATTCCAACATTTTGGAGATAGAGATTCGAAATTATGAGAGAAGGGTGTAGAACAAACCTAAAAAGCTTTGCACTTTAATTCCAATCCTCGGAATCTCGATCTCAATTCGGGCTTTCCTCCTCATCAGCCCCTATTCCAATACAATTAAAGAACAATATTATTCGTGCGTACTAGTGATTTTGTTAGTTGATTTTCTGAAAGCTTAATATCGTATTCTTAATCTCTATTAACAAATAAGGCAAGATATAAGTCTGCATGGTTGTAAGCTTCCAACTTAATCCATCACACAACCAAAATACTAAAAAATTTTCCCATGCCTTTAATCCTTTTCAATAGTACTTTGATCAATTAAACCATCCCTAAAGAAGATTAAGTCAAAACCTCAAAATGTACACTAACACTACATGTAAGGACCGTTATTTTCCGCGCTTTGTACTCGACTTTATTTCCCAAAAATTATTCAAACGGTCTTAAAATATTATGAAACTCTCCATTTTAGTCCTTTATATATCCAATGACATCTCTGAAAATTTTCAATTTAAAATTCCTTCTCTAAGGCCTTCAACCACATAACACAAACAGGGCAAAACATGCTGTTTTTTTTTTTTTTCCAAATTTAAGCAGCACCTTTAAAACTTCTCACCAAACCAATCCATTGCTGTCCAAAATTAACTTCAAAATTGATTTGATTAGCTTAGACCAAGGTCTAAATCCAACCCCCAAGCACCTAAAAATCAGATTATAAACCAATCGTCCAGCTTTTTTAACTTTAACATCCCAAAACCCTAACTCCGTCCACTTCGACAAATTAACAAAAACACTTTCTAAAATCAAATAAATTCCCAAATAAATTTGTCCTGTAGAAAATTTAGTATTTCCAAGACCATATCTTCTTTCCCAAGACCTTTAATCATCCCAACAATCTATTCTCATAAATTCCAAAACACACTTAGCTAAAACAGTCCAAAACTCAAGTTACGACATTTTAATGCCAAATTGGTTAGCTCCACTGATCACCCATCGGGTATTCTGATTTCCTCGGGGTCTTAACTCCATAAATTGGTAATGGTTCCTTCACCATTTGAAGCCATGATTCTAAGGTTTCTTTCCAATTGGAATCACCTAATTTGATCACCAAAACTTAAGTTATCAGATTTTACATCTGTATCAATTTAATTTGCAAACAGAATCTGCACATAGCCTCAACTTGATGCATTTAGGCAATTTAAGGTTACAATTTGCATACACTTCCTTCAAGTAAATTATTCCCCTAGAATTCTAGTTTACCCATACTTTTGAATCACTCAAATTGGATGATTGAAACTCAATTTATGGCCAAAACACCACAACTACACCCAAAACAGGGCATACCCATGAGCTACCCGAACCCCCATTTAAGCCCATATTCGGGAGCCTCAGTGGTACAATTTGCTCTTGGTCCCTTCTATACATTTGTAGCTCTATCTCTTATGGTTCTTTACAAATTGGAATCACTTCATTTGGATGATTATAACTTAATCTATGCTTCTAAACAAGAACACATGGGTTTTGACAAAATTTCACCGGTATTCCTTGAAAACCAAACATTTCTTTTACAATCACTAATCCAAACCAATACCAACTAACAATACTCTTCAAAACTCAACCCTACAATAATAACCCCAAAACTCATTTACAACCAAAACAAAACTCTTTTTATCCACATTTGGGGTTTTCCCCAACTCAAACAAAATAAAAGGGGTTTAGGGTTTGAGTCTTACCTCAAATCTCTTTCAAACTTCAATATTAAGGTTCCTCCTTGTTTTTTTTTATCACTTTAGCCTTTGATTTTCATGGAGAAATTCACAAATCTCCCCATTCAAAAACCCTACCTCTCTCCATTTTTCATAAAAACGAAAATGCCTTAATGAGAGGAATGTCTCTCAAATGCCAAAATATGGTCTTTATGTCTCCTATTTACAAGGCCCTGTTTGGCTTTCACACTAAATCCCATTTTCTCATTTTTTTCCATTTTAACACTTCATTTCACTTTCATTTCACTTCTACTTACTTACGATACTTGCACTTATAATTTCTCATTTAGGACCCTTGGGTCCCCATTTGACATTTTTACGAAATTTAATTGGTTTCTGTAAAATTTAATTGGTGGGTAAGTGATATTGAACAGAGGATGACTCATCTGGTTCCTTAGTATCTGGGTTATTTGATACATCACAAGATGCTGCATACCCAAAGACGTATATCCCTTGCTCATTCTCTAAAACTTGGTTGAAAGTCTAGAAGGATGATACATGTACATCAACTTGCACATCTAAGTCTCCATTAGATTCATCATCAACATCTTTTTCAGAGTCAACATTAACTTTGTTATATTCGCAGTCTTTATCATTTCCTGTATTATTACTCCACATCTTTCAAGATTTCAGATTAGATCATTAATAAAGCCCACAACCATAGTCAAATTTCGCAACATTATAATTTTCTAAATAAATAAATCAGATAGCCACCCATAGATTGATTAATCTCCAGGCTCGATCAATGACCTTGATATACAATCTAATTCCCTCCACGCTACTGTTACCATGTTCAACATTCTAAGATAATAATTATCAATATCCCATATTGTAGAAAAGGTTGGAACCTATTTCCACTTTTAGGGGATACTTACAATTGAGGACTTATTCGAACATTTGTTTGTCAATGGTCATTCGATTATATCATATCACCCAACTGCTCAAACGCGGCAATCAATCTGCAGACATCCAAAGGCACAATGACAACTCTGTTCCCTACATATTTGACATTCGCTTTCTACCTCGTAGATTCCTCCTATCAGAATAAATAACATATCACATGAATAATGGAAATAGACATAATTGACCTATACAAAATGGTCTCAATAAATTAAATAATATGAGAGGGCTCCCCTAACTTTCGTTACGCAATGTCGCGTCTACCAAATAGAAGTGCTTTTCCTACGGGTGTTCTTTCTGATTCTATGCATTTCACCGCTTCCACTAGAATGTACCCTCCGCCTCACGCATCTACCGTTTTCCACCGGCTGCTCAGTGGTCGAGCCTGAGATTTGACGATGGACTTAAAAAGCCACCTACACGCTTTACGCCAATCATTCAATAACGCCACAGATCCTCTCTATTATCGCGGTCACGCAATGTAGTTAAAGGCATGCTTATTCCCTAGATACTGTCATTGCTTCTTCTCCGGGAAAAGAAGTTCACGACCCCTAGGCCTTCTACCTCCATGCGGCATTGCTCCGTCAGGCTTTTTCCCATTGTAAAATTCCTCACGCTGCCTCCCGTAGGATCTCCGGGCCTGGCTCCGCCTTAAGGTGGCTAATCATCCTCTGACTCACCTCCTCAAATTTACGTATTAGCAAATTGCTTCAGCTTGTCGGCTCCTCCCAAGGGCGTGTTCTACGAGTTACTCACCCGTCCGCCATTGGAAACACCACTTCGGGGTCCGACTTGCATGTTAAGCATGCCCCGCTCATCCTAAGCCAGATCGAACTCCAGAGAGATTCATAGTCAGATTACTTATAACTTCCTTGTTCGTGACACAGCTGATTCAGAATTGTTCATTCCAAGGCATAACTTGTAATCCATGTGCTTCATATTTGCCTGTAGTTCGCCTCCTAAAATATACTATCCTTACTCCCTCACGTCAATCCCACGAGCCTTCTGCATCCATGATCACGACGAGCAAGTCAAAATAGAAAAACTCACATTGGGTTTAGGGATAATCAGGCTCGAACTGATGACTTCCACCATGTCAAGGTGACACTCTACCGCTGAGCTTATTATCCTAGGTCGGAACAAGTTAATAGGATCCCCTTTTTTACGTCCCCATGTCCCTCCCATGTGGCGACATGGGGGCGAAAAAAGGAAAGAGAGGGATGGGGTTTCTCTCGCTTTCGAAATAGTAAGCCCCTAATGGGAGGCCCGCATCGCACGATGGGCTATTATCTCAGTGGTAGACCGTGCCCCTGATAATTACAAGAGTCAGGCTGGGTCGTGAGGGCTCCCAAAATTACACGGATAATTCAATGTGCCTATCTACCGACTCTCGGGATGTGGATCATCCAAGGCACATTAGTATGACGTAGTCCTCCTGTTTGAACCGAGGTTTGAAACCAAACTTCTTCTCAGGAGGATAGATGGGGTGATTCAGGTGAGAACCAATGTAGATCCAACTTTCTATTCACTCGTGGGATCCGGGCGGTCCGGGCATTATCCATATCATTTTAACTACAGTGATGACAAGCATGAAGCAATAGGTCCATAAGAAGGTAGACAAATGAAAATGTCCCACATTAACTACTAATGGGCCTCCATGTATTTTTTTAGATCAATTCCCACCTTAAACCCCAGCTCCCTAACCAGTAATCACCCACCACTATGTCCGTGCCTATCAACCAATAGTCCTATCATCCAAAATATTATTTGAAAAAAGAGACTAAGATATCGAATTTAGGGGAGGGTTGCATATTGACATTTACTTTTAGGAAAGAATAAGAGAGATATGCTTCAATGAGGTAGGCAAGACTCTACCCCTTCTCCTTTAATAAATTCATTATATGTAATATAATTGAATTTAATCATTTTGTTTTATGATTAATTTTTAAATTTTAATATATAAATATCATTATATACAATAATATAAATTTGAAAATATTGTCCTTAAAACCTAACTCACTAATAATATAAATATTAGAGTTTTAACGCTTTAGGAAGACTTTTTCCATATTTTTCTGATAAAAATAGTGATTCTATGAAGGCCTTTTTAATGCCACACCAAGAAAATGTTTATAAGGAGTTTAGTGCAAACACAAATTTGTCCTTCTTTGATCCTTTAATGATTATCTTAAGTATGTTTTTGATCTTTGATGACTATCTTGATTTGCTTCCAAATTTAACTTGAAACTCATTTTGATTTAAAAGTATTAGTATATTTACTATAATTTGTTATCACGAGAATCATTGGGCTAACAAAATTGGCTCAAAATTTTCCTTATGCAACCATAAAATATCAATACCTACCTTAAAGACTTAGATTAATCATGGGGTTCTTGTAAAATTGTCTTTTTAAGGTGTTAATGACTATAAAATTTCATACACTTAAGTCATCCTTATTTTAACTTGAATATATACTTCTTCTTTTTTTTCCATTAAAAAAATTGATGCATTTATATTTTTGACAAACCATGACCCTAATTCTTCCTAAACTTGATTTAAAGGGTTTTATGAGTGTTACAACTCTACCCAAACTTGGTTTGAAGTAATTACTTTAGAAGGAAAAGGGAGGAGGGGTTGACTAGGGTTATGGTGATCACTTTAGTAAATTTAAACTGAGAATATCAGAAAAATATTTAAATTATTTGCCTAAATTAATATTTAAATTGAGGTTAAGCCAAAACAAATTTTCCAAGTTACAACTAATCATGTTATGGATATGCTTTACAAATGAGATTTTGAATATGTTTGGTCGTAATTTTTAAACTGTTTAGGACAACCCAACATTTAATAATAAAAAAAAATGTGACCTAAAAAACAGGTACCAAACAAGACCTTATGCACCTAAAAAACAATTACCAAACAAATAAGGCCTTATGCACCTAAAAAAAGCTACCAAACGCAGTATTATGCACCTAAAAAACAGCTTCCAAACAATGCCTTATGCACTCCATGTTTGTTTCTCAATAAAATATAGGTTTAATCCCCACATTATAAAAAATACACACTAATAAAACCATCAATTTAAGAAATTTTCATTACAAAAACATTCAAAGGTGGGAGGGTTACCTGCAATGGAGTCAATTGGAGTTTTAGAAGACAAATTATGGAGCAAAAGGCAATTGATTTCCAAGCCCTAACGGTCACTGGTGGAGGAGCGGGTTACTCACAGGAGAGCAAATGAAAGAAATGAGAGAAATGAGCGAGGAAAAAGGCTGGTAAGATTATGAAAGCGATAATGCAGCTGTCATGTGGCTTGATTGATAAATGATAATGTATTTGTCGTGCGGCTGATGTAAATTAATTGAGTTTGTTAAGCGGGTTTGTTAAGCAGTGATGGCGATTCTTCTTTCTTTATTATATCGGAAACATGGCTCAAAAGCATTAATTTGGACAATACTTTAAAACTAAAATTCATTTTGTAATTTTTTTTTTAAGAACCCTATTTTAATCCAAAAGTCCACATCATGGCCTATTTTGCTTTAAATTCCCACGTTCCAAACATGGTCTATTTGAATTGATTCTTAAATGCAATACCTATCAGTTATTTTTGCTGATATTTTGGAGCTGTGTGGTTCACGTAATGGGTGACCTGACCCCATCCTATTCTTGCACATCTTTTTTTGGTGTTCTATCATTTTCATAATTAAAAATAATAATAATTGATGTAATAATAATAATAATAATCGAAAAAAAGAAACCTTAGTTTGGAATTTGGGACCATACATCATGTATTTTTGGAATTTTACGATTAAAAATAAGATCAAAAGGTGATAATGATTGCAAGAATCTAAATTTCTAAAAAAAGAAAGGGGAGATTTTAATTTTCTAATATGGAAAGTGAACGTGAAGAACAGAAAATGAAGCAAAATTAATTTATTATTACTATAATGATAAAAAATTATAAAAATGTAAGATTATAGAGGTGGTATCCTTGCATGGTATCAGAGCATTAGAGAGCATCAAGCTTAACAAAAAAAAAAAAAAAAACCCTATCCTACTCTGTAAACCCCCACATGTCTAAATATTAATAATCGTCCAATTAGTTTTTTACCTCTTAAATCAAAGTATAAAATGATAAATATAAAGTAGTTTACATAAATGCTTTAGAAACAAAAAGGTTTTAGGTTAAAATAACATTAAAAATGAATCAGAACGTCGAAAAACATGATGTCCTATAGGCCCCGAATTTACAGAGTGTAGTGGCAAAGCTGGCAATTTTGAAGAAAGCGAAAATACCCCATGAGCAGTGATTTTCAGGCGACTGAATTAAAACCAAAATTTTCTTCTATTTCTCAGATTTCTCCACCCTTTATTACCCCACACCTCTTGAAGCCCTAAGGATGTTGGAGAAAGAAGGAGGAAGGCCGAGGTTAAATTTAAACGGGTAATCACCAAAACTTAAGATACTCATAGCAACCAAAGATTAAGGTAGGGGTTTTCTCATTCACACTTACATTGAGGTAGAATATATATATATCTTGTTTTGAGCCATGAAGTACTATTTTTCTGGGTGATGAAACCATTCTCTCTTTGTGCGTGGGAATGAGAATTTATTCTTAAATGTGTTCTTTGGGGATTGATTTCTAACTCCACAGTGATTTGTGTGGTAGAAAATACACGTGGGTATGATCTGCTTGTATTTTATTTATTTCTTGAATTGTTTATGATTGTTTGTGGATTCTTAGAAGTTTTCGATTAAGGTGAAATTATGGAAGGATTGGTAGTGAAATTGTTGGTTGGTAAACTAAATTTTATGGTATGGTGATTGAGGAATCCAGTGGGGGATTCTTTATATAGTATGGGGGATTCTTCTATGGTGCTCCTGCCCGATTCCGACTCCTTTCGGACCGATTCGACTCACTTTCGAATGATTCTCCTTTGAAGTTGGCTACATATTATTGGGGGATTTTTACATAACATGGGGGATTATGATATATTATGGGGGATTTTTCTTATATAACATGGGGGATTATTATATGGTATGGGGGATTTTTACATAACAGGGGGGATTCGTATCTAGTATGGGGGATTCTTATATAGTATGAGGGATTCTATTATAGTGATCCCTACCAAATTTAGACTCACTCGAGACCCCGGGAAACTAGCCGATTCAGGCTCACTCGGAGATATATAACATGGGGATTCTTATATAGTATGGGGGATTCTATTGCTAGTGATCCACTGCAGTTCCGACTCACTCGGGGAATTGATTTCGTTTAGGATTCTTATATAACGCACAGAGATTCTTATATAGTATGGGGATGCAGGTATAGTATGGGGGGGATTTTTATATAACATGGGGATTATTATATAATATGGGGGATTCTTATATAACATGGGAAATTCTTATCCTGACATAGAGTTTTAATATAGTATGGGAGATTCTTGTATGGCGGGGGTTTATAACCATGGGGATTCTGCCCATATAGTATGGGGATTACGGTATAGTATGGGGATTTTTATATAACATGGGAGTATTACTATAATATGGGGATTCTTATATAACATAGGAAATTCTTATATAGCATGGGGATTCTAATATAGTATGGGAGATTCTTGTATATTATGGGGGATTTTTATAACAGGGGGGATGATTATATAATATGGGGGATTCTTATATAACATGGGGGATTCTTATATATCTTATGGGGGATTTCCATATGATATGGGTGATTACAGTATGGGCCCGGGGATGAGATTAATTGTTAGTGGATAAATTGCATGACCACTTTGTGGGTTCCACAGTGGCAAGAGGAGGCGAGGTTGTATGGGATGCTGACTATAAAGAGGTTCACTTGCAAGGATGCTTGAGAAACCACACTATGATGAGAATGAGAGGTTCTGGTAGGATGCTCAGCCTATGCTCAAGAGGTTCCTTGTAAAGGATGCTTGAAACTACTAGGATGAATGAGAGGGTTCATATCAGGATGCTTTCAACCTATGCTCAAGAAGGTTCCTTGTAAGGACCTTGGAAAGCCACACTAGGATGAATGAGAGGTTCCTTGTAAGGATGCTCGATTCTGCCTCGAGAGGTTCCTTATAAGGATGCTTGAGAAACACTACTATGATGAATGAGAAGTTTATTGTAAAGGATGCTTGAAAACTACTAGGATGAATGAGGAGGAGGTTCCTTGTAAGGATACTTTGACCTATGCTCGAAGTTCCTTATAAGGATACTAGAGAAACACTATGATGAATGAAGTTTATTATAAGGATGGCAGAAACAGCACTATGATGAATGAAGTTTATTGTAAGGATGTTTGAGAAGCAAAATAACGGTTGGAAATGGTATTTGGTGAAAATGTTGCAATTTTATTTATGTTGCTTGAGTGTACATTTACTTAAGTGTTTTTCATATAAACTTGAGATCTATTTACCCAATATCCTTGTTTTTATAAAATGGTACATCTATGATATGTTATAAAAAAATACAGGCCATTGTTTCCATATTTTCTAAACACATTGGAGTTTGGAAGGATTTCCTCTGAGCTTGGTGCTCCACCCTTACCCCACATCCTTTTGATTTTACCTTTGAGGAGGTGGTAGGAGGCGGGAACCGCGCATGGGAGGCCCGCTGGGAATCTAAATTCGAGAGAATTAATATAAATTGTCCCGGTTTCTTGTACTAGACTAAATTATTTTGAAATCATATAAGATAATATTTTGTTATTCAGATTGATTCTCATAGTTTAATTATTAGGAAATCATAAAATGCCATTCATTGGGCATATTCTTTTGTTATTAATGACCTGGCAAAGCTTAGTCTTTAGAAGGTTATTGTGGGTATTTCATACGATTGAATAGAAATCTTTTGGGATAATAGTATGTCTTTGATGGATAAATGGGCTCGATGTGGGTGATGTATGATATTCATGCGGTTGTGTTTTGGGTAGAGCTTCCCGAACAAGGGAGACCGCCAATTTTGTTAAGTGGACACCAGGTGTTTATGGATTTTATTAGTGCTCTCATGGTGTAAATAGTTTGTTAGTATATAATGGCGTCCCAAGGGTATTTGGGCGTTACAAAGTTGTATCAGAGCTTCAGGCTTTAGGTCTTACATAGGGGCGTAGGTTATGGGGTACCACTATGGAGAGAGGATTGGTGGTAAGATGGTCGATTTTGGTAGGATGTCTTTTGCATCAGGAATTAAAATTGTGAATTTATGTGCGAATGGGCGGTGGGCCGAGGGCGCGGACGTGGACGTGGGCGAGTGCGTGGTGTGGAAGTCGAAGCAAATCCACCACCGCCCACCGCCTCCGATCTTTATAGATAGCGTTTATCAATGTTGGGAGAACTTCCTTCCTAGTGCAAATCAGGAATAAAACAACTGCATGACCACCTGCGTGGGGCTGCTCCACCCAGCCCAGTATCGGTGATGGAGAGAGAATCGGGAGAATGATAATTCTTCGAGAATTTTTAAGGCAAAGCCCACCCACTTTCCAAAGAAGCTCAAACCCCCTAGATGCGGATAGGTGGATCCGCCGAGTGACAAAAGTCTTTGATGGCCTAGGAGTAGCCGAAGACTTTAAAGTCGGCTTAGCAACGTATTTATTTGATGGAGAGGCGGTGGAAATCAGTAAAGAGAAGGAGGGATATCAGTGCACTTACTTGGGGGGAGTTCGATCCAAATCTTGAACAAGTATTTTCAGAATCTGTCGGGGGCAGAGATGAAGGTGACTTTCTTGCTCTGTGACAAGGTAACCTGACGTGGTTGAGTATGAGAGGAGGTTTCTTTGAGCTATCAGTTATGCCATGGAGTTTATATCTACGGAGCCAAGCAGGGCCCCAGCGCTTTGAGCAGGAGCAGGCGGCTATGAAGTTAGTAGCTCTCGAGTCTGAGACTATGAGATCATGGTGGTCGGTACTCGTGGAGAGGGATATAGAGGATAGCCCGAGCGGCGGCCAGTACAGGCGAGGGGAGATTCGATCGGACGAGGTGCGGGTAAGCGATTCGGAGGCGGCACCTTGTCGTCGCCCGAGACCCGAGGGCTGATGGGACTACAGACCCGGGTTAGCGGAGGCGGAGGTGTACCGGTGGGAACGGGCATTTGATTCACGGTGTAGGTCGTATTAGAATCGCTTACATCGATTTATCCACCTCGGAGGAATGCCTCAGACTAGGCGGGATCGGTCTGAAACCAAATTAGGCCACCCCTGCACAGGCCTTACCGCGACGAAGGCATTGGGGCCCGAGCCGAGCGTACTATCGATCTTTGCTGACTTCGGCCAGGAAGATGTCTCCAATCACGGTTAATGGAAGGTATCCATTCTTCTTTATAATTCATGGGCCCGAATTCTATTTGATCTGATGCGACTCATTCATTTATCACACGCACCACATATGCTATTGATTTGGGATTGAACTTTGAAAAGCTAGAGCAGGCATTAAATATTGACTTGCCCACGGGAGAACAATTGGGTACCAGCCAGGTTTGAAAGGGTTGCGTGCCATTGATGGTGAGCACGGGAGTGGTGTGGACTTGATCGCTTTAGATTTGAAGGGATATGATGTTATATTCGGGATGGACTTCTTGTCACTTCCGGGGCCGATGGATTGTTTCATGGCGAATTACCTCCAGTTACGGAAGTAGTTTGATTTCATTACTTGGCCAAAGTTCTTCCATCAAACACTCCCATGGTAGTAAATTCTTTAAAGCGCTAGGCGGGAGCCACTTGAGTTTCTTAACTAGCTTGATTGGAGAGAAGAAGGAAGCGAAGACCACTAAGGCGGTGTTAGTAGTATCGGATTTCCGGATGTGTCTTCCAAGATGAACTACAGGGTTACCCCATGAAAGAAATGAATTCAAGATTGATCTCTATCAGGAACCGAACCCATATCCATTGCCCCTTACAGTATGGCACCTTTGGAGCTAAAGAAGCTAAGGAAGCAATTGGACCACTTGTTGAATATTGGGTTTATCCGTCTAAGTACCTCACCTTGGGGAGCTCCAGTCGTCTTCGTAAAGAAGCATGATGAAACCCTTCGGTTATGTACAGACTACAGACGCTTGAATAGGGTGACAATGAAAAATCATACTCTTTCTTATCGGATAGATGACCTATTTGATTAGTTGAAGGTTCGTATTATGAATTAGTCTGCGTGCGGTGGCATCAATTACCATCGAGAGGAGGACATTCCCTAAGGCGCTTTAAGTGCACAGTATGGTCTCATTGGTACACATTAATGCCGCTCGGATTGACTAATACTCACGCAGCTTTCATGGATTTGATGCATAGGGTATTTTGACCGTATTTGGATAATTTGTCATAGTGTTCCTGATGACATATAAATGTTCTTGGATTGCACGGGACTGTGTTTTCATCTGGTGAAATCATTGAACAACAGGTTCATGTGCTGAGATGAACAGTCAGTTTTGGATGAAGGAAGATGAGGAATTCATAGCGTGATGTGGAACGGAAGGGTTGCTAGATACATTTCAAAATGTCGGTGGGTCGACAAGTAAAGATTGAGCCCAAGGCGGAGGGATTACCACATTCCTTGCCTGTCGGAGTGGAGTGGGATCACATCACCATGGACTTCGTATCTGGTTTTCCATGGACACACGAGGGCATAATGCCGTGTGGGTTATTGTTGATAGACTCACCAAGTCCACTCATTTCCTGGGTATGAAACCCTGAAACCTCTTAGGATTCTGAGCCCAACATATTGTGAGATTGTTCAGGCATGGAGTTCCACTCTCACACTCGCATCGGATCGTGATTCTGGTTTGTATGACACGAGTTCTAGCAAGTCTATCCTGGCAGCGGAATAGAGTTATGTTTGACCGCGACCTTTCATCCCCCGAGCGGATGGCGATCCAAGGTAAGATAGGTTGTGGAAGACATGTTACGTGATTGCATGTTGGACTTCAAGGGAAACTGGAGTAACCATTTGCCAATGGTAGAATTTGCGTACAACAACAGCTATCAGGCAAGTATTGGGATGGCACCTTATGAGGCATTGTATGGAAGGCCATGGAGTCCTTGAGCATCTATTTAGTTTGGAAGCGGGCGAAACAAGTCTGTTTGGGCTAGAGATTGTTTGAGAAACTACGGAGAAGATTCACTCATTCGAGAGACTGCGCGTAGGCGCAAAAGTAGACGAAAAGTTATGCGGAGGCGGCAGCGGAACCATGGACTTTTAAGAGGGGGATTATGTATTCCTCAAGGTGTCCCCTAAAGGGAGTATTTAGTTGGCGAAGGGAAAATTGCACCAATATGTGGATGGCTAGTGATTACAGTGGTAGGCAAGGCGGCGTATCAGTTGCGATTACCCGCTCAATTGTCTGAGGTGCCTGACATATTCCATGTATCAATGTTGAGGAAGTGTCTATCGGATGCAACGCCGATCATAAACTTGGAAGATATAGAAGTCCAAGATGGGGTAACATATGAGGAACAACCGGTGAGAATTCTTGATACCAAAGAAAAGGTGCTTCGCAACAAAATCATCCGACTAGTGAAGGTTTTGTGGCAACACCATGGGGTTGAAGAAGCTACATGGGAATCGGGGCTAGAAATACGAGAGAAGTACCTGCATTTATTCGCTACTAGAGGTAAGTTTCAAGGACAAAACTTTCTTTAAGGGGGGTGGATTGTAAACCCCCACATGTCTAAATATTAATAATCGTCCAAATAGTTTTACCTCTTAAATCAAAGTATAAGAATGATAAATATAAAAATGGTTACATAAATCATAGAAGCAAGGTTTTTAGGTTAAAATAACATTAAAATGAATCGAACGTCGAAAAACCTTAGAGTGATCTATGGCGCGAATTTTGAGAGTGTAGTGGCAGTGTAACATTTTGAAGAAGGAAACCAAAATACCATGATAGAGTGATTTTCAGGGCAGCTGGGAATTGAAACCAAAATTTTCTTCTATTTCTCAGATTTCTCCACCCCACACGTACCCCACACCTCTTGAAGCCCTAAGGATCGTTGGAAGAAGAAGGAAGGAAGGCAGAGCTAGGAGTTGGGACCAAAGGTGATACCTAAGCTTAAGATCTCCATAACAGCTTCAAAGATTAAAGGTGGGGTTTCTCCCGTTTCCCACTTTACATTGAGGCTAAATTTAATGTATATATGTACATTTGGAGACTATAAATGCTATTTTTAAGGTATT
Organism: Tetrastigma voinierianum; assembly: GCA_016808115.1. Classification (NCBI taxonomy): domain Eukaryota; kingdom Viridiplantae; phylum Streptophyta; class Magnoliopsida; order Vitales; family Vitaceae; genus Tetrastigma; species Tetrastigma voinierianum. The sequence continues at coordinate 313,854 of JAEQBH010002680.1, read as the reverse complement.
AAAACCATTCTCTCTTTAATGCGTGGGAATAGAATTTATTCTTAAATGTGTTCTTTGGGTTGATTTCTAACTCCCCAGTGATTTGTGTGAGTAGAAAAATCACGAGTGGGTATGATCTCTTGTATTTTCTAACTATTTCTTGAATTGTTTTATGATTGTTTGTGGATTCTTAGAAGTTTTTCGATGGAATTGAGAATTATGGAAGGATTGGTAGTGAAATTGTTGGTTGGTAAATAAATTTTATGGTATGGTGATTGAATCCGATTAGAGTTCTTTATATAGTATGGGGATTCTTCTATGGTGCTCACTGCGATTCAAGACTCACTGCGGACCGGTCGAACTCACTCGAAAATGATTCTCCACCTGGGAATTATTACATATTATTGGGGATTTTACATAACATGGGGGGATTATGATATATTAGGGGGTTTTTCTTATATAACATGGGGATTATTATATGTGGTATGGGGATTTTACATAACGAGGATCATTATCTAGTATGGGGATTCTTATATAGTATGAGGGATTCTATTATAGTGATCCCTACCAAGTTTAGACTCACTTTCGGACGGGAAATTGCTTAGATTCCGACTCATCGAGAATATATATATGGAGTTCTTATATGTATGGGATTCTATTATAGTGATCCTGCCCAGTTCCGACTCGCTCCGGGAATGATTTCGTTTTAAGGTTCTTATATAACATGAGGGATTCTTATATGGTATGGGAGGATTCTGGTATAGTATGGGGATTTTATATAACATGGGGGATTATTCTGCATATAATATGGAGTTCTTATAACATGGGAAATTCTTATACAACATGGGGATTTTAATGAGTATGGGAGATTCTTGTATAGTATGGGGATGATTATATAATATGAGGATTCTTATATAGTATGGGGGATTACGGTATAGTATGGGGATTTTTGTATATAACACTTGGGGAGATTATTATATAATATGGGGGATTCTTATATAACATGGGAGAGATTACTTATATGGCATAGAGTTAATATAGTATGGGAGATTCTTGTATATTATGGGGATTTTATATATGAGGGGATGATTATATAATATGGGGGATTCTTATATAACATGGGGATTCTTATATATCTTATGGGGGATTTCCATATGATATGGGTGATTCTGGTATGGGGACTGGGGATGAGATTAATTGTTGGTAGGATAAAATTCTGATATAATGATTGGTAATAAAAAGGAAATGAGAGGTTCCTTGTAAGGGGATGCTCATTTATGCTGAGAGATTTATTATGCTAAGGATGTAGAAACCCTACTATATGATGATGAATGAGAGTTATAGTAAGGATGCTCAACCCTATACTCAAGAGGTTCCTTGTAAGGATGCTTGAAAACTACTAGGATGAATGAGAGGTTCCTTGTAAGGATGCTCGACCTGTCTTTCGAAGGTTCCTTGTAAAGGATGTAGAAAACTACTATGATGAATGAGAGGTTCCTTGTAAGGATACTCAACCTATGCTCAAGAGGTTCCTTATAAGGATGCTTGAAAAACACTACTATGATGAATGAAGTTTATTTGTAAGGATGCTTGAAAACTACTAGGATGAATGAGAGGTTCCTTGTAAGGATGCTGACCTATAACTCGAGAGGTTCCTTATAAGGATGCTTGAGAAACACTACTATGATGAGGGCCAAAGTTTAGTATAAGGATGCTTGAGAAACACTGCTATGATGGAATAGAGTTTGTATTGTAAGGATGTTTAAGAAACAAAAATAACGGTTGGAAAGGGTATTTGTTGAAAATGTTTATAATTTTGTTTACGCGTTGCTTGAGTGTACATTTACTTAAGTGCTTTCCTATAAACTTGAGATCTATTTGCAATATGCCTTGTTTTACGTAAATGGTACATCCATGATATATTATAAAAAAATGGACAGACTGGCTTTCATATTTTCTAAACCTTGTTGGGTTTGGAAGGATTTTCTCTGAACCGGTCTCACCCCCTTACTTACATCCTTACCCCGGTTTTTACCTTGGAGGTGTGGCCCGAGGAACCGCGCATGGGGAGGCCCACCCGGGGGAATCTAAATTCCGAGGAAGACATGTAAGAATATCAGTTTCTTTGTACTAGACTAGAAAAATTGTTTTGATCATGTAAGTCTAGTATTTTGTTGTCGGCTGCGTTATCATAGTTTAATTCTTGGGAAATGTAAATGCCATTGTTAGGTATATTCTTGTTATTGTATTACTGGCTTAAGCAACAGTCTTTAGAAGGTTATTGTGGGTATTTCATGCGGTGAATAGAAATCTTTTGGATAATAGTGTAAATATTTGATGGATAAATGGGCTCAATGTGGGTGATGTATGATAATGCTTACGAGGGTTGTGTTTTGGGTGAGGCACAGAGCGAGGAGACTCGCCAATTTTGTTAAATTAAGGACCCTTGGTCATTTATGGATTTTATTAGTGCTCTCATGGTGTAAATGGTTGTTAGTATATAATGACGTCCCAAGGGGTATTTGGGGCGTTACATAGTCGCTGTTGTCGCCCATTATGATATGATGATCACATACTTTTGGCCATTCTGCTTGTGCCATTTTCGAACTTCTTCACGAGATAGCAGATGTTCTTGCATGATCTTCATCCTTCTTAGTAAAACCTGAGTAAATTTGAATTTTTTTTTGAAAAAAAGGGTAAAACGATAAATTACGGTTGGATCGAGACGATGATTGATAGTAACATCCTGCTAGCGATCGTCGTCTCTCGACGGGTATGGCGTGTGTGTCTTGAAACGCCATCCTCTTGGCGAGACAAGATGAAGTGGTCAATCGATCATGATGTGGTCCAAGTGGTATATGCCATAGAATCCCATGCGGATCACGTATGGACAAATACGTGGATCCGTCCTCCACATACTGATGAAGGCTTTCATCTGCTGGCAAGAGTGAAGTACTTTCTGGAACTACAAGTAACAAAGAAACCAATTTTATAATCGATTATATATGAATTACATGTTACAATATGTAATAGTATTTGATATTTAACAAAATACATACCTCCTCCGTATCTACTAAGTGCGACCTGTGTTTGTCCTGCAATACCAATACAGATGGATTTGAAGGATTTGCATCATGAAGCGCTCTGAACGCCATATCTGTAATAGATAACTAACACTATCTCGGTATAATTATTGAAAAAAAAAAACATTGAGATACTAAATATCATCTGATCATTGGATGAAATAACTTGTTAAGGCAATGAACAAAACCACGATACAACAATTGTTGTCATTACTTTGTAAGACCTCTGAGGAGTCTTTTATAATCTAAGAAGTACACATTCGTACATAAGTCTTATACAAAGAAACTACAAACATGATAGACAAATTGCCTTTCAAAAAAAAAAGAAAAAAAAACCGAGTTAGTCAACATCTTTCACTAAACTTTATTTTTATTATTACAAAAACGCCGATTGTGACCCGGTTGTTTACACAACCCACATGTGATAGTAGTTTTCCCTTCCCTAATGTCCATTTCATTATGCAAACGGGTTGATTTAAGACGTCCACTAACTATGCGTTTCATTGACTCAAGAGGTACAATCGTAGGACCATCATAAAGAGGTCACTCATCTTCATTGAATATGAGATGAAACTGTTACGCCCCATTCCCGGGGGTCCGTTGACTACCCGTCAACCCGCGGAATACTCGTGGATGTCGGGTTGCAGGCGCCGCACTTAGGAAAATCGAGGCGGGAATCTCCTTAGTACGGAGAGCTCTACCTGACCACATTCTGCGTGAAACACAATCTGACGGTCAATATAATCCTAACTGACCCAATTTATGGATAAAGCGGCCTCTTGGGCCCATGCACACAACCTACCATAACATACCTTTATATCATAGTTCTAAGAGTTCAAATGTTTTCTTATACAACATATATTAAAATACTCAAATTCTAATACATGTAAGCATCATCAAATCCAAAGCCACATCCAGAAGCTTTCTTCCTAATGCGACCATCTAGGGCTGGCCCCGTCTCTCACGCGCTCTCCCATGCTGTAAATAATATCCCTCGATAGGGTGAGCTAATGCTCGATGGTGGAATCGCTTTAAGTGGTCTACTCTCCATCCCAAGTGCGATTACCAATGCTCCCGAAAAACACACATCAAGCAAATGCATGATCCTACTTGAATGTCTACATGTCAACTCGGATCGAGTTCTCACCCCGACTCTCTCACTCGCCCTAAGAAGCGCTTGTATGAGAGAATTATCGTTTTGTTAGTTTGTGGACCCTCCGATGTGTATATATCAATTGGGCCTTCCAGGCGATTGATATTTATAATTTGGACTACCTCAGGTGGTCTTAACATTTTTAGACTACCCACTCCCAGAGACCATTTTTTCTGGCGACCTGTGCCTCACTCCTATATTCTAGGGTGTTCTAGTGCCTTATGAATGCATGTATGCGATTCAATCTGATGCAATCCCACGTGCAAATATATAAACATGAATATATTCACATAAAAATTAAATCTCACAATCATGTTATGTAATTCTCATTTCAAACATCAAAATTAGCTCACTTGGGCTAATGATCAAACACAAGCAACTCGATTTGAATTACTTGACCAAACACATATTTTCACAATTTTTATTTTGTGAAATTCTTGTTTTGAAACTTAATCTAAAACCCTCGTTCTTTGTTCTATCAAACAGAATTTCGATTCACCTTGTGGGCAGTATTTCTTGGCCATTTCCGGCCTCAATCAAATAATACATGATTTATGGAACCATTCATCACACATTTAACCCACGAAACGGTCGTAGGCGTCACGGTGTTCGTGGAATCTGGAAATCGACCGTTTCGGTTCCGGGTTTGGAGCAGATCAAACGGTAGTTCAAGGCCTCAACTTGGCGAAACAATTGCATGAATGCTTGCGAAGAATAAAACCACAGTAGGGAGAAACCCCTATAGGAGTTGTGCAAACTCATGGAATCACAAATACTGTGACTCTTTCAGCGTAGAGCGGCTTTCCTTCTTGCCAGAAGGCGTGAAGCGGTTTGGATGGCCCACGATTCTAGAGAAGTTGGATACTCTCCTTTAGAAAAGAAAAAATATCTTTCTTGGATCATTTTCCTTCTCCCCACGTTTTCCCCGCTTTTAGCATTTGGAGAAGGCAGTCGCTTATGCTTCTTTTGTCACTTTAGTAGTAAACTTTTCTCTAAATGACCATTATGTGCCGTTTCGATTTGATATTCGATCTTATCTGTTGTATTTTTCATTATTTCTCTGTCATACCACTTATAGCACATAGTGCGGTTATAATAGCGACTTTCGTCGCTGTCGAAGTGGATTTTCACGACACGACGATGCCTCGTGGGCGATGCCAACTCAGTTGTCTCGGAATTCTCACGAGAAATTTGCGTGCCTAGCTAGATTTTCTGGGGCGATTCATCAATCTGATCAGTTTTGTCATCGAGATCTAGAGAATAAATTACGGGTTTTTAATCGAAATTAACAATTTATGTCAATTCTGATTTGCCATTTTCCAAAATTGGAATTTCACGGGTCTTACATTCTCCCCTCCTTAAAAGGAATTTCGTCCCGAAATTCAGGACCAATCAAAGAATCATTCCACATGCATAACCCCGATATACCTCTACCATCACATGTAAGCAGTCCATTTAAATGTTAAGCGACTAAACTACATTACCTTCATCCCTAAACAAGAAGGATAGGTGCTGCGCGTGTCACTGCTTGACTCCACGTGGACTCCTCCACTCCATAGTACTTACACTAGCCTCACGGTCTTGCGTCGCAAAACGATCCGGTATCCAACAATGCGCATTGGTCCCTCTCGAGGTATCCATGTCGACACCGATATGTCCCGATCCACCACGTGAAATTTGGATCACAGGTATATTTCAGCATGGAGCGTGAAACACCTCGTGGACACGATCTTTGGGTGGTAATAACTAAGCGATGCAACAGGCGTGCCTACCACTACAGTATCTCGAAGGTCGATGAACCTCGGCGATAGCTTCCGTATTTGCCCGAACGACCGCTCCTACTTAGGCATCACCTTGAAGGCGTGATCCCAGCCTCGAACTCTAAGGGTCGGCGTCGCACATACGCATAGCTCTTACGTACGGCTCCCGGGCCGTGAGAAAACTTATTGTCATCATCACTTCGGCTTCTCGGAGGTGTCCCCTAATTATATCGAGGACCGATGAATGAACTCCTCTCCACCCCTCGGTCGACATAACGGTGACTGCGTGGCCCCTCCCAGTATAGTGCCTCATCTGGTACCAATTTGTATACTACTTCAGTAAGCGTTGTTGTAGGCAGACCTCCACTAGGGTAGAAGTGCTCTTCGGCTACCCTTATGATCTAGGGCATGCTCTCGGCTATGTCCTCTAACACACATTATAGTCCTTTCGGTGACCATGCAATACGAGGGTGCAGACATTTATTACTCATAGTCGTAGGTGTGCCCATAGCCTTTTAGAAACTCTTCCGAGAAGTGTCGCAGTGACCACCCGGGTCCCTATCCGACACTATGGATCTTGGTACTCCATGTAGCGGACTATCTCGAATCATATAATGGCCCAGAATCTCTGTGAGAGAGAGTCATCCGCACGGCTAGAAAATGTGACCGTACAGGCAGTCACTTATCACCCGTACTACGTCATGCCCCTGCATTTGCGTCAGTGGCAGAGTGGGTCACCAAAGTCCATCGTGGCGTCATCCACTTCCACTCATTTTGCCTCGTGAAGTAGCCTGGCGGCCGGTGTTCGTGTAACCTGGCGACGCCACGTGGTTGTCGTGTCGAACAAGTCCCCTCGTGTCTCTTAAATCCGCTCGGTGTGCGGCGGCGAAGATCACGGTATGCGGTGCCACGGATGCCGCGGCAAAATCAAAGCCCGGTGAAACTCCACGAGAATCTCTCTCTCAAATCGGTCAGCGGGAACCACTGCGAGTCCTATATCGAAGACTACCATACGCATGGATGGTCGACCCTCGTCCTGCCCGATACTGTTGTACTCGGTCCACGATGGACACTATCTACTGCGTCTTTGCCATTTGGGACTCAATCACTTTCACCTTAACGAGGCGGTGTAGCCACCTCGCTCCCAGGTACCACTGATACGCTCGTTATGCGTAGCCCAAGCGTCCCACGGAGTCGAGCATCCGCCACTCCAGAAAAGCTATATTAGCCAGGCGACGCTCCGTGACTGATGAGTGCATCAGCCACCACATTTGCCTTACCAGGATGGTAATGCAAAGTGAAGTCATAATCTTCTAGGAACTCCATCCATCTGCGTTGCCTCATATTGAGGGGCCACGTGATGGCCAAAATAGCCAGGACTTTATGGTGCGAGTGCACCTTGAACTCCTCGCTAGTACCAGTGAGTGGCACAGATCTTCAGGCGAAGACTACGACCGCCAACTCCATGTCATGTGTGGGGTAATTTCGCTCGTGATTCTTCAATTGGCGAGAACCATAGCTACTACCCTCGATTTGCATCAAAACACATCCCAATCCATTACCGGGCATCACAATACCTTTGTGTACCCTTGTCCCACAATAGGGACTATCGAGATGGGAGCTAAAGTAAGTCTCCTCTTCAACTCTGGGGCCATACCATCGGTCATCCCAATCAAACTTGACCTCAGCCAGGATCCAACCTAGTCATAGGTGTTGCTATCTGGAGAAGTCCTTAATAAGATCTCGGCAATATCCCGATAATCCCCGAAACTACGTATCTCGAAGATGACAGCCTCTCGACTCATCGCTGCCTCGACCTTCTCTGGGTGGCCCGGCCTCTGATGCGACACCACGTGTCCCAAAATCACCTCGATAAGCGGAACTTCGCACTTGCGGGCGGCGTATAAGGCGATGGTCTCTCAACAAGCGTAAAAGCGATCCTCAGTGATCTCATGCCCCCCTCGTAGATGATCAGAGACGTCATCCTGAGGAACCGCATTGGGCAGTTCAGTGGGTTTGATATGCTTTAGCTTGCGCTGAGGTCCACTTTGTTTTCGACGTCATTAAATCGAAGAACATCAAGTAAGCTCAAAGTGCCCATAACGAGTCCTAAACGTTGTCTTAGGGATATACGTATTTCTAACCCTCGGTGATGGTAACCCGGTCTGATACATCTTGGGTAGACTTGCGCTCTCTCAGCCCGATCAAACAAATCCGTCAATCCTCGGTAATAGATGCAGGTTAACGTCGCGTAACCACTGTTCAGCGTCGATGTCAAATGCCGCAATTGAAGGGTCTTGTCCTTCTTCTTTGCAAATAGAACCGGGCGCTACATAATTGGCAGTGCTGGTCTGACCAGACTGTCCAATAGCTCTGTGTTTGGACTCTGGCGAGTTCTATGATCAGCCAGTTGCCATCCTATCGCGAGGTCATAGAGATGGAGGTGAAATACAGTGTAACTTCGATCTGAAATCACACTACCCTCTCTGTGGAGGCGATCCGGAGTAGCTCATACGAAAAACATTCATACTTGCACACTGCTGGGATGATCAGTCTACGGTATCTCTCGTCCACAGGTAGGCTTGCCATCCCATGGCCCCGTCCCGACACTGGACACATTATCTTATGCAGGGTAAAACATCATGTTTGTCCCACACGAAATACCACGAGTACCATCTGCGTGTGGCGGTAACCTCTGCGCTCTTGTCGATGACCACACATGGTGTCAGTGATCCATGCAGACAAGCGTATTCGATACGACGTGTCAGTGATCGCCGGTCCTTTGTAAAGTAGAGTCCCGAGATCTCATTTCGCAACCTCGACCCATTATCATCCCTATTCTAAAAGCCCCAATCTAGGGAGAACTCACATCTCTTGACTCCTCTAAGGTCTCGACCTCGCCCAACTTCAGTCACGGTGATGCGTGATGAATGAATCTGGTAGCACAGAATCAAAGCTGACCTCTGGCAGTAGGCGAGATAACTTAAAAGCGTACCACTGAGATAACTAGGCGATCTTTTGACTCGGCTGCGGTGTGGCGTAGACACGCCCACTGGACTTTGATGTCCACACTTTGTGGGCCTCGTCTCTGCCTCACCCATACTTTGGCCTCTCGGGCTGCACATGAAAATGTGGGGTGCCCGTCGCTCCACTGGCGAGGCGGCCTCTCGGCTAATACCGTCTTTGTGGAGAGATATCTTGTATCCTCTAAATCACACTTTCTTGGCCCGGGGCTTGTGGCATCCCGAAACCACAGATCCCTACTGCCGGGGGGCAATCCGTCTCAGCCAATGTCAGTGTGACAATGGTAACACACCATCAGTCCCCATTGGCAACTCTCATCATCTGCACGATAAGTGACTCTCGTCTGTCCTTTGGCTCGGATGGTAGTGACTACGAGATCGCAAACTAGAGGCTCTACGCCTCTTCCCCAGAGCGGAGGAGAGGCGAGCATCTTCCCTCTTGCCACTTTAACACTTTAGCATCAGAGTGTTAAAGCATCCTCCGTCTCTCTCTATGGTCGAGCCCGTCTCGACCATAGAATCCATATCCGTAGGGCGTAATCCTACAATCCTGCAACGCGATAGACAACGGTCATTCTCGAATCTCTAACCTTGGCCAAGTCTGTGGCTTCCCGTGATCTATCGTGGCCGAATATGGCTAACTGCGTGAATCTAGCCACGTAGTCCATCCGGTGTGCCCCCTGTATTTCTGGAACTCTTTGAGCCTTGGCATGCCTCGCAGTCTCTAGAAAATACTTACCCATGAACAACTCACGAGCTACGCCCATGTCGCAACCTCTAAGTCTCCTGGTCTTAACCCATCTCCACCACTTACCGGGCCTCGCCTCTAGTGGAATGCGGCTAACCCGATCCTGAGGATCGTATCGGGTGATCTCCATAGCCTCCCGATTAAGTTCTCGATCTGCGTAAACTAATGGTGATTACGCCGCCATCGGGTCTCCTCCCCTGTGAATGTCGGGGTGGCGTGGCGGCTCTAAATCTCTGGAGGTTACTAGGACTTCCCGACTATCGCCACACTGGCCGGGTGCGATAGCGGCCTAACGCAACACCTGACCTCTGCAAGGCTGTGATCAAATGGCGAGTGTTGAATGTCGGTGGTGCACGACCCGGGTGCAGTGGGCGACCTCTATGTCCTCGTCCTCTACTAGTCATCTACACAATTAACATGACAATTAAATCTCAATATAGTATCTCACAAGGCATAAACCTGACCAGAGACACTAATCATACACGATAAATGTCGGTGTATACACACATTGTCCCTTGCATTTTCATGTAATCTGAAGGCAGCAATTAATTTCCCCACATTTAAAATATTGTTTTCAACAAAATTGTTTTCGAAAATTTCATTTTACGAAAATTATTATTATTTTTCGAAAATTTTGTCTAATTACTGTTAAAATTCAATGAAGTATCTACGAGACATAAACCACGACCTCGAGATACTATTCACACACCGGAAAAATTTTCACACCCTACGTCAATGCATTTATAGTAAATGCAATATGAATATCTCATATATTAAATCACCCCCAAGAAAATGTTTAAAATTTTTGTATTTTTTTTTTTAACCCTGTGAATAGTGCTCATGAACAGTGTCTATGAAACAGTGTCAAACGGTGACCACTAAGCGATTACCTTTGTATCAAAGCCCAGGTTGGGTGCGCGTGCGCGCAACCAGTGGCGCACCTTTAGCGGCGCGATTACCAGTCGTGAAACGTTGCGCATAACGAAGCGCCGGCGCGTAATCAGCGAGCAGCGCCAGCGCATGTCGCAACTGGCGGAAGTACGCTGGCCACGACAATCGAGCGGCGCCCCAGGGTTGCGACCTGCGGCCGATGTCGCGACACGGCGGCGAGAATCATGTCGCGACATCAAATCGGTATAGCGTTCCACCCGTTTCAGCTCCATGCGACATCAAATGCGATTATCGCTGACACCACGAGCCGCCATGGCGACATCAAATCGGTGTCGTGACACCGCGAGCTGCTCCGTAGCCGACATACCGTTTCTCTGCCCGGCTAAGCGGTCGGCGACGCCAGGGCTGGTCGCGACCTTCCTACGGGCGAACCTATGCCCGGCATCAATTCATGTAGCGACCTCCCTTGTCTTTCGGTCATAACGCCAAGATTTCGTATTTGCGACCGGAACCCTTTCGGTCCTAACCACCGGCCCGGTCGCGACACCAAAAGGATATGCAGCGACACCAGGCTCTCCGATCCGGTTTACGCCTGAGAATTTTTTTTTTTTTTATTTTCCAAAGCCTCGGTACTTTCACGCTACTCTTAGGATCTGATAGCCTAACCTTTGTTATTTACTCACTCAAAATTTATGAGTTAAACTATAATTTTTTTTTCTTCTCATTTTCCATACTCAAATAAATTTATAAAAATTTATTTTCTCCGATTTTCTTCAACTTAGAAAATGATTTCCATCACCTAATGGGCCCAATAAATTTATAAAATCTATTCTTTCTCATTTTTGTTCAGTTTTGTACCTTTGTAAAAATTTTGAAGCTTTCCACTACACCTAGAGTGCTATTTTTCCTAAGCACCGACATTCACATAACATGACATGGGTATATGTCTGAAGTGATCAACGATCTTCCTGACATTTCATGAAATCATAAAACACACAAAACAAGTGCATGACATCCTAGTTTTGTCCGTGATTTCTAGGTAATCTCATACCCCTAACTTGCATCAAACCACCCAAAGTGGTGATGGATACCCAAACCAAGAACTCACTGGTATATACTACGCTCGATACCAAGTTGTGGCGCTTCCCCATTCCCAGGGGGTCAGTTGACTACCCAGTTCGACCAGCCGGAATACTCGTGGATGTGAGATTTTGGCGCCACTTAATGAGGGCGAGTCTCCTTGACAGGAGAATCTGCCCAAATACATTGCATGAAACATCCCAAGCGGTCAATATAATCCTTCTTGATACAATTATGGATAAAAGCGTGGCCTCTTGGGCCCATACCTAACCCATAAAACATACACCAACTATATCCCAGCTAGTTCTAAGAGTTCAAATGTTTTTACTCTTATACAACATATATTAAAATACTCAAATTCTAATACATGTAACATCATCAGTCAATGAAGCCACAATGAGAGCTTTCCTTTCAATACGACCATCTGGGACCAGAAAGCGTACTCCCGCACTCTCTGTCTGTAAAAGGCCAGCTATCCTCGATGGGTGAAGGCTAATGCTAATTAGATGGAATCGCCCTAAGTGGGCTACTCTCCATCTAAGTGCAGTGCAATGCTCCAAAAAAAAAAAACACACATCCAAGAAAATGTAGTCCTACTTGAATCTGTCTATGTCGACTCAGATCGAGTTCTCAGAGCTCTCTACACTTTCGCCTAAGCCTTGTACTTAGAAATTATCGTTTTGTTAGTTTGTGGACAGCCCTCCGATGTGTATATATCCAATTGGAGCGCTCCGGCGGTGTTCATTTATAATTTGGACTACCCTCCCGATAATTAACATTTTTAGACTACATTAGAACCATTTCTCTGAGCTCACCTCATACGCCATCCTATATTCCTAGGGTGTTCCGATTGCATATGGAATGCATCTTATGCCAATTCGATCTGAGTCTAATCCACATGCAAATATATAAACATAGATATATTCACATAAAAATTAAACCACACAATCATGTTGTAATTCTCATTTCAAACATCAAAATTAGCTCACTTGGGCTAATGATCAAACCACAACAGCTTCGATTTGCATTACTTGACGAACATATTTTCTGATTTTTATTTTGGTGCGTGAGAGCAGGTAAAACCCTAGATTTCTTATTTCCTATCAAACACAAATTTTCGGTTCACCTTGTGAACCAGTATTTATTTCTTAACCATTTCACAGCTCAATCAAACTCAATACATGATTTATGGAACCATTCATCTTTTTGTTCCCCAGCTTTGACGGTCAGTAGAGCGTCTGTGAGATTTGATGCGTGAATCTCAAATCAACCATTTTGGTTCCAAGGTTTGGAACGAGATCAAGCTGACGTTCAGGCCTCAGCCAACGAAACATTTTACATGGTATAAACAAGAATAAAACCCAGTGGGAGCCCTACATCGAGGAGTTTGTCTAAACTCCTTAAATCGGTACCACTGCGAAGCTCTTTGAAAATGCGGCGACTTTCCTTCTTGCCCCGAAGACCGCCGACGGTTGGATCGCCCACGATTCTAGAGAGAAGTTGGATACTCTTTCACTAGAAAAGAAAAAATCTGCTACTGAATCTTTTTTTTCCTTCTCCCCCACGTTTTCCCCCTTTTTAGCATTTGGAGAAGACAATCACTATACCTTCTTTTTGTCAACATTGAGCTTAAAACTTTTCTCTAAATGAGCATTATGTCCCTTCATTTCCTGGTTGATATTCGGCACTATCTCGGCCCCCGTTTTCATTATTTCTCTCACTCTCATACCACCACGGCATATAGTGCGGTTATATGTGACTTTAAGTAGCGGTGGTTTACACGACACCGGCAGTACCTCGTAAGGCGTGCCAACTCGGTGTCTCGAGTACACGAGAATTTTACGTGCTAGCTGAATTTTGCGAGGCGATTCCATGTACAATCGTTTAGATCATCCGAGATCTGGGAATAAATTACATATTTTTAATCGAAATTAACAATTTATGTGTCAATTTCTGATTTGCCCGTTTTCAAAAAATTGGAGATTTCATAAAGATCTTCTACGAGAAACAAGCTTGCCCAGTATCATAATGCGACTATATAGTATATCCTTGAGCAAATAATCGAAAATCAACACATCGATGACATGCTTGCCCATGATATAACTACGCCAAATCCATGCTATCGTGTCTTTCCCATGTGCATTTATGGTCATGTAAGTTGAGGCGTTGTATTCAACCACTCCTTTACTTTACATGAAATCGTCCCTAGATGTGATCGTAGAAAACAATTTCCATTGATCCAACCTTAACCACATGTACCTTAATCTGGGCATCAACATAAGAAGTGTACTGGTCATCGAAAATGCTAATCTGTTAGTACCTTGTTCCCTTTTTGAAACAAAGTAACTATTGATAGCAGAAAAGATCATTGAACTAATGTAGTGATTAGTGATTGCTTGAGCTCCTCTAAGAACAACTTTGTTAAATACACCGGTTGTAATATTGGTTGTCATGATCCTATATCTTGAACTCATCTTCATGTGAATGTGCCCACTTAACTCGAAAGGATCACCTCCTAACAAGTGGTGTGCTTGAATTAATTCTCCCGGTATGAACTTTTATACTGTATTAATTTGCGTTGTTAGCCAGTCGCTTTTGCATACCAAATTATCTTCAGAGTTATCTTTGAGGCCCGGGTCATAAATTGCTTGCAAGATGATGCATGCAAATCCTCACGATGAGTGAATGATACGGCTGACCAAGATGAGAGCCCATTGTTGTCATAATATGCACGGATGTTTGTTAGATATAACCGCAAAATCCACATCCGTTGAGTTACTTTGTTTATGATATATGCCAAGAATTATCCCCAACTATCAAGATTCTCGCCTTCGGTAATAGAAATGATGGAAATATCGGTTTCGACGAATATATCGATTTCGACGAATATATCGGTACTTAGATTTTACGGATATATCAGATATATTAGAGATATATCGGTAGATATTTTTACATGAATATCGATATATCGGAAATTAACAAAAATACTTTGAAATTCATGGAAGTACTTTCTAAAAGTGTAAAAATGACATTAATAATCAAATATATACATTGAATTACATTCTGATAAGACTTAAAATCGAAATGAAGATCGATGTGACTCATTATAAAAGAATTTGATGGGGATCATGTCTTGATAGAAACCCGATCTTCATCTCTCAAGACGTGGTGTTAGATAATATTGATTATAGAATCGAGCATTAAAGTACGTGATGTCTTGAGCACATGTCACTTCCTCAAATAGACGAGAAATTCGAGGTTCATTCACATGCTTGTATCAAATATTAACTAATATTTATTAATATATTATTTATGAAATGTTAATTTATTAATTTATTATTACTAAATTAACTAATTTGAAATATGAAAGTATCATATAAATATCACAGAAAAAAAAATGGGAGTGAAATGAATATTGGATATGGGTAGAGAGAGAATTTGTGATCAAATGAGTTGATTTTCAGAAGTATTTATAGTTTTTTTAGCAGGTCGAAATAGCCAGTGTGGGATGGTAAAATAATCTTGTAATTTAATTATGTAGTTGGATTTAGTTTTACTTGAAAATTTGACCGTTAGATCTTCTTTAAAAGCTGATTTAGGATCAATCCATAATCGTTGGATCCAATTAGTTTCAAATATATCTTGTTTAGGTGTGCATCTAAATCTTTGATATCCTCGATATATCGATATATGCTGAGTACTATCGAAATATGCTTGATATATTTCCGATATTTTACTGAAAAATTAAACTAACACTCGCGTATGCCATAGACCCTATATTTCCATGATATATCGGTCCAAAACCAATATATCGACGATATATCACTGACATTATTGATTTTTTCTGGTACGTTTTAGCGATTGCTCGATGGCGATATCTTTCGTACCACCAATATCCGATATATCGAATAACAACCTTGGGTAATAGCAAATCTTAAATGGAAACAACTAATTATTTTAAATTAAACCGTGCGATCAATAGTGCCTTTATACTTCCCGTACAAATGTGTACCATTAATACTGTAAATGCAGGCGACGTGCTCGAACCCTTCAATAGATGACATGAATGACGCAAAAACCTGGCAAAATCTGCCGATTGTTGACGCTATTACTATCAAATGTTTTCCAAATTACAGCATCACGGTTTGCTCTAGGCGAAGCAATGCTAGTGATCTAATATATGATTGAAAAAGTCCTTAAATAATATCTAAGTGCCCCTTCTTTCTAATAAATCTTTTGTATGATATTACATATCCCCATTTCTCCATCACATGCGGATGCGGCTAAGTATGAATTGTGCCTTAATATTCATGATATGTGAACAACTGACCCAGTTTGAGCTCAATTGATGATGTCAGATTCAAGTGCAGGATTGACACAATTATGCGACCCTTTATATTTGTTGATAACAAATAAGCAAATTTCTTTCTACAGCATGACACCTTTATGGATTGTTGGCATTCTAGGCCTTCTTATATCTTAAACAATTGTTTGAGGATGCAAAAGCATAAACTCTTAGTGTTCTTTAATTATGGTAAAATGCTGCGGCCTCTTGCAAATCGAATTTAGGTAAAAACTTGGCCAGCACAGAAATTCTCTGCGAGTATCCACAGGTAGTATATTTACGCCCATAGGTCAATCCACTTGAAATAACATTATCAAAGTTTTCAACATGTTCAAATTGAGGTGATGGTGGTAAGTGATATTGAACAGAGGATGACTCATATGGTTCCTCAGTAGCTGGGTTATTTGATACATCACAAGATGTTGCATGCGCAGAGACATATATCCTTTGCTCATTCTCTAAAACTTGGTTGAAAGTCTAGAAGGATGATACATGTACATCAGCTTGCACATCTAAGTCTTCATTCGATTCATCATCAACATCTTTTTCAAAGTCAACATTAGCTTCATTATATTCGCAGTTTTCATCTTTTGCATATACTCCACATCTGTCAATATCCGGTGTTAGATCGCTACTAAGCCCACAACCATAGTCAAATTCTACAACATTATAATTTTTGGGAACAAATAAATCTGTATAGCCACCCATAGATTGATTAACTTGTGGCTTGACTCGAACGACCTCAATATACAATTCAATTTCCTCCATGCCAGTTGTGTTAACCATGTTCAACATTTGGTACACACTACTGTCATCCCCTATTAGAAAAGGTTGGAACCTATTTCCACTTTTTAGGGGATACTTACAATTGAGGACTAATTTGAACATTTGTTTGTCAATGGTTGTCCTTGAGTATATCCTTGCTTGTTCAAACGTGCAATCCAAGCGGTGCATCAAAGGCCTGATAGCCCAACTCATTCCTACATATTTGACATCCGTTTCAGTCCTCAGTAGATTCCCATTGTAATAACATATCACATGAATAATGGAAATAGACATAATTGACCTATACAAAATGGTCTCAATAAATTAAATAATATGAGAGGGTTCCCTTAGCTTTCGTCTCTCAATGTTAGTGTCGGCCTAGTAGAGTGCTTTTGCTAGTTGTGTTCTTTCCTATCTCTACGCATTTCACTGCTCCACCGGAAATTCCCTCTGCCCCTACCGTACTCAGCATTAGTTTCTGCTTGTCGGGGTTGGGCTGGATTTAAGCGGACTTAAAAAGCCACTTACAGAAGCTTTACGCCTAATCATTCCAAATAATGCTTGCATCCTCTATATTACCACGACTACTGGCATAGAGTTAAGCGATGCTTATTCCCTAGATACCGTCATTACTTCTTCTCCGAGAAAAGAAGTTCACGACCCGTAGGCCTTCTACCTCCACCAATGTTCAACAAATCAGGCCTTTTGTCTATTGCGGAAAATTTTATGTTTCCTCCCCCAGGAGTTTGGGCGTGTCTCGGATCGATGTGGTTGATCATCTTCTCGGATCCAGCTCTTGATCATTCTTGTGGTAGTATTGCTCCCAAACTAGCTAATTAGGCGTGAGCCCTTCTCGGGCGGATTCACTCATTGCTCCTCAACTATGGGGTATTAGCGAAATTTGTTCTGGCGTTGTTCCCCCTCACATAGACGGAGTTCTTGTGATTGCCTCACCCATCATGCGCATTTACCACTTCTCGTCGACTTGCATGTGTTAATCCTTCGCCGTTCATCTGACGGGATCTAACTCTCCATGAGATTCATAGTTGCATTGCCCCATAAGCTATTGTTAAGCAGACAAAGCCCAGTTCGGGTGTCTTTCATTCCGAGGCATAACTTGTATCCATGCGCTTCATGTGTCGCACAGGTTCGCTCCCGAAATATGAGTCGTCTTACCCCCTCACGTCAATCCCACGAGCCTCTTATCCATGATCACGGCGGGGGAACAACTCAAAATAGAAAAACTCACATTGGGTTTAGGGATAATCAGGCTTGAACCGATGACTTCCACCATGTCAAGGTGACACTCTACCGCTGAGCGCTTATTATCCTAGGTCGGAATAAGTTGATAAGATCCACTGCATACCGCTATCCTCGCAGCTGGCGACATGGGCGAAAAGGAAAGAAGGAGGGGTTTCTCTCGCTTTTGGCATAGTGGGCCCCTAGTGGGAGGTCCGCATCGCACGACTAGCTATTATCTTAGTGTTGCATAGTAATTCGTGTTGTATTGCTGGAGTTGTCGAGGCTCTTAGCCACATGGATAGTTCAATGTGCTCATCAGTGCCTGACCCTGAGATGTGGATCATCCATGGCACATTAGTATGGCGTACTCCTCTTGTTCGAACTGAGGTTTGAAACTAAACTTCTCCTTAGGAGGAAAGATGGGGCGATTAAGGTGAGATCCAATGTAGATCCAACTTTCTATTCACTTGTGGGATCCAGGCGGTCTGGGCATTATCCATATCATTTTAACTACAGTGATGACAAGCATGAAACATGCGTATAGAGAGTGAGCAAATAAAAATATCCCGCCCAAATGCTAATGGGCCTCCATGTATTTTTTTAGATAAATTCCCACCTCAAACCCTAGCTCCCTTACTAGTAATCACCCACCACTATGTTCATGCCTATCAACCAATAGTCCTATCATCCAAAATATTATTTGAAAAAAGAGACCAAGATATCGAATTTAGGGGAGGGTTGCATATTGACATTTACTTTTAGGAAAGAGTAAGAGAGATATGCTTCAGTGAGGTAGGCAAGACTCCACCCCTTCTCCTTTAATAAATTCATTATATGTAATATAATTAGATTTATCATTTAATTTATGATTAATTTTTGAAGTTAATATATAAATATCATTATATACAATAATATGAATTTGAAAATATGTCCTTAAACCTAACTCACTAATAATAATATTTAGGCTTTCCCAGATTTTTGATAAAAATAGTGATTCTATGAAGGCTTTTTAAAGGCATAAAAGAAATTGTTTATAAGGAGTTTAGTCTGTATAAATTTTTGCCTAACTGATCTTAATGATTATCTTAAGTATGTTTTGATCTTTGATGATTATCTTGATTTCTTAAATTTAACTTGGAAACTCATTTTGATTTAAAGTATTAGTACACTATAATTTATTTATCATGAGAATAATTGAACTAACAAAAATTAGGCTCCAAAATTTTCCATATGCAACCGTAAATATCAATACCTACCTTAAAGACTTAGATTAATCATGGGGTTCTTGTAAGATGGTCTCTTTAAGGTGTTAACTGACTATAAAATTTCATACACTTAGTCATCCTTATTTTAACTTGAATATATACTTCTTCTTTTCCATTAAATTGATGCATTTATATTTACCCAGTAAATAAACCTAGTCTTCCTAAACTTGCTTTAAAGGGTTTTATGAGTGTTACAACTCTACCCAAACTTGGTTTGAAGTAATTACTTTAGAAAAAGGGAGGAGGGGTTGACTAGGGTTAGGGTAATCACTTTAGTAAATTTAAAGTGAGAATATCATAAAAACATTTAAGTTATTTGCCTAAATTAATATTTAAATTTGGGTTAAGCCAAAACAATCTTATGCACCAATTTTTAAATAGTTTAGGACAACCCAACATTTAATAAAAAAAAATTATGCTAAAAGCAAGTTGCAAAACAGGCGCTATGCGTGCAAAACGATTATAAGCTATGAGACCTTATGCACCTATAAAAAACGACTACCAGCCGCGATGTGTACCTAAAACAACTACCCAAACCATGACCTTATGCACACAAAAAACTAGTTTAGAAACGATATATACGCTCGTATTTGTTTCTTGTGAAATATAGGTTTTAATCACACATTATAAAAAATACGCACTAATAAAACCATGATTAGAGTACCCCCGACACAAGCGGCAAGGTGGGAGGGTTACTGCTATGGGTGATTGGGTTTAGAAAGGAAGGCAATTATGGAGGCGAATGAGTGATTTAAGCCACTAGCGATTTGGCGGTGGGTTGCTCGGGGAGAAGCGACCTGGAAATGGGAGGAAAAACGTTAGTCGGATTATGAAGCGATAATCATGCATCGGCGCAATGACGATTGATAATGATAATCCATTTATGCATTGATGGTAAATTAATTGACTTTGTTAGTACATTGTGTAGCGTCGCTTCAAGTTGCCTTCTGTATATCGGATGTATTTAGAAATGCTTTGAATAATACTCTGAAGCTAATTCATTTTGTGTTTTCTTAATAATTTTGATCAAAGTCCATAACATGGCCTATTTTAGCTAATTTGATTTAAACGATCTATTAGAATTGATTCTTAAATGCAATACCTATCAGTTATTTTTGCTGTTTTGGAGCTGTGTGGTTCACATGTCATTGACCTGACCCCATCCTATTCTTGCACAGCTTTTTTTTTGGTGTTCTATCATTTTGCATAATTAATAATATGTATTGTTACTAATAATATATAATTAAAAAAAAAAAAGAGATCTAGTTTGGAACTTGGGACCATACCATGCTGCTCTATGACAGTAATGCTACGGTTTGACGTAAGCACACACATCATGTATTTTGGAATTTTACGATTGAAAATAAGATCAAAATGTGATAATGATTGGAAGAATCTAAATTTCTAAAAAAAGAAAGGGAAGGTTTTAATTTTCTAATATGGAAACAACGTGAAGAACAAATAGGCAAAATTAATTTATTATTACTATAATGATAACATACATATATATATATATATATATATATATATATATATATATATATATATATATATATATATATATATATATCAATGTAAGGTTAGAGATGTGGTGAAGTGTTAGAAAATTTAGAAGTCTCTTTAATGATGCGAGTCGACTTGAGTTGACTAAACCATTCAGTTGGCACTTCAGTCAGAGGCATTTCAAATGAAATGTGGGGCGTGAGGCGGATCATAAAAGATTTCGGGGTGGATCGCTAGTGAGTTCCACTTATACGGAGTCCACTAGGGAAGATCTGATGTTCTAAGCAAGGAAGGAGAAATCGTAACGTACGTTAACTTAATATCCCATGTATATATAAAGGATCCACAACGTATATAAATACGAGGGTTCGTCGGATCGTGAGAGCGTCCCAAGTATTGTGAATTTAGGGAGTCTGGTAGAAATGGAATAGTCAGTCTATGGCCTGAAATAGATAAATCGTAGAGTATGGCGGTGTGGCGGGGAGGAGCGACGTCGAATGGCGCGAATAGGCCCTACGGCTGTCTGGACCTAGGAGCAATTTAAAGCAGTAATTTGAGATAATAAATCTCGAGTGGGCGATGGTTATAAGGAAATAATATTTTGTTTTGAAATTTTCTTCTCTAAGATAACCTTATTTATTTTGTAGGTCATTTAGAACATTTATAAAACCAACTTTTCTTACGAATCAGCGTAACTATGCAAATCGTACTCTTGATAGGTATGATGATAAAGAAAGCTATAATCTAAGCATATAAAACATAAACTGGAAACACAAAACATGTATAATATCATTAAATAAGTAACTTTGAAATGCACCAAAATCATGAGTATTAAAATAGTTATACCATATTTAGAAACAATGACGTCAGTACCACATACGAAGTCATAAGCGAGTCGGTGGCGGAGCCTCCACGATAAGTGATGATGGCAGGCACTTATTGGTTCTGTGCAGGCCATCACGTGGCGACTAATGACCTCCCGGTGGGCCGGCCATCGCGTGGCGTTAGCAAGCCTCCGGAGTGGGCCGTGTGTGGCAGCTAAACCTCTAGGTGAACCAGGCCGTCACGTGGCGCCTCAACAAACCTCAGGGCAAGCCCGATATCCAAATGGCACAATAAACTTAAGATGCTTTTGTTGTCTGTATCAGTGGCTGCTCAACCTCCAAGATGCTTGCGTCACGTGGCAACCAATATAAGTTCCCACTCTCGCATATACTTTTCCCAGCCATTGATGTCGTGATAAATAAAATCTAGATCCACCCCCTTTTTAAAAGCAATGTTTTGAAGATAGTTTACAAGCAATCTATGTACCAGAATATCCAAACACCACCGACTCATCCTTGAACACGAGTAAAACTTCGAATAGATAGAATGTTGACAAAATTACATGAAATGATAAACATTTTATATGGCAGCTCGTGTTTGAATGCATGACATCGGTCAGCGATTATATATGTAAGTATTAAGTAATAGATATATGACATATCTCCCAAATCATTTAAAAGCATATAACTACTCATGACTATGACGGTACCGATCCTTTGTTCCCACGGGGATCGTCCAGCGTAGCGTGAGTGCAGAAATATAAATAAAACACCATTTAATTCAGTAAGCCCCGGAACCCGACAACATTGGGATACCTGAAGGCATGATGAATTTTAGAGCCTGTAAATATCCAGATCTGAACCAAGGCAGGTCCAATTACATAATGTCTTATGGGCTAGATACCCAAAGAGTGGGAGCTTTCACGGGAATAATTTCTCGAAATTGAAACGACCAATAATTCCTAAAAACATCGATTTCACTAATACAACTTCAATTTTGTCAATTTGGCGATTCAGTACTATTACGATCAAACGGTATTAAAACAATACAAAATGGAAGTAATAAGCGGCGTCCAGGTACAAACCACATATCATGACTTCGGACGGGAACACATCAGTAGCCTCACCTTGGTCAAAGGTTGCTCGTGGCGGAAAACTTGATCAAGCGATCGGCCCGTTGTTTTTGTAGTATCTTTCAAGCGGTGATGAATCGGAGAAAGGACCATGAAATGAGTTCGAGAGGGTGAATGGTGGAAAAGGAGCTATGGGGTGGCAGGCGGAAATGGAGCCGGAAAAATCGAAATCTGTGGTGTCAAAAAGCGGTGCGGCCGCCATCGGGTTCTCCGGCCCGGATCCGGAGCGTCAGGAGGCGGTTGCGCAAATTTCACCGGTCGGCATCGTCCGGTGGTGGCACCCTCATGGTCGGCGCGTGGCTGGTGGTTGGCCGGAGAGTGCCTCCTGCAGTCCAATCTTCCGCAGCGCGCCAAAATGCGGTGACACGTGTTCAGGTTTGGAGAGGCTTTTCCTGGTTTAGACTCGAGGGTATTTTGGGGGCTAGGTTTCATTTGGCATCCCAAGGCTATGTTTATACTCACTAGGGTCTAGGGTCGTTTTTCGGTAAAAATCTCGAGCCAGAGGCTTGGGCCCAGATGAGTCTTCTTATTGAGTACCATGGCCAGTGCTTTTTATCAGTAAGTCGGATTAGGACGTTCGCCGTCATGAACTCTGTATCGGCAGGCGCCTGAAGATGGTGCTTTAGTTACCCTAAAGCTATTCCTCGAAAAGAGTCGAAACTTGAGTGATTTGGTCAAAGCTTGGTCTCATACTCGTATTATTTATGTGCAGGTGCATTCTGCGAAAATTTCGCGAGCTTGAAAATGAAGTTCGAATTAGATTTCGAAAACGCAGCTTCGAACCGACAGACTCAGGCTCAGTCGAGCTTTCGAACTTCGACTCGAAATTTCAATTTCGAACTTCGAGCGAACTCGACTCAAGCTCCCGAACTCAAGCTCGGCTTGAATTTAGATTGAACCACGACTCGATATTGGACCATCTTTTTAAAGAAAAATTAATTATTTTTAAAATAAATATATTTATAGCTAAATAAATAATGAAAATTTATGATTTTTAAGAATCTGAAAATAGAATATATTATTTATGACATCCACAAAGTAAATACTCTTGAATTGCTTTTATATACTGAAATATGCTGAGTTTCGCGATCTTTGGTCGAGTTGAGTTCTTTCGGCTGTTGATTCATTCAGTCGTCTCGAGCTGAGTTGAGCCATTTCAGATCGAGGTTAATGGGTTTGGTAGTCGAGTTCGAATAATTTCATGAGTTGTCTCGTCTCGTGGCCCACTAGGATAAATTTAGTATGAAGACTTTAGTAAGATGATAAAAGTGATTAATTAATTGTTATTTAAATAATTAAAATTGTAAGGGGACCAAATAGTAAAATACCAATCAGCCATGAGGTTTTCACATGCCCTACCTTCCTTTTCAACATATTCACGTTGATGTACTAGTGGAATGTCGGTTTTAATAATATATAAAATTTTATTTTAAGTATCACTCAAGAAAAAAAAATTATAAGGGAAAAATAATTTCATTCGTTTCAATTAGAAATACATGGATAAAAATATAGAATTAAAATTACTAAAAATTATAAAAAATGAATAATATTCAGGTTAATAGGATAATAAAATACTCAAAATTTATATATTTGAAAGTTGAGTGTATATATTTGATATTAATACTATGATTAGAATGCGAGCTTTGGAAACACGTAACGTATTAATGATTATTGGTTGATTTATTACATGCAATCGTGTATCTTTCTTTGTTTGAATCTTACGTCTGGCAAATCGCGTCGTGTCATGCGGCCAAGCTAAAGCAAATCCGCTACCAGGCGACCGTGACCTTGCGTCCTTAAAGACGAGAGTATTCAGCGCGCCTGAAGGCGGTGACAAGTCATTCTGGCGCGCTAAGTGACTAAATCACGAAAAATATGTAAACCACTTGGGTTGTGTGAAAGAACGACTATTAAGAAAAAATATGAAAAGAGATGTAAATGGTGATTCCAGTACAAGAATAATGAAAAATGCGTCAACCTTTCTTTTTTAAAGAGGTAGTAGAGAAAAGTTAATGACGCCTACCTCGGCTCTTAACCACTTGAATTAAAAAAAAATTATTTTAAGTATTTAATAAATTGTATTATATTGTCATTATATTAATGTGAAATCAAAGCTTGGCCGTTCAAAAAAGACGAGGCCTGCGAGGGGAGGGGAGGGGTCTCGGGTTTGATAGGAAGGGAAGAGGTCCCAAGTTCGAGTTTTAGTAGATACAGTTTATTATATTATAACTAAAGTGTTTAGTTGTTACAAAAAAAAAAGAATTATATATTAATTATTGATGAAAAATGAAATAATATTTAAAAAAATTTAAAATTTTCGTCAAATTAATTTATTTGTGATTATATTGTTCTATAAAAGAAAACACATAAGATATGTTGAAGAACACGGTTCTAAAGTTCCTTTCTAAAATAACTCCTAAAAATCCATTGTTCAAAAAATAGGTATATTATTTTAAATACAAGCGCTTCAATATTAAAAAACAATTCCATTATTTTTGCTTTGAAAATTAAAATTATTTTTAATTTGGTAGCAAACTAATCTTTTTATTTTATTTAACTTCGTTCGTATCTTTCTATCATGTCATGTTTTCTCTATGTTTGAACGAAAATGTGAGGGAAATAGTAAGAGCAAAAAAGTAAAATAAAATAAATATAATATTAAAGTATTGTTTTGTAATTTTATATTTATTATTATTAATTTTTATTATAAAAAATTCTGAAATATAAGAAAATTATTATTTTAAATATTTATTTTAAATACTTTTTTCCTATTTTTTTGCTATTTTATTAATTATTTATGTAAGTTGTGTATTTTTAAAGAATGGTATTGCTTCTTGTTCAAATGAGGCTTGGATTTCCAATTCTCTTTTTGATATTTAATACATATCGTCCTTTTATACCCTTGATAATTTATATATGTAACATCGAATCCTATAATTTATTTTGAAATATTATTTTTTAACAAAAGTATTCTAGTATAATGCTAACATGTGGGCATTGCCCATAAACTAAATAAAATATTGTAGCCCAATTATATATGTAATTGCTGTTTTTTAATGATAAAGAAATATGGTATGTGATTTGAAGCATGCCAGGATATTCAATTAGGTGGAAGTAGCCAGGTTTTGCTCCCTAATGGTCAACAGTTCGAGTCCTCATAAGGTCATTGTAGGTTTTTTCGATTGTTAATTTTAGGACTTCATGAGATTAGTTGAGAAACGCATAATTTGATCCGGACTCCTTGAGATTAGTTGAGAAGCACGTAAGTAGATTCGGACACCTATGGTTATAAAATAAATAAATAATAAAATAATTTGTTTTGGATATTAGTTAAAGAGATACATGTTTTAAATAATCTTACATTTAACAACTTAGGTGGTGTTTGTTATGTTTGTTTTTTGCTTAAAGTAATTTGTTTGGCCATTTGCTTTGTTTGTTTTTGAGCTTTTTTGATGATTTATTATTTAATTTTTTAAACTTTTGATTGAGTAAAAGAAAGCCAAAATATTTAGCTTTTTGGTATTTTCTTAATGTTTTTTTCTATTAAGAGAAAACTGAATATTCAAATATAAAAAAATTATATACTTTTATGATCAATTTGAAATTTCATACTAATTAAATAAAATTATATGTATTTTAAAATTTTTTGTTGTCTAAAAATTTAGATAAAAAATAAAAAGTTGATTTTTTTAGAAAAACAAACAATTAAATACTTAATTCTATTAAGCACTATTAGAGCAAAAATTATATTCAGCATTAAGTAAAATTAAAAAAACAAACGTTATCTTAGTGTTCGACATAAAAATCGAAGTGCTTTTTGTTTTTTGTTTTGTTTTGTTTTTTGTTTTTTTTAAATTATGTTCTATATTTTATCTTGCGCATGTGTATTATTTGTAAAGAGATTTTCCTTTGATATATAAATGATTAAAATCATTGCATATCTGTTGACAATTTTATTTCATTAATATCTTTCTGAACTCTTTTACACATTACTAAAGTGGATGTATAAGAATATGAGAAATGATTATATTTTTGATGAATTGAATGCTTCATAAAAATGTATTTAAATTTAAATTATTTATTACATTTTTTTTGTTCTCTTTGGCAGCAAGAAATGTGGATTTTAACGAATCCCATCAAGAGAATAGATGTCAAAATATGCATGTTTTTTTATTTCAAAGCTCACGTTTGTTTGTTTTGTTTTTTTTTTTTTTGATTAATTTTGAAGAATTATTTTTATTGACAAAATTTTGTTTGAAAACTTCATTATGAAAAAAAAATCATTTTTCATGTGTCTCGCTCCCTTGTCAAAATATAACAATCTTTTATTTTGTGTTTTAAAGTTTCAAAAGCCTATATACTTGAATTAAAGTTCAATAAGAAATATATTTACATAATTACGTTTATCACTTTATTGATATTAAATAAAAATTACTAATAAAAATATCTTCAGAGAAGGAAGAGATGAGAATGTTGGAAAAAATGTTTTGGAAACAATGTTAGAATATCTGAAGAAGTTTTGAAAAGTGTGCTAGTGTTTTATAAGACAAAAGTTTGTTTCAAAATGTTTTTTGATTCATTTTCTGTACTTTCGATATACTTTAGAATTTTATATTTTTATATATGATTTTTTATTTATAGTCCTTATCCATATTTGTGTAATTATTTTTAAAACAAATATAAAAAATTTAGATCTTGTTTTCTGTTTTAAGAATAAAATAGTCTCCAATTTTTTTGTTGTTTGCAAATGCAAGCTCGAGTTTCTGTCTTTTTATATTTTTATGATGCCTGTATCAGAGTATATTTAGGGTTTCCTTTTATTAGCTTTAAGTTATTTATATTTGCCTTATATTGAGTATATATATATATATAACATATCTTCTACCTCAAAATTTTGATAATATATAGTCTCTTTCATAATATGGTATCAGAGTGTCAAGCTTTAAAAAAAAAAAAAAAACCCTACTCTAGCCGCCTCCCTTGCCCATCATGATCCGATGATCACATGCTTTTGGGCATTTTCATGCCATTTGGGCACTGCGGATAGTAGATAATTGCTTGTCACGATCTTCATCCTTTTTAGTAAGCTTAGAGTAAATTTGTTTTTCAGAAAAAGGGTAAAGCATCAAGTACGGCTCGAAGTCACATCTTGTGAGTCAAATTTTAAGATGCCGGATAATGACAGGCCTTCTGGGTGGATTTGTCTCACGTAGAAATCTATTTACCAAAATGAATTTAATAGAATTCAAAGAAAATTGAAATTTTCATGTTTTGCTGGGCAATGGGCGTCCAGTGAACCAAAAAAGATTTTCAAATAAAAATTTAGAATTAAGGGTGGATAAAGTTAAGTGGTATAATTTGAGCTTTAAAAGCGAGATGAAATAAATTGTTTCGGGATAGAAGCGGTCCGACGAGTCACGAGCGCGTGGCGGGATGTGAGCAGCTCATAAACTTAAGTAAGAACTTTGGACCAAAATATCCATTTTTCTTGGTTTTCTTCTTTGGTGAGAGAAGGTAGGGGAAAGAGAGCATCCGAGATTATAGCGATATAGAGTTCCCGACTGATCGAGGTCGTTGGGCGAGTGAAAGTTCATCCCCACTCTGGTGAGGCTCCTTTTATACCAAGCAGTGATTTCACGAAAAATCCAAAGGAAGAGATTGCAAATCAAGATTTCGGGTTAGGGAGGGCATACGCATTAACACTGCAGCTTCAAGAAGTGCAAGGATTCTTCCTGGGTTTTATTTCCACCCTAAGAGCCGCTTTGGTTATATTTCCACCCTTAGGAGTTGTTTGGCTATGTTTTGCCCTAGAGTTGTTGGCATCAGGTTAAAAGCTTTAATTGCAGATCTACTGACAGGTTGTGGCGGTTTTATTTGATTTGTGGTTGTGTGTAATATGTCACAAAGTGTTTAGGAATTTGGAGTAAAAAGGATCGGATTTGTTAGTGATGCTGCAGGGCTATTTGACCTGTTTTAAAACAACTTTAATTGTCGTTTTGTGGTTCGTTTGTGGCTGATTTTGGGTGTTGATTTGTGGTTGTGCTTAATATGTCCCAAAAAAGTATTTAGGGATCGTTTGGATTAAAAAGAATTATCCGGACTGTTAATTGATGCCCTAATGGATTGTTTAGCCTGTTTTAAAACAACTTTAATTGCCGTTTTGCGGCCCGTTTGTGGCTGGTTTTGTGTATTGATTTGTAGTTGTGTGTAATATGTCCAAAAAAAGTGTTTAGGGACTGTTTGAATTAAAAAGAATTATCGAACTATTAATTATTTTAAGAGAAATTTCATTTGGCCTTTTTTAAAACGACTTCAATTGTTGTTTTGCAGCCCATTTGTGGTTGGTTTTGTGTGTTGATTTGTGGTTGTGTGTAATATGTCCCAAAAAGTGTTTGGGAATTTGTTTGGATGAAATAATAATCCAGTGTTAAGGCTTGTTTAATTTGGTTTTGTATGGTGGTTTAAAGGCTTGTTTGGCCAGTTTTGTGGCCAGTTCAAGAGTCGGTTTAGGGCTACTTGTGTGGGCATTATATATGCCACAATTGACCTTGAGGGTGAAGGGTGTTATTACTTGATTGGTAATAACATGCTTAATAATTGTTGTTTGATGAATGTTGATATATGTATGCCTATATATTGACATTGAAATGAATGGTTGTTTTGGAAATTATATGCATGTAATATAATTGTCGTTGATACATGGTTAAATGTATGAGATAAATTGTCCATATGACATACATTACATATGTGGTATGACATTGACATGCAATAATACACTACATTGCATATGCACGAGAACATAGCATTTCATGGGTGTGAGTGCATAGCTAAGATCAACACCACAATGGGTGATTGATGAGTGGGCTTGGTAGATGAGTCAGCGAGTCATAACTGATGGATAAAATGGTAGAAACTTATTATGCAGTAATATGAAGAATTTAGATACTCCCTTGGGTGAAAGACCCGGACTGGTTTAGACACTCGGTGAAAGTTTAAAAAGTCTTTGGAAGGCATGTGAGTCTGATTGGGGATCGAAATTTCATTGCCTGAGACGCATGGTTTGTAAATAAAATGATCATTGAATTTAACATCAGATTTGGTTTATGAAACAAATGATCTTGAACAAAAATGATCATTGAATGTAATCCATCAATGATGGTTTATCACACATGAACATCACAGGGTGTGGTAGGAGTCGGTAAAGACTCGAATTATGATGGGAGCGGTGGGCTTCGGGTATGGTGCATGGAATTAGGTCTCCTTCATTCATGACGTAAATGTAGGAACAACATAGGATTACATATTCTTGCTTGGTGTGGAGGTGAATGTGGAAGTGAGCATTGCGTCACTTTCGGGTGGGAGATGGCTTATACGTAAGATTCTCCATTTGGGCACAGCTCACCTATACAGGGAAAACATTTTAGGTGCGAGACTTGCGCTGGTGGACAATTCTCATCCAGGGCCACAAGGGTGAAGAAGTCGATGTGGCTTTATAATACTTTGCCTTAATTATTTTTGTATAACTAATATTTAAAGAGTTGTAATTGAACTTCATTATGGATTGTTTTAATAGTCTTTTATGTTTTTTATATGAATGTGTGGATAAATGGGCTGATGTGGTCAATTTTTACTCCTAAATGGACCTGATCTGGTCATTGTGTTATATTAGACTCAGTCGGTCATGTTGTTTGTATAATCTGCGAGGTTAGAGGTGGATAGAGCTCCTCGTACAAAGGAGGTATCCAGATTTTTGTTAAATTATGGATCTGAGTGAATGGGATACACAAAAATTGATAGGTTACCTGAAAATATCACAAGTTTTCACGGGTTGATGGATGATTAACGAACCCCCGGATTTTGGGGCGTCATAGCTTGGTATCATAGCCAGGTTATGCGATTACCTAGGGCTTGATGGGCATGGGTTTAGAACATTGCATTCATTGTGCATTTCATGTGTTGTGCTCTAATATGCTACATGATTGTGTGCTATGTGTTATGTGAAAAAATATACATGGTAAATATGTATATGGAAAAGAGGAACACTAGGGTTAGAATGCATAACCTTGGGGGTTTGGGAAAAGGACGAACGGGATAGTTCGGGATATTGAGGTCTATTAGTAGTTGGCACATGCACTACTAGTTAGACAAGGAGAGAGATTTCAAAGTTTATACTTGCTATATGACATATGTAGATGGTTAGTTGAGGAAGAGGACACCAAGGTAGTGGGCGGAACAAAAACCAACCACTACCGGCATTTGACCAATGAACCAACCACTACCATTGTGCAAGCAAGTGTTGTGGCTACCACCATTGCACAGGCTAGTACAATTGTGAGACAGGGAGGGCCGAGTAACCTCCAAAGGTTCAAGGCACATCATCCTCCAACCTTCAAGGGAGGAGGGGACCTGATGAAAGCTAATCATTGGTTCCAACAAGTCGGCAAGATCTTGGAGACTATGGAGATCACCTTCGATGCTACGAGGATAAAATTGTTTGTATTCGGCTAGAGGCGAATCAGTATGGTGGGATTGAATTGACCTCGAACTTGGAAGCAATGACATGGGAAGAGCTCTGTGAGCTCTTCGTGAGCAAGTATTTCCCAATACGCTCGATATCTGGCTCGGGAGTTCTTAGGCCCAGAGCAAGGGTGACGGTGCTGAATCGATGGTTAAGTTCATTAGGTGGCAGTTCGATAATTATGTGGCCGGACATGGCGAAGTGAGGAATTTCGGATGGTGGCAGAAATTGTCCATCAGGGAGTAGGTGTGGAACTCCTCCTACAAGACATGGACTTGATGGTCAAGATAGCTATGGTCATTGAGAGGGGAGGTGGAAGGCGCTGGGCATCTAGGATGCGGTGAAAATAGAAGGGAGGGAGAGCGACTGCCTGCTTCTGGCTTAAGGAAGAAGCAAAGACTTATACTTAGCAAGGGTTTTAGGGACGGGGCCGCGAGTATCGGGGCAGGCCAGTGGTGTCCCGAGATGGGAGGGCCCGGGGGCTCTAGTGTGAGGGGCGGAGGACGTGTTTTCCCGTGCACGGCTGGACACACTGAGGCGGATTGTTCTCAAGGTAGGGATCCATAATTGGGACGCCACTAATTCCCAGTGGTAGTGGGACGTTGTGGAACTCGATTTGTTCCTCCTTACCATACCATGGGTTGGAGATGTCTCTGAATCTGGGTCTTTGCACATCACTGCTCTCCCTTGAAAATCAGCTGAATGGAGCCGGGGCATGGGTAGAGGTGCAGGCGAGCTCTGTGAGACCCGGGGACCGGGGCATCTACGCCATCACCTGGGGCGGGCTTACGGATCAAGCCCCAGTTTATTCAAGGTACATTTCTATTCTCTCACTTATGGGCAAGAGTATTGTTTGATTATGGTGCATCTCATTCTTGCATTTGCATCATGTGTGAAAGATTTGGGCTTAGAGGTTGAAATCTTGGAAGAGTCGTTGTATGTGAGTTATCCCCTAGGAACTAGGGTGAACGTTGATTAGATATGTCGGGGTTGGGAGTTAGAGATCTTAGGGATTCTACTCACTATGGACCTTAGGGTCATAGACATGTCGGAGTTTGATGTTATCCTTGGGATGGATTGGTTGGCGATACCTTAAAGTCGTCAGTGATTAAATCATTGGGAGGATTCTTGCACACCTTTGGATGATGTTTATGTTATGTTTCATGGGGATAAGAACGATGCTTGACCCCAAGCCGTGTACGACTCTAGATGGCACGATCAGTTGATGGGTTGGCTAGCAAGCCTTATATGACGGCGAGATAAAAGTTGGGGTGCCTCGAATGATTTGTGAACATTTGTGAACATGAGGACATTTTTCCAAAGGAACTACTGTGATTACCTCTGTAGAGGGATGTAGACTTCACTATTGAGTTGCACCTTGTTACATCGCCTATTTCTATGACACATAGAATGGCAGCGCTGCGAGTTAAAGGAACTCAAAACAGTGCAGGTTGTTGGATAGAGGTTTTAAGTGAGGCCGCCACCTTAGGGCACTCGGTCTTGTTTGCTCACAGACCCTTAGACTATGCATGAACTCTGGCCAGGTTTAATAGAGTTAGTATCAAGAATAGGTACTCTTTTCCAAGGATTTATGACTTATTTGATCAGTTGAGAGGGTGGTTTGTTGGAAGATGATCCGCTGCAGGTTATCATCGGATTGAGGTTAGGGGCGAGATGTCCCAAATACAGCGTTTAGGGCGTGGTATGGGCATTTGAGTTCACGGTGATGCCATTGATTTCTGAATGCTCAGTGAATTCATGGATCTCATGCATAGGGTGTTCTGACCACCTAGATTAGTTCGTTGTGGTCTTCGTTGATGACATCTTGATATACTCGAGTCTAAGGAGGAGCATAGAATCATTTAGGGTTGTGCTCGAGTTTGAGAGACCATCAGGTTGTATGCCAATTGATCAATTATGAATTTTGGCTTGCGAGAGATGAAATTCTTGGGGCATGTGGTATCGGGCACCCGGTGTCCAGTGGATCGAGAAGGTTGAAGTGGTATGAGCGGCGAGTTGATCTTCCGAGATCGTGGTTTCTTGGGATTGGTAGGGTATTATGGGAGGTTCATTGGACCTCTCTAATTAAATTTGCACCTATGGCCAGATTGATCGGAATGGTCAGAATTTGAGGTGGAATGGCTTGTGTGAGAGGGCATTCGGGAATTAAAGGAGGCTTACTGAAACTCACATATTTTGATAGTTCTGAAAGGGGGTGAGTTATACGATGTATTAGCTGATACCTCTAAGAGACGGACTTGGATGTGTTTGATGCGGTTCGGGGAGGGTAGTGGCTACTCGGAGTTAAAGAACCATGGTGAGTTACCCACACATGACATGGAGTTGGCGGCCATTGTCTTTGCACTTGAAGATTTAGGCGCCACTGTTATACGGTGAAGCGATTCGAGTGTTTTGGACCCTGAAGTCTGAGAGTACATTTTTACCTAGTGGGACCTCAACATGGGAGCAGCCTTGGTGGATGGAGTATTTGATATGAGCTTCACTTTGCGTGCCATCGGGTAAGGAAAATGTAATTGGTTGATGCACTTTCGGCGGAAGTCACGGGTGTTAGGCTAGTGGCTTCTGGGAGTGGCGGATCGAGGCTATGAGATAGTTCGGGCTGCACTATAGGACAAACTCGGGGTGTTTGGGGAGTTTAATTGGCTACTATCCATATTGAGCAAGTGATTGAGTCTAGGGACTGACACGAATCGTGTCGCCCGAGGACCGAGATGCGGTTGGATACAAGTGACGAAGGTTGGGCCATTCACATGGATGATAGTCTTCGGTATAGGGGACGGGTTGTGGTTCCCCAGTCTGCAGATCTGAGAGAGAAGATCCTCAGGGAGTTCCATTGCTCCTGTTTTGTTGTGCATCCAAGTAGCACGAAAATGTACCATGATCTTCATCGCCAATATTATTGGAGTGGGATGAAGAAACATGTTGGAGACTTTATTTGTCGATGTCTCATGTGTCAGAAAGTAAAGGCTGAACACTAGAGGCTAGCGGGGTTACTCCAGCCTTTGGAGGTAGCTGAGTGGAAATACGGAACGCCGATGCGTTTCATGACTCACTTTCCACGGACATCGTGAGGGCATGACGCAGTGTAGGTGATAGTAGATCAACTTACAAAGTCGGCACACTTTCTAGCTGTGTGGATGACCTTCACATTGGAGGAATTCTGCAGGTTGTACGTGTGGGAGATTATCTGATTACATGGAGTGTCGGTATCTATATAGTATAGAGTCGGGTCCACTAGGTTTTCAACTCTCAACTACGGAAGAGTTTCCAGCGAGTCATGGGGACATAGTGGACCTGATGACCTGACTTTGCTGTCCCCAAACTGACGGTCGATCAAGAGGATATCCGGGCGTTAAAGGGACATTTTTTTTTCTCGAACATCGTCCTTGATCTCAGGGTAGTAGAAACAATTTACCCTTAGTGGAATTCACCTACAACAATGGTTATTCTGATTGAGGCATACGGATGGCACTATGAGGGCTTGCTGTATGGGAGCCTTGCTGATCCGGTTGTTGAATGAGTGGGAGAGACCCGCCACGGGGCCGGATTTGGTTAGAGACACCTCTAAGAAGGTGGATTTGATCCGGGAGCGTCTTCTCACCGATTAGAGCTGGTAGAAGAGCTATGCCGATAGACGGGGGCGACCTCTAGAGTTTGAGGTGGAAAATCATGTCTTCTTGAAGGTAATGCCTAAGAGATGAGTGGTCAGGTTCGACAAGCAGGGAAAGTTATAGCTGAGGTATATTGGGCCCTTTAAGGTACTCGAGAGGGTGGGTATGGTTGCTTACCGTTTGGAATTATTGCCAAGCTTATTGAGTGTTCATGCGGTATGCCTCTCGTGGGGAAGTACACTTCTCGTGATCCGACCATGTGGCAAGGATTAGCAGAAATGTCATGATGCAACGGAAACTTTATAATCAAGACTATTGCGGATGAGCCGGAATTTCCAAGTTTCTGCCAGACAAGATCAGAGGTTAGTAAAGGTGCCGTGCTGCGCGACTGGCGGAGGATGGCATCATGGGAACGCGTGCGACAATCATGCGGCGTACTCAATTATCCTTTCTTATTCAGGATGAAGGTATGTTTTTACCACGATAAAACAGATCACGGTAATATGCATGGATTTTTGTTATGGTGTGAATTTCGAGATAAATTCCTTTCTTAATGGGAAGAATAAAACTGTGGTAACGTGAATTTGAATTTTTCCAAAAAAGGGCAAACCTGATATCACGCGCTATACATGAATCGTGATAACTGAATTTTCTAGATTCTGAATTACTTAAACTAACTCAATTGCGCTGATTTTTCTACAAAATCTAGCTACTCCACTTTACCTTGTCTAATTTGAGATAATCGTAATTTTCACGCTTCTACCAGCCACCCGAATGAACCCTTCAAATGATTTTTAGAAACTGAAAATCTTCAATTAAAGTGATGAGTTCATGAAAACACCTGAATCCTAAACTGATTTAAATAATCTTTTCTGCAAAACGGTCCCGAACAAGTCTTGGACACGTGGTGCGATGTGAGCCACTCACTTGAACTTAAGTGAGGTTTGTGACAAAATATCCCATTTTCTTTTCCTGGTTTTCTTTTTTACGTGAGAGAGAGATAAGAGAAAGAGAACATCTAAGCTTCTCTTCGATCCTCGGAGTTCTACTGACTAAATCTTGGCCGAGCCAAGAGCGAAAAGCCATATCCCGCTCGAGTGAGGCCACTAATACACAAAAAACGCAGACTCAAACCCAAGATCCAGCAGCGAGACTGTAAAACTCCAAGATTCGCAGCACAGAGATCTTTGTCCCGCGTTACACGCCCACGAGTGGAGAATTTCACCCGCCTACTCACCATGGCACGTTTCGCTGGCGGCTCTCACCCTGGAGCCGTTGGTTTCCGCCTCTATCCTCCCACGCTATTTCCGGCAAGGGTTAAAAACGAGACTTTAATTGCCGCCGGAACCCGCTTTGTAATACTTTTCGTTGATTTCAGGTCGAAAGTGTGAATATGTCCAAAAAGTGTTTCTGTGTAGGGATTGCCTGAGTAAAAAGAATTACCCGAACTGTTAATTGATGCCCCAAGGCCGTTTTTGGCTATTTCAAACAATTTTGACCGTATTGCCATACTGTTTGCGGCCTCGCTTTGGGTGTTGATTTCGTGTCGTAATATGTCCCAAAAAGTGTTTAAGGACTGGCTGGACAAAAAAGAATGATCCGACTGTTAATTATGTCTGGTAGTTGTTTGGTCACGAAAACGACTTAATTGCCGCTGCGCCCAGCTGCGGTCGGTTTTGAAAAGGATTAAGTAGGGCGGCCATGGCCCCAAAAAGGGGTTAGTGGACTGGTGCGTTGATTGAAAATAATAATTCCGGGACCAGCGTGGGCGCCTCTGCCTGGCCACTCCGTGGCCGGTTTGAAGGCTCGTCTCGCCTGCCAGGCCGCCCGGCATATGCTCGCCAGGCTACCAGGTGGCTATTTTTGTGGGCATTATATATGCCACAATTGGCCTCCAGGGTAAGGGTGTTATTAGCCTGCTCTAGTACTAATCCAACAGATTTAAAACATGCCGCTGCATCACGACAGGTATCTACATCAACCTGATACTAATATGCACTCACCCTATTAATTCGCTGATTGAAAATAGATTTTAGAAAACTAGAAAAATGATCACGATATATATCTAATGATATTCCCACTTTATCGTGAAAGCACTTGTTTTTTTTAATACTTGAACTAAGTGTCCCATATAAAAATAAAATAAACGGAGATAAAAAGGATTTTTGAGAGATAGAAACTGAAAAATCTCTTCCCTTAACATCAATGATCACTTATTGACATGTTTTAATCATCAATTATTTATCTATATCTTGATTTGTATGTTATATAAACACTCATCATATAATTAATGAACTTATTATGCTTCCTTGAATAATTATTATCATTAATTATTATAGAAAAAGAGGAGGGAAGATCGAAGAAACCGTTGAATTTATTATGTCTTCCTTATTGTCACTATAATTAATTATTAAAAAAAATTAGAAGACCTAAACAATACATAGAGGGTGTTCAATGCTCTTCCATATTAATTAATGTTATTAATTTTTAATAATTAATATTGGGAACTAGATTGAAAAAAATTTTAAATTTTTAAAAACGACAGTACCTTAACACAAAACACTTAAAAAATTATTAAATGAGAAATATTTTGAAATTATTTACAGTATTTTTATAATATTCTGAAAATAAAATAAAAATAGAGGTCATTATATAAATATTTTAATCAATTATTTTGTATAAATCATAGAAAATGAATTATAATGTTTTTTTCACCCAAATTTGATATTATCATTTCATAATCTTCAAACTAATTTCTTTGATATATATACTGAATGATATCTTTAAATTTTAATAATTTATAAAATAACAATGGATATATCTCTGATATTATCCTAAGACATTCCCAAGAGATCCTGGCTAGCATTCACATCTGGTATATCCATATATTCAGAAAATCCAAGTATCGATATAATCCACCAAAATCGATATTTTCATCCGGTAATAACATGCTTCGATAATTGCCATGTTTGGACATGCTGACATATGTATGTATGCTTATATTGACATTGAAATGAATGATTTATTTGGTACCATACATGTGGCTATAATTGTTCGCATTACATTTAATGCGGTTAGACAAATTGTCCTGAAGATAATATTCATTACATATGGCGGATGACATTGCCGGTGTAATGGTACATACCGCACAGAGCATATGCACGGAACATAGCATTTCAGTGGCGCGAAAGATGTTTGAGACCACCAATTGCAACGCACGGACAGTGGGCCTTATCGCTGATCGCGTCGATCGCAGAACAAAACGCGGTAAAACCTATGTTCGTACGCAGCGGAAGAAGGGCTGATACTCCCAGCGAAGACTTAACCCGGTTCTGTGCACTCAAAATCCGCGAAAGTCCAAAAAGCTCTCGAAGACGTGTAAGCTTGTGGTGGGACCCCCGGTACCCGCTTCCCACAAAAGGACATGTTTTAAAATAAAATGATCATCTGAGGTTTAACATCCAAAAAGTTTTTGGCCTTAAACAATGATTTTGAAATGATCATCGATAATCACTCAATGATGCGCTTATCACACATGGAAAATACATAGCATGTAGAGTCTGTAAAGACCTGGTATGATGGGAGTCAAGAAGACTGGTATGGTGCATGAGTGGGTCTCATATCATTTCATGATTCTGATATGTAGAATTCCAACATGTGATTGTATTCTCGTTGAAATTATGAGGTAGAATGAAAGATGAACATTGTATACGCCAAGTGGTAGCCTTTGCAGTAGGAATTACTCCAATAGGCGCATCACCCATACAAAAAACATTTCAGGTGCGGACTTGCGCCGATGGATCAGCCATCCCAGCCACAAGGGTGAAAGATAGCCGACGTGTGACTCTTTGGCAATTACTTTGTGTAATTATTTTTGTAAAATAATTGTAGAACGTAAATTACTCTTGGCATGTACTAACATGTAAAGAGTTGTAATTGAACTCATATGGATTGTTTTTAATATAGTCTTCTTTCATGTTTTTATATTAATATGATAGCACTCGATACAATAATTTTACTCATAATGGATCCAGGCGCCGTCGCAATGTGTTATATTTGGCCTCGGATGGAAGTATAATTATTAGGCACGTACAGTTGGGGAATTGGATAGAGTTCCTTGTACAAATGACACTCTATCCGATTTTGTTACCAGATCCAGTAATGGGAATATCACAAAGGGGTATCGGGTTACACGATATCCACAAGTTTCACGAGCCGATGGGTGATCAACTAATCCTCCCATTTTGGGGGGCACGCGATTCTCACGCCCAAGAATCTTCTTCCACCATTGTTGTCGTGCCTTCTCGCCATCTAACGGTTTTGAACGAGACTAATACATCTCATAATTTAATTGTTCTCAATGTCAATGCTCAAGCACCGCTAAAACTCACAACCATGAATTATTCCGCCATGGCGCTCCACCACGCCTCCTATTCGTGCATGATTTGGTTTCAGCTTCATTGATCGCTTAAAAAGCCGTATCCTTCA
Organism: Tetrastigma voinierianum; assembly: GCA_016808115.1. NCBI lineage: Eukaryota > Viridiplantae > Streptophyta > Magnoliopsida > Vitales > Vitaceae > Tetrastigma > Tetrastigma voinierianum. The sequence goes on along the minus strand of JAEQBH010002680.1, from coordinate 274,422 downwards.
GATTCGCTACCCTAGTGCGCTTATCTTACCTTCACCACATCCCCGTGTCGCATGAACTACCTAAAAAGACTTATGCCTTCCTCTGTGGCGGACGGATCCTGCAACCCACGCCGTAAAGTCTCACAACCTCGCCAGTTATTAATTGAATCCACACGACTATATGCAAGATGTCACACAATATTGACTCTCCGCCTTCCTTATGAATATCTATGTTGACTTTGATGAGCTCTTCATCCATGTTTCTGAAACCATCTCCTATTAGCCGCCTGTGACGCGCCTTTAACTCGGCACTCATGTCAAGCTAGGTGTGCCTCTTTTTTTTTTTTTTTTTTTTTTTTTTTTAATTATTCTTGTTTACTATAAACTGCTTGTTCATTCATATACTGTTAAACATTTAACTTGAAATATATTCTATGAAGAAATTACAAATATATTCAAACTCAAGTAAATGGAGTGTTCAATATGCAAAACCTTGCACATTGTTTACAAAAACAAATACATACAAAATAGACCACATAGAGGTCTTCAAGTGGGCACCCCATTGTGTCGACCTTTGCGCTTCATGCGTGGATTATCCGGGGAGCTCAGCTTCTTCTTCGTTCCTACACGGATGAAACCCGTGCTGCTTATAGCTTAGTGGGAATAAAATACTCAGGACGTGGACGACCTCTGGGACACACGAGCATCACACTTTGTGACACATGCATAGCATTTTAACACATCGTATACTTATACCCATGCTTATGACATATTTCATACATGTAATTTTCACATGCTTATGCGATACTTTACATTACTTATCATTGTTTCGTATACATTCTCGCTTCTTGTTCTTGTCATAGTATACTTGTCATCACATAGCAGTGCTATGTCATATCATGTCATATAATGTCATTCATCATTCAAATCATTTGCATATTCTCGCATTTGCTTTTACGCTTCTACGCCAGATATACCTTGTAGCGGATAAGGGAGAAGTGTATGTACCTTAGCTGGTACTATCACCGTACGAGATAAAGGATTTCTTATCAGGATGACCCAAACAGACCACACAATGATTCAAACAGAGATCTGGCGTCATCGCACCCAGTCGGGGCCCTGATATATCTATAAACGCATGCTACACATCGTGATCCCTATAAGCATGTCTACCTATCCAACTAAAAAAAAATGGCGCTGTGCAACGGTTTGGCGCTTTCGGTCAATCTTTCAGTATCAGAAAAATATATCTCATACATGAATAACTACTGATATCATGTATACTTATGAGATATCAATATCACACCCTTTATAAACATTTAACTATACTTTTTATAACAAAATTATACGTGTATTCTCTTTAGCTTTATAACACATGTTATCATGATCATATTACTATGATGCATTATTTCATATAACAATACATTTTCTGATATAACTTTATAAAGAATTTCGCCCATAACCAATTCTTGGCCTAAACAGCTTTAAGGTAGTTCCTGTTCATTCATCATAATTTTTTAATCCTTTAAAGGATTGTTAGAGAGTGATCTTCAACTCATGGCACCTATGTCTTAAGTTTCATGGTTCAAAAAAATCACGTCATTTGACTTTTTATTTGGGAGATATGGTCTAAACATTCCAAATCGCTCCCTCGGATAGCTTCTAGAAATTTAACTGAATTGTGTCCTATATTTGAAAATTTTCTGGGAATGATAGAGACATAATTTGACCATAATTTCTTCATGAAAGTTGTTGTTTCAGATGTCTAGTTTGTATAGAAATTTGAATCACCTCATTTGAACTAGTACAACTCAAGTTATGGTTTAAATAACCAGAATTACTCGTGCCAGGACTATTATGAGACGTATTTCGTGAGATAGAATTGTTCCTTACTACGACTTTCACCAATCTGGGGTTCACCTAGATACACTTGGTCGTGAGATTTGTTCTTCTAGAAGCATAGTTTATCCGTAATTTGAATCACCACCACCTGATGATTGAAACTCAACTTATGGCCTAAATACCAAAACTGTTTTGAAACCCAAAACTATATCATAACTGAACCAGAATTGACCCGAAAACAGAGTCTCACTTTGACGAATTTTATGGGTCTAATCGCGTCCAAATTTGGATACACTTGTTTCAGGAAGATTTGTTCTCCTATAAGTTTAGTTTATCTAGAAATTTGAATCACTCAATTTGGATGAGTGATGCGCCGGTTAGCCAGTAAACAAAAAACATGCCAGTTTTAAAAAACGACAACATCTCCCTAAAACCCAATGACATTTTTTCTATACAAAATTTTCCATCGACCAATAACCAAACCAAACAACCACATTCCATCAAAGATCCATATACTATAAAGATTTATTCCCCCAAACAAGAGAGCCTACACAAAAAGAGGTATGCCCCAAACCCCCTCCAAACAAGTATCCATACAAACTCAACAAGTTCCATATCTTTGCTTTTCTTTTCTTTCTTCTTCTTTTTCTTTCTTTCTCCCTCCTCTTATTTCTTTCTTCTTCTCTTCTTCTCTCTTTCTTTTTCTCATCGAGCTCCTGGCTTTTTCAATTCCACACTCAACGTTGTCTATCCCATTTGGAGTTATACATGTTTGAAGCAATGAAAAACCCCTTTTTGCATTATTTTTCCATTCTTACATTTTTAAGCTCCTTTATTTCATTCTATATTAACCTTAATTTAACATATTTTTAATTACTTCCTACCTTCCTTAACTTATGTCACTTTTCGTCCTTAATTGACAAATTACTTTCTACTTCACTCCTTCACCCTTAAATTAATTTCGGTTTTATTTTATTTTTTTAGTTACTTATTTTATTCTGAAAAATATACATATACTCTTTTTGTTATTACAATCTAAAAATGCAGATATAAAAAAATTATTAGTGGTATAATTGGGGTAATACTAAGGCCCACTCACACATATCCCATGCCCTATAATTCTGAATACCCAATTACTTTTTGAGGAATTTCGTGTGCGCCCAAAAATAAAATTATAAATTTTATAATTTTGGTTATATATCTCGGTATAAATGAGCCAATCCTGGGTGGTATTGGCATTAAGCTAGAACGCAAATATCGGTCAACGATTATACTGGGCCAAGAGTTCAAAACGCAAATACATATGCTGAATGAGAATTGATTTAATCTAGAAATTATACCTTATATAAAGTGCGTAATTGAAATTGTAAATAAGACCTAAGGTCATTTATGATAAAAGAATACAAAAGGCCACAAGAAAGTAATAAGATGGGAAAGAATTCTAAAATGAAAATAGAGAAAATACTGGTGTTGCCACACGACACAATAGAGAACCAAGTAAAAATGCATTTGTGTGAGCCAAACAATTCTGAGAGAAATGAGGAGATATTTAAACCAAAAAGTAGAAACGAGAAGTGGAGACTGGAAAGTGTGAAAGGCCAAACACGGATCTCTTTACACTTAAATGAGTGATTTCCAGAAAGACCAAAAGGTGTGGCCTGTAGGGAGCCATTTGTTAATTCATTTTTGTGGGAGAAAAAGAGAGAGAAAAGTGGAGGTACAGCTGTGGCAAAGTGGGAGAGATCAAGGTTTGTTAGCCTTGTTTGCATTTCTTGCTCCCCAAGAGATCAATCAACTAAGAAGTGAAGATTTAGAAGAGGCTAAGGTAAGAAATAACCCAAACCCCCCTTTGTTCTTGTGTTCGAGCTGGGAAAACCCCAAATGTGGATAAAAAGAGTTTTGTTTTGGTTGTAAATGAGTTTTGGGATTGTGTTGAGGTTGTTTTGTATTGTTGGTTGGGATTAGTTTGGATTGGTTTTGTGTAGTGTTTGTAAAAAGGGAAAATGTTGAGTTTTCAAAGGAAATGTTGTCAAAATTTTGTAAAACCCCTGAAACTTGTTTTGGCTATGGGGACAAGCTATGGAATTCATCTAACGGTTGATTCCCACTGCAAAGAACTATACAGAGATGTGTGTGGATACAAATATATAATGTGACCGTGAGAAAATTGTAACCTAAGGCCCCCAAATATATATCTGGGTGTGAGCTCCAGTGGGCTCACCGCTTATGCTCGTTTGGGTATTATAGTGTTTTGGCCATAAGTTGAGTTTCAATCATCCAAATTGAGTGATTCAAAATTCTGGGTAAAATATATTTCTAGGGGAATAATTTAATTGAGAAAGTGTATGCAAATTATTACCCCAAAGTGCCCAGAAATCTGTCAAAGTGGAGATATGTGTAAGAACAGTCTGATTCGGCTTTGCAATTGGAGTAGTCTGGATGTAAAATGTAATAACTTGAGTTTTGGTGATCCAAATTGAATAAAGTGATTCTGAAGTTGGAGGTGGGAAGGAACCTTATAACCATAGCTTCAAATGATAAGAAGAAACCATTATCAGCCATGAGTTAAGACCCTTAAATTGGGAATAATAGAAATGAGTGTTTCTGGCATATAATCGCTTTGCATTAAATGTCAGAATTTGAGTTTAAAGTGGATTCAAATGAGATGATTCCACTCCTACACAAAAGAGTTCTATAGAAATATAATTTTTCTTGAAGAAAGCCGATAAAATATGGCTCATGTGTCCCCAGAAATTTTTCTAAGTGAAGGTGGTCGGGTGAGCATAAACCCCACTCCAAAAACCCTAGAATAACCTACCACGTGATTGTCATTGTATTTGAATAGGGGCTGACGAGGAGGAAAGCCCGCATTGAAGTCGAGATTCAGAAGATTGGAATCAAAGCGACGATTTTGGTTTGTTCTATCTTCTCCTATTCTTGTTTCAAGATTTGAACTATTTGTTCTAAATGTATAAGAAAAGCATATTGAATTGATTTAATTGATTTGAGAAAAAGTGATTTCGAAATGCTTCAGAATATGACAATTGCATGATTATTGAAAAATGAATTGTTTATACTAAAAAAATGTAATGCATTGTACTATATTTTGCTATAGCATTTGAACGCCATTAATAGAATGTTAACCATTTATTTCGCATTAAGGATAGATCGTATACCATCAGTCAAAATAAGAAGATCGCTAATCATCGTATTTGATGTGGTTACTCTAACGCCAGCCATGGACCGTAGACAGAAGGTCTTCATTAATTGATTTTACCAACCACCAGCCCGACTGCATCAGTTATAAAAGCGCTTATAGCCACACAACAGCCATAGTCACTCAATGGACCAGGCTTTATTCTTCGATATCTTGTATACCGAAATACATAGGTTAAATTCGTTATGGGTAAAAATCGACTGTAATTGTAGAAGTGAATTGAATTTGGTGTGAAATATTGGAATCAAAAGCATGTTTGCTAATTGAAATGAAAGAGTATTGTGAAATGCATGATTTGATTAACACGCATGATTTATTGAATATGAAAGTGTATATTCGAGATCAATGAACTATAAATGATTGTATATAAAACAAGTATATGTATTGTATCGACATTTGATCATCCAAAAAGATTTGAAACTTAATTGTTAAATCGGATGTATTTGAATTAAATGAAACCGAAGAATGGATTTGTATAGAACCACTAAGTATGAAAATGCTTGTTGTATTGTTTTACCAATGCACAAAAATCGAGTGATAGATAGTGGATCGAAAGGGTAATCTCGAAGATCGAGGAGCCGAGTCATAAAGAAGGAATTGTGGAGTATGTTCCGACTGTGTGCACGCCCATGCGTCAGCAGTTTCTTTGAACTTTAATATTTTGCAAAACATTTTGAATCTTGAATACGGCTTTAAATCAAATGAAAAGGCTTTTTGATATGCCTTTATGGTAATTGTACTTGTATGAATGAAAAATGTAATGGCTTACCCTTTGTAATGTTTTCAGATATTTGAAAAAGATTTTATGCCAACTGAAGTGTAATGCTATGACGTGTTTTTGATAAATGATTTTGATAAGGTGATTGGGTGATATTAGAGCAACCCGGGCTTGGTTCAGACCCGCCAAAGGGGTCGGGTCGGGAATGGGGTGCTACAAATTGTTTGAGCAACTACTTAGTTACGAGGCCCAAATACAATTCTTGGTTCCTTCTGCACTGCCCGCTACCACTCTGACCACTACCTTGGTTACTTTGACTAGCCTTTCATCACATTGTTGGTCGAACAACCGTGGAGGACGGAACCATAGATCTCAACAGTCATGGCCCTTACCTGACACCCCCTCGCAATACCGACCAGCTACTCCTCAATTGTCTTCGCGTCATCCAGCTCCATTGACCTAGCTTGGGCATAGTCGCTATCTTAGGCGTTGTCAAATTTATGGTATAATTGGGCACTTTGCTCGGCAATGCGATTATCTATACACCTTGGCACTTGCATCTCTTCCACCTACCCCTGCCCAAGCTCAGCACCCAACCTTTACTGCACCCTATGCCCACACTGCAATCCATTACTCTAATCTTAGTAATTCTTCGATTGGCTCGATCTGGCGCTCACCATGTGACCATGATCTGGATATCTCGGCGTTTCCTTCATGAGTCGCACACCGCCTCCAGCCAAGAAACTCCACAGGATGGTACATGTTCATCTATTACCAACATCGTCTTTCCAAACTTACCTCCCTACACCCATTATTTAGTAATGTGTTGATGTGCCCGCAATGTCTAAAACCTTATTTTTGTCTCCTCGCTCTCAGCCGATAACCCTATTAATGTCCTATTTTTTAGCCTTTCTTTCGTGGTGTGACTTGCCACCTAGGTCACTCATTTGCGTACAGAGACAATGTCTATTACCCGCCAAGTCAATCCCACTCTCGGCCTCCACCTTAGCTTATTTCAATTCGACCTCATTTTCCACGCTATCTCTCGTTGTGGCATAGCGCCATCTAGGTCATTCGCCTTGCTATTTTTCACAAATTTCAGTGTTCAAATATTTCCTTCCGAAGAAATATTTATGTTCCTTTTCTTGTAACTCTCGCAATATTAATGTTTTCACAAGTTACCTTTTGCTAAATCAAGCACATTCTTCCTTTTCACTTTGTTATAATTTTTTCGATGTTTGATGTCACCCGCTTCATCTTCGAATTTTTAACTACTATGTTATTTTGTCGACCATTACACAAAAGTATATATCGCTTTACCTGCCACGTCATAAATCTGGATGTTTTATTTAACCTTTTAGTTCTTCACACCTTTGTTGAAAACTATTTCATCACCACCATTAAAACACTTTACACGGATAATGGGGGCGAATTTTTAGCCCTTCGGTCCTTTCTCGCAACCCATGGCATAACCCATCTCACTACACCTTCCTACACTCTTAAACATAATGAGTATTCTTAATACTAGCATCGACATATTATCGAAACGGGTCTCACTCTCTTGCATTAGCCATCCATCCCTCTCACTTTCTGGACATATGAATTTGCTACGGCTGTCTATTTAATAAATAGAATGCCTAAAGTTGGTCTTTCCCTTGGTTCCTTTTTTGAAATGTTATTCAACAAAGCTCTTGACCCATCCAAACTCCGTGTCTTCAATACTTATGTTTTCCCTTTGGTCAGGCTATCCTATTCCTTCCCACAAACTCGATCCAAAATTCAGTCCTTGTGTCTTTCTCGGTTACTCCCTCACTTAGAGTGTCTTTCTCTTTTTTGACCCTACCCTCAAAAAAATCTTTATGTCTCGTCATGTCAAGTTTGTGGAACATGTATTCCCGTTCGTGTCTCTCTCTACTTCCACCACACCGATAATAGACACAGACTATGTCCTCCCCACTTCATCATTCACCCCGTGCGACTATCCACTCCCCCCCTCCCTCCCTCCATTTTTCCTCTACCCATATCGTCGACCTCACCTGAACTGTTGCGTTCTTCACTATCCCTCCACCCCTCCTCCCGCTGAGCTGAATCTCCCCTACCCATAAGACCTAACATTTGCTTAATCTCGAACTACCAAGGTTTATCACCATCATCACCTCACTGGCCCTCTCGCTCGACCCGCATCCCTAACCCCGCCAAAGGACCATTCCAATAGACTTCCATCTGGCGACTATTGAGCTCAAAGACTCCTACCACCTCCCTAGTCATACTCCCGACCCTCTTTACCCATTCCTCAACAACCCCCCACCAATCCACCCTCCTCCCCTGCCTTAACCATCATCCAATGCAAACCCGCGAAAAATGCTGTATCATCAAACATAAACAAAAATTGGCCCACCACCATCATTCAACTAATACCGAACCCATATTGTCGCTCATATCATCCCATGGAGTGGTGGTGTCATAAACGCCGTGTATCACAACATACCACTGCATATATGGATCATGGAAGTCCATACTGTGACGCCCTAGTCAGCTCGATGTCAACAAATGCGACACCCTCCTGAACCTGGGGCACCTCATCATTCTCGTCCGAACCGAATCCGGAATGCTTTGATACCATTAACTTTTATTTACTATAACTTATACACTTTAAGCTCATTAATATAATTTTAAACATTTAACTTGTACTGTTATAGCAACGTGATTACAAATATATATACAAGTTTCGATGGAAATGTTCAACATTTACAATATTTACATTTTTTACAAAACAATACATATACAAAATAGACCAAAAGGTCTTCCAATGGGCACCTATTGATGTGTCAGCCTTGGTCATATCGCTGGTAAATCGTCCCACAACTTTGTTTCAAATTTCTTCCATACCCAAGCACTGATGAAACACCCGCATAAACTTATAGCTTAGTGGGAATTAATACATATAGACGACCTCTATTAAGGGTCATCACACTTTAAACACATGCATAGCACTTTCACATTTATTTTTCCTATACACATGCTTATTCATGTTTGTGACATATCATTTCAGAGATATACTCCCCATGTACCATCCTTATCTCTTTATTATCATATTTCATTTCATATCATATTTCATATATTTTTCGTATCATTTTACACTTTTACTTCTGCTCTTAACTCGTATATCACGATAGTGCTGCTATGCTTCTCAGCGTAGCATATCATATACTTACATATTTTTCCTTTACATATACTTTTCATTTTTCTTTTATGTTCATGCCAACAAATACCTTAGAAGGATAATGGAGAAAAACTCCATACCGAACGCACACCATCGTGATCGAGACAATAATCTCTATCTCGTATATCAGAAAACATCACCGCATTTTGTGACAAAGGATCTCGTATGACCCAAACGGGCCGCTATAATGATCCAAACGGGATCTATGTCATCGACCCAAACGGGCCTCGATATTTATAAACTCGTATGTCAAGAATCGTATCCCTATGTACGCCTTATCTATCCAACTACCCGGCCTTAGAAAGCAATATATGACAGTCTTTTAGATAGAAAGATATCTTATATACATGAATACCTATTGATATCATGTATACTTATGAGATATCTATTTTCAAATAACTTTTTAATATTTTAACTTTACTTTTCATATAATCACTATACATATTCTTGTATTTATACAGACTTCCCATCATAGGCATTAAGTTTTTGCCCAATATCACACACTCGTCGGGCGAGGCTACGAGGTCCAAAGATAATTTTTCCTTTCCCTTTACCTTTAAAGAGAGGTTTTATGGACCCCTTCGACATTTGAGTGTGATCCTTATTAATCCAAATAGACATAAAGTCTTCGAATGTCTGAAAAACAAACGAAACAAAAACACAACATTTCCACCATGTCGGTGAACAAGGAGTCACTGGCGCAACCGGGAGAGATGGGAAAAATCCTCCTTCTTCTCACCCCGCCACAGCGGGGTCTCGCCGCGAGGATCTTCGTCGATGCGAAGGACCCTCAACATTACCCAGAATTTACTGTTTTTGGTCATTTTTCCTACAAATCTAACCAAAAACACAATAAAACACATATATTCTCTAGAAAAACATCTCCCAAGTATGTTCTAACCCAACCAAAACCAAGGATCAAAATATCGGTAAACACGGATATATTGGTGATTGGATTTTACGGAAATATTGGAAATATAAGAAATATCGGTAAATACTACTTCCAGGATATTTTTACAAAAATACGCTATTAAAATTTTTCATTTTAATTATTATATAGATTATAGAAAGTTTATCTGTAGCCCTAACACTAAGGTAGATTAAAATCAAAATGGATTTATAATTATTATATTAAATATGTTATATTTAATATATTATTAAGATATTTTTAAGATATTATTATGTTAAAGAGATATATTATTTATTTGTTTTTGTTATTATTATAAATATTATGTAGATAATGAGGAGATTCAAAATATTATATATTATAATTTTAAATTTTTAAATGATATTATTTTGGCTTCTTTCCTTTTCAAATTAATATTTGATTTAAAAATATTATAAGTTATAATGTAAAAATAAAAAATAAAATAAAATATTGAGAAAGGGATTATAACAAATAAATAATAAGTGAGAATATAAAAACGCTTGCACTATATATAATAAGTGCACGACTTGGTCGGAGGTGCCACTTCCAAGACATTTCGGTGGTTCAAACCCATGTTGTTAAATTTTTTTGATATCCTTGGAGCCAAGGAACAAAGGTAGAAAACAAAGAGGACCCGATTTTTCTGGGCTAAAAATTCCAACATTCCGATTTTTCTTATTTATTTGCCTATTTTTTTTTCTTCCGATTTTATTTTGTCAAAATCGTTTCCATGCCGCCCGAAAACCTATTTTTCGATAAATCAGCCGATAAATCCGATTTTTTGTTCACTGACCAAAACCAATCATAGGGATTAATTAGGGTTTTCCAAACCCTAACTCAAATACTTGTAAGTTAGGTTAACTTCCTAACACCCAAACATGTCTCCAAACACCATAAACCAAGAATTCCTACTCAAATGGAGGATTCCTACTCATCTATGCAAACTAGGGTTTTACCAACCCAACTCTCAACAAATCTAGGGTTAGGATGGATTCCTAACTAAACCCTAGAAATGGAACCACTAATATCCATGAAAGTTCCATAGAGTTCCATACCTTTTTGGCTCTTCTTCTTCTCTTCTCTTCCTTTTCTCTTTTCTTTTCTTCTCTTCTTCTTCCTCTTCCTTCTTTTTCACATTTTTGGTCTCCCAAAAATAAGAGACCAATTGATCTTATCCCCATATTGAAGTTAAGGCCATGTTTGGCTTAACTCATTTTTTTAATAACTTTTTTCCCAGGTTTTGCATTTGGACCCTTCCCTTTCATTATTCTCATTTTAACTTTTCAATCTACTTTGGTATACTGCCAATCTTTTTCTTCTTATTTCATTTTAACCCCTTAAATTTACCACTACTCCTGTATTTTGTATAAATTCCGAGTTTTGCTTATTTTATTTTTAGCCTTATTTTATTCCGAAATAGTATAAATTTACTTTTATTACCCAAAACATGGTATAAAACTATCAAGGTATAATTTGGGGAATTACAATAATACTCACCATAGGGGGTGCAATGATGATCCTGCTCGTTTGCGTATCCCATAAGGCAATGTATGGAGCATGATACGTCGCCCAATCTCTCTGAGTTCGTCCACGTGCATCCACCTTATGTAGCTGTTGTTCATAAGAGCACACTGGAGGTATCTCCAAGAAATTTCAAATCGGGCGCAAACTTTCTCCCGACGATGTCACCAACAAATTCTGAAAACATATAAGGCGCTAAGTGGATATTCGTTGCTGGATCTCCCGATCATAAGTAGATATCCGTACGGGTCAACCAACTCTTTGACGGTTATGTGTAAACCCACACGACTGACGCACAACATATGGCTGCATATGAATGGAAATTGGGTAGAACCATATACTTTGCGTATACATATATCATTACCGTCAAGAGTCTATGCATCTAGTCGCTTCCTAAGAGGAGAGTACATCGGATGTTGGTGGATCGTGTCGCGTACTCTCCGTACCTACACCCTTTAATGGAAGAGTCGGGCTCGCTCAATCACCACAGTCGAGTCGTAAGCCATGCCATCATGGATGAAATTTTTAGCAATGCCTCAACAACGGCACACGGCCACATCATCATGTGTAAGGCATTCGCGACTGGAGGTGTTGGATATGCTGTTGGTTGCCCAAAATCGGGTCGCCCCACGTGAAGTCTCTCCCAAGACCATAGTTAAATAAAAAATAAACCACAAGTAAGCAAACTAATCATGTGTTGTGTATATGAATGTGTATGTAATAAAAAAAAGTTATGGATACCTATAACAGTGTAATACAACCGTTAATACCGCGTGGACAATCCAAGCTAGCTTGGCATAACTCTCGATATGTATTGGCTAGTACTGCACCACCCTAACTATAAGCCGCTGTTTGCATCAAATCCCGTAGCAATGGGAGAAAGCACAGATACACATGCACTCCCTTCTTGTCTGCAAAAAAAAAGGATCCCATCAGCGCTAAGATGAAACCACGCACACTCCACTCTAAAGTGACCTCATCTACGTCAGGTGCTGGGGTGGATAACTGGTCACAGAACCACCTTATGGAAATACATGATCCTCTGAGAGCATCCGTGGGTGGGTGATCGCATCAGCCTCACATAACTCCACTACACGAACAAATTGGTTCCTTGATCAAGTAATGCAGGATACGGAGCCCAAGGATGATAACAACATCCTGTAACGTGATCGTCATCTCTCCGACGGGTACATGAAACGTGTGTGTCTCAGGCCGCCATCTCTTGACGAGACAAGTGATAAGTGGCTAATTGATCATGATGTGGCCCAAGCGATATATACCATAAAATCCCGTGCGGATCACGTATGGACGAATACATGGATCCATCCTCCACATACTGATAAAGGCTTTAATATGCTAGTGAGGGTGGAGTACTTCTTGGAACTACAAGGAATAAAGAAGCCAATTTTATAATTTATTATATATGAATTACATGTTACAATATGTAATAGTATTTGATATTTAGCAAAATACATACCTCCTTTGTATCTACTGAGTGCGACCTATGTCTGTCTTGAATACCAATACAGATGGATATGAAGGATCTGCATCATGAAGCGCTCTGAACGCCATATTTGTAACAGATAACTAACACTATCTTGGTATAATTGTTAAAAAAAAAAACATTGAGATACTAGTATCATAGTCATGAATGAAATAACTAATTATTAAGGCAATGAACAAAAAAACCACGAATAACAAATGATGCAACACGATTACATAGTGGCACAAGCACAAGTCTTTTATAATCCAAGAAATATACATTGGTACATAAGTCTTATACAAAGCAACTACAAACATGACAGACAAATTGCTTGAAAAAAAAAAAAAACTGAGTTAGTGCACATCTTTCATTGAACTTGATTTCTATTATTACAAGATCATTTGGAGCCGTGACCCATTGTTTGCACAATAACCTACATGTGATAGTAGTTTTCCCTTCCTAATGTCCATTATTTCCCATTATGCAAACTGCAGATGCCGTTTAAGACGCTCCACCGACTCATGCATTTCATTGACTCAGGAGGTACAATCGTAGGATCATCATAAAAAGGTCACTCATCTTCATTGAATATGGGATGAGACAAGCTTGCCCAAGTATCATAGTATGATTGCGTAGTGTAGTAGCCTTGAAAAAATAATCAAAAATCATCACATCGATGATGACATGCTGCTATGACATAGATACATGGAAATCCATATATCCGAGTCTTACCACATGTGCATTGCTCATGTAAGCTTCTGAGGTGTCAGTTCGACCATTTGTTTTCGGCCACTTCAAATTCGCCCCTAGATGTGACCGTAGAGAACAATTTTATCGATCTAGCCTTAACTACTGCGCCTTAATCTCAGCATCAACATAGATGCCCAGCTTTCATCAAATGCCAATCTGTTAGCACCTTGTTCCCTTCTTGCAACAAAGTAACTATTAAGGTGGAAAAAGGTCAACTGAACTAATATAGTGATTGGTAAGTTACGAGCTCCTTTAAGAACACTGTTAACAATTTCTGGACATGTTGGAGTGTTGTCATATCCCATATCCTCGACTCCATCATGTGAAAGTTCCTGTTAACTCACAGGATCGCCCAACCAAGAGCAGCTTCGTAATTAATTTTCCACCAAATATATATACTAATCATGTTGTAGTTGCTTTTTCAAAGCGCCTCAGATACCAAATTCTTCAAGCTAAGAGTTTATCTTTTGAAGCTGAGCACAAATTTCTGCAAATGATGCACATGCAACTCTATATGATGCAACCCAAATCCGCATGAGGATCGCTTCATCACGCCAATACTGGATGTTTGTCGACATAACACATCCTCGTCTCGCTGAGTTACTCTATTTTTGATACATGCCAAGAACCATCCCTAACTATCAAGATTCTTGCCTTTTGTAATAGCAAATGCCAATGGAAATAACTGATTATTTTCACACACCCCATGTGTAGCAATCAAGTAACGGTTCTTGCTATTTCGGTTACGCCAAATAAGGCGTTCCATCACTTACCGCGATGGGGACGATTAATGTTCGAATCCTTCGCTAATAATGCTTGAATGACCAAAAATCGTGTCGTAAATATCTCAAGAGTTTGGTATATATTTATAAAATGTTTTTCCAAATTGCAAATTTTGATCTAGATTTGTTTGCTCTAGCCAAAACAAACAGCAACATTGTATATGATTGAGAAAAGCTTCCACAAAATAACTGCCTAAATGCCTTATAAGCTTTCCATCCAACTTTTGTAGCGAGATATTTCATATCCTATTTCTCCATCAATACACTTGCTGAATAGCGCCTGGCGTACAATGTGAATCAGGCCTTTAATAATTCCCTTTGATACGAAAGGAAGAACCAAGTTTCCGAGTCTAGCTGCATGATGGCTCCGATTCAAGCAAGGATTGACACAAGCAGGGCCCTTTATATTTGTTAGATAATAAATAAACAAGTTTATTTAATACATGGCACGAAGTCAGGGATATTGACAGCCTTAGCGTTTTATATCTTAAAATCATCAATTTTTTTGATGACGCAACAACCAATAAACTCTCGTGTACTTTAATTTAAAAATCTTTACAAATTCTTGCAAACCCAGACATGGAATTAAACCCAAGCAGCTGAAATTCCTCTACTGAGTATCCTAGAGTATGTTGCACCCATGGAGTCCAATCACTTGATATAACATTATCAAAGTTTCAACATGTTCAAATTTGAGGTGACGGTGGTTATGATAATGAACAGGATGACTCCATCTAGTTCTCAAGATCTCATATTTGATACATCGCAAGATGTTGAATGCACAGAGACATATATCCCTTGCTCAGTCTCCAAAACATAGTTGAAAGTCTGGAAGGGTGATACATTTACATCAGCTTGCACATCTAAGTCTCCATTATATTCATCATCAACATCTTTTTTAGAGTCAACATTAGCTTCTGGGCTATATTCACGCCTCTTCATCATACTGCAAATACTCCACATTTGTCGGTGATCAAAGCAAAACCGTCAAGGGGCCCACAAACCATAGTCAAATTTACAACATTAATTTTCGAACAAATAACTTCGTATAGCTCACTCCACATTTATTGATTAACTTGTGGCTTGAACAAAGACCCCCAAATATATGGTCTAATTCCCTCCATGTTATTGCAGTTTTTTCTAACCATGTTCACAACATTTTAACACACTCACTGTCATCATATTGAAAATGTTGGAACCTATTTCCACTTTTTAGAGATGTTTCAAGCAAATATATTCGACTTGAACATTTGGGTTTTATCAATGGTTGTCATCGAGTATATCATAATACCTAACCGGTTCAACCAATCAATCGGCACACCGGGGCAACAATGTGATAGCTGGTTCCGACATATTTTCATATCTATTTAATCCTCAATAGATTCCCATCAGAATAACATACCAGCTGTGTGAATAAAACAGACATATTGGTCCCGCCCTACCGCCTATCAAGATGCAGTGCGCCACAATGACCCTGAGACTTCTTTACTGACTTTCTTGATATCAGCTCATTTCAATAAACACCCATATATCATAATATAACTTGTAAAATCATCAACACCGTAGTGTTTAAAATGTCTGCATACATGCCCGAGTCCCATTTAACAGCTTACACAAACCCACCTATTACAAAAACTCTTACATTCACACACAAAACAAGATAAAAACTCACACCAGTGGGACCCATTACTGGTGGGTCCCGGCAGATGTGAATGCCTCTAGACTGTCCCTATTCAATACTACATCTACGAAATATTCCTGCTGGTCATAAATAAAGGGAAACAGATAACATATGGCGACCACTTAGCGGTCCACCACACAGATTATTGATATAACATAATGCATATGTCAAAGTTTTCATATAACATAATTTCATATTTCCTGCTGGAGTTCTGCATCAACTTGTATAGAAGGTAATCAGGGTACATTACAAAAATGAATTACTTTATGCCTTTATTGTTCATTTATCCATATTCTAACATATAAATGTCGCATATAGTCAAGTATTATCAGATAGACGTCACATGTTATATTTTGCCTATAGATCTGGGGTGGAACAATTGAAGAGAGATAAAGCGAGACACGATACAATATAAACAAAAGTGTACGGTATAATCGACAGACGTGCCCCGCCCACGCGCCATGTGTGGAAGTGTCAGCACTGAGGCGTGAGCGCCCGGCAACTTTATCGTGAGACTTTTTGCCCCCGCCCACGTAATGCGCGTGTCAGAGCACTGAAGTAGAGCATCGCACCCAAACAGAGGTCATCTGATTTCTGTTCCCATTTTTGCCAGACATAATTATAAGCCCACCAGCCTATGTTATTGCCTTTAAACACACAGCGTAAATGAGGGCAAGAAACAATGTTTTCTACTACCGCCGGTCACCTCACAAGGGTGTACGTAACATTTCACACACTTTTACATTGTAACAAACTTTCATTCACTTATTAGATCCTCAATAAGAACCAATGATGATCGCGAGAATTAACGGAAGAGAGAAACCAAAATAAGACTTATAGGTACACCTAGGCTACAAATGCCACGCCTTATAGAAGAGGTTCGCCTAGGCGGGCATTTCGTTTGCAAACACCACGAAATATACCCTAGTCGCTTTTTAAAGATGTTTAGGTATTTTAAAGGGTTGAATTGAATTGCACCTCTGAAATTGCAAAACGTGAAACTGAGAAAAACCTCTAAAATTTACAGGCTGAAGATTAATAAGGACAAATTTTTAATTTGTCAAATGGACATAGTTATAAGGATAAGAAAGACTATGGTTAAAATATAAATAACATAATCCAGTGGCAGCCAGAAAAGAGTTGAAGGACCAAAGTGCAAATAGTGGAAATCCTAAGTCACCATCGCATTCTTGTAATAAACAAGGCCTCCATAAGCAGACCAATGAAGACCAATTTCCTAGCCTCTCATCAGTATTTTGGGAGCAAAAACGTGAAGGAAGAGGGAGAGAAGAGTAAACAAATGAAGAATAAACAGTGAAGAGAAAGTGCATGAACTAGATTGCAGAAACCATGCTTTTATGGATTAAACCAGAGTATGGAAGTGTTCAAAAGTGGATATTAGTGAAGTTCCATTTATATTAGTTGTAATACATCCACTTCTAGATTTATTTGAAAGTCATTATAACACCCTATTTTTTCACGATGGTTAGAACTTCCTCGGTATGGATTCTAAAAGATGTGGGAACATCTGGCTCAAAAGGAAAGGATCCTCCAAGGTGGATTTAAAGAGATGCTGAAACCCAACTGGGATTCCCATGATCGTACTTGGACGTGATGAGAAACACATCAAGATATCGTATAATATATTAGTTCCTCGTGTTTTGACGGACTTTTGGTACACCAAATGAGCAAAAATTTAGCAAGCTGATCGATAATGTCCCTATGGCGTAGGTATTCAATGCAATGCTGGCATTCCATGCCAAGGCATGGTGATGCCACAGAACATGGTAAATAATCACACACAACTGGACAGATCATGCCGCAAGGGAAGGCATTTGGTTCATGAATGAACACTGGTTCACAATGATGAAAAACTGTTTGTCACTGCCATTCCATTAGATTCCTTCATGACTGTCCAATGAATCACTGATATGATCCTGCAAGCAAAGTGAAAAGGTCCCATCCAAGTCCTGAGCCAAAAATGGAAAACGACATCGCACTTTACTCCCTCTTGAGCTTCTTCCCGGGCTCATGCAGCCCTCCATTACTAAACTAAATGCCTCTCGCCACAAGATGAAGTTCTCAATACATCTGACCGTGACGGCTCGGGCGACCAGATACGAATGACATGGCACTTCTGTTAATGCGGCAGGCACGCTCGATCGCTGTTTCGCACCGCTTAGCGCCGCCACATCACTTCGTTAATGCGGCGCACACGTTATCGCGCTTCCACACACTCCCCGCCGTGCCGCAATTCCGCGCGTGTGAACTGCTGCCAAGATCGCATCGCACTTGCACATTTGTCGCCAATCTCTACTCATTTTTATTGTTAGTTCGAAAATCCAACAATTATATGATAAGGATCTGAATAACGAATAAAAAGAAAGCAATGTACATCATTCTCATTAGACTGCACCGGTATGGGTACCCATGAGGCATAATTTCCGTAGCATCTTTACCAAGGGTTTACGCTAATAGCTCAGAATCCTACTCAAGATCTCGAACAAGTATAAAGTGGCAAGCCTCAGTACCTAAGGGTACTTTTCAGAGGCAGGTGAGATGGGTTAAATTCCTACGGAGATCCGGCGGCGGGCGTCCCGCTGGCAGCATGGGCATATGTACAAGTTTCGTTATATGAATTCAAGACAAATCCTCGATATTCCACTAGCGGATATATGTTATTGTATGCTTATTGCGCGAGTATCAAATGCATGTGCATGATATAAGTCATATGTTTCCCCAATGCCAAGATAAAGCTTAGCACGGGTTTTTTAAACCGTAGAAAATGTACGACACGCCCCGCACTTCCCGGCCACCTGTCAATGAACATATTAGTAGAGTGCTAACACCGTAGTTTTGGACGCCCTAATATTTACATGTAAATATGTTTTGTATATGTATACAAACGGGGACCCAAGACTGTATGTATTGATATCGTGAACACCACTACTTATAGTTTATTTTGGTACATGTTATTTAACTAAATGATGGATTCACTGGGGCCCACCAATAAGTTTGAAAAAGCAGGCAAAGAGTCCCAGTACTCCCAATCCCCTCTCGTCACTGAAAGTGAAATTTAGGGGTGACACGTTGCTTTGAAGTGTAATGTAAAGCAAAACCTCTGAAAGCTTAGTTCTGTGGCATGGGTGTGCATGAATCACCCGCCAAGTGAACTCCTGCGCCTAGCGTAGGCAGTGTCGTGGTTGAAACGGTAACAGGGCGATTCGGGCCCTTTTCACCAGTGTTCCTTCCAAACCAAAACCAACTCAACCAAAACCAAAAATAAACCATAAAACTCATCTTATACCAACCAATAACATTTTTAATAGGATTTTTCCTACACAATCCTGTACAAAGAGGATTTCCATACATATATCCATACATGAATCTCAAAACAAATTCCATACCAAAGTTCGCACACGCTACTAAGAAATTTCCAACTTGATTTTCTCTTTTTTCTCTTTCTTCCTTCTCCGTTGTTCAATTGGGGTCAAAAAATGCATTTCTTCTTCTCTTAACTCAACCCTAGGTCTCCCAAAGCCAAATGACAATATCTCTTCCATAAGACCAAGTCAATGTCTAGTCCTGGGTTTTTTGCCTGGCAAAGTTCTTTTGTTATTTTGCTATTACCATTCTATTTGAAAACTTAACTTGTCATATTTCCAAACTTTAGCATATAATCTTATTTGTGTTATGAGGACCTTTTTGGGTATCCTGGTATGCTAAATTTATCACCTACCCTTTAGTACTAAATTTCAAAATGAAATTTTATTTATATCATACCCTAAACACAATAAACCATTAGTATGAACTCAAAGCCGCAAGAATTTAATCTTACAGAAAAAATGGGTCCAATGAATTAAATAATATATAGAGGCTTCCATTGTCTATGGTCATTTAACAAGCATGTGCCAATAGAAATCCATAAGAAGGTAGACAAATGAAAATGTCCCACATTAAATACTAATGGGCCTTTATGTATTTTTTTATACTTTCAAATAAATTGAAAAAAGAGACCAAGAAATCTGACTTAGGAGGGTTGCACTTGGATATATTTACTTTACCTAAAGAGTAAGAGAGATATGCTTCCAAAGGAGGTGCGCCATTCCCACCCTTCTCCTCTTGACAATTCAATATATGGTAATATAAAATTAAATTTAATCATTTTGTTTTGTGATTAATTTTTAAAGTTTAATATATAACATTTCCATTAGCACAATATAAATGAAAATATTGTCCTTAAAACCTAACTTCACTAATAAATATAAATATAAGATTTTTGAACGCAAGTATTTTTCCTTCTGTGATTTTTCTCGATAAAAATATGATTCTAAGAAGGTTTTTAACGCCATACAAAAAATGTTATAAGGAGCTTAGTGTAAACACAAATTTGCTCCTTCTTGATCCCTTTTTAATGATTATATCTTCAAGTAGGATTTTGACCTGAATGAATTATCTTGGGATTTTGCTTCTCAAATTTAACTTGAAACTCATTTTGATTTAAAAGTATTAGTGAGCCACTTATAATTTGTTATCATGAGAATCATTGAGCTAAAAATATTGGCTCAAAATTTTCCTTATGCAACTACAAAATAATTAATACCTACCTTAAAGACTTAACTTCCTTAATCATATGGGGTTCTTGTGTAAGATGCTCTCAAGTTAATGACTATATACACTTAAGTCATCCTTGAATATATAATTTTTCCATTAAAAATTGATGCATTTATATTTTGACAAACCATGACCCTAATTTTTCTTAAACTTGCTTTAAAGGGTTTTATGAGTGTTACAATCCTACCTAAATTTGCTTTGGTGAAGCAACACACTTTGTAAAGTGAAAAGGAGGGAGGGGTTGACTAGGGTTATGGTGATCACTTTAGTAAATTTAAACTGAGAATATCAGAAAAACATTCAAATTATTTTGGTGAAGCCAAAACAATCTTTCCAAGTTATACTAATCATGCTATAGATATGCTTTACAAATGAGATTTTGAATATGTTTGGTCCTAATTTTTAAACTATTTAGGACAACCCAACATTTAATAAATAAAAAAATGTGTCCTAAAAAAAAGCTACCAAACAAGGCCTTATGCACCTTAAGAACAGTTTCCAAACAAGCAAAGCCTTATGTACCTAAAAAAAAGCTACCAAACGCAGTATTATGCACCTAAAAAACAGCTACCAAACAATGCCTTATGCACCTAAAAAATAGCTACCAAACAAGGCCTTATGCACCTAAGTAATAGCAACCAAACAAGGCCATATGTAGTCCATATTTGTTTCTCGATAAAATACAGGTTTAATCCCCACGTTATAAAAAATACACACTAATAAAACCAGCAATTTAAGAAATTTTCAACACAAAAACATTCAAAGGTTTGAGGGTTATCTGGTTATGGAGCTCTTACTGGTTCATAGAAGACAAATTAAGGAGCAAAAGACGCTTGATTTCCAAGCCCTAATGGTCGTTTAAGGAGCTGGTTATCATAAAAGAGAAAGAAATGAGAGAAAGGAGAGAAATGGGGTGGTGAAGTATACGCCAGATCGACAGTGAAAGCGGCTGTTTTCTGACATACAATGACAACGTAGAAGTTATCCACACAAATCATAACGCCGCTGCCCGTATTTATAAGCGGTAAATTAATTCGTGTTCATGTTCGCTTATGGACACCGCAATTGCCTCGTTATATATCCAGACGCCAAAAAGATTACTTTTAGATAATACTAAACTTCAAAATTCATTTTGTAATTTTTTTTTTCAAAAACCCTATTTTAATCCAAAAGTCCACATCATGGCCTATTTTGCTTTAAATTCCCACGTTCCAAACACGGTCTATTAGAATTGATTCTTAAATGCAACACCTATCAGTTATTTTTTCTGATATTTTGGAGCTGTGTGGTTCACGTAATGGGTGACCAGACCCCATCCATGCTCTGGGTGGTAACATATTTTTTTGGTGTTCTAATACTTATAATTAAAATAATAATTGATGTAATAAAAAATAATAAACTAAAAAGAGATGTAGTTTGGAATCCTCGGGGGACCATGTATTTTTGGATTTTTACGATTAAAAATTTAAGATCAAAAGGTGAATGATTGCAAGAATCTAAATTCAAAAAAAGAAAGTGGGATCTTAATTTAAATATGGAAGTGAATGTGAAGAACTGAAAATGAAGCAAAATTAATTTATTATTACTATAATGATAAAATTATAAAAATGTAAGATTATAGAGGTGGCATCAATGCATGGTATTAGAGCATCAGAGAGAATTAAGCGTAACAAAAAACAAAAAAAAAACCCTATCCTAGTCGCCTCCGTCGCCCATCATGATCCGATGATCAAATGCTTTTGGGCATTCTGCTTGTGCCATTTTCAAATTCCTTCACGAGATAGCAGATGTTCTTGCACGATATTCATCCTTCTTAGTAAACCGAAAATTTTGAATTTTTTTCTAAAAGGGTAAACGATAACTGTGATACGTTCTGCCGACAGTAAAGAATGTCCCCAGAACGCGGACGCCATTCCTCGACCGGGTATGATGAACGGTGTGTCTCGTCGCCATATCTCGACGAGACAAGGGATGTCGGTCAATCGATCACGGCGGTCCAAGTGGTGCGTATGCCATAATCCGGTATGATCACGTGCATGGACGGAATATCGCGGATCCATCCTCCACATAATCGGCTGTTACTCCTTTCATCCGCCTACGCAGAGTGGAGTACTTCCGAACTGGTTGGCAATCGAAGAAACCAATTTTATAATTGATTATATATGAATTACATGTTACAATATGGGTTTAGTATTTGATATTTAACAAAATACATGGCACCTCCCTCCTCAGACTTACTAAGTGCGAGACTTTGTCTCTGGTCTCTACAATACCATCACATGGATATGAAGGATCTGATGAAGCACTCGAATGCTACATTCGTAATGAGCAACTACCACTATCTCAGATAATTATTAAAAAAAAAGCATTGAGATACTAGTATCATAGTCATGAATGAAATAACTAATTATTAAGGCAATGAACAAAAAAACCACGTACAACAATGATGTGTCATTTTATTACATAAGGTACACAAGTTTTTTATAATCCAAGAAATACACATTCGTACATAAGTTTTATACAAAGAAACTACAAACATGATAGACAAATTGCCTTACCAAAAAAAAAAAAAAAAAAACCTCACGTCTTTCACTGAAATTGATTTTTATTATAACAAAAATGCCGATTGTGACCCAAATGTTTGCACAACCCACATGTGATAGTAGTTTTTCCTTCACTAACATCCATTTCATTATGCAAACGGGTTGATTTAGGACGTCCACTAACTATGTGTTTCATTGATTCATGAGGTACAATCACAAGACCATCATAAAGAGGTCACTCATCTTCATTGAATATGAGATGAAACAAGCTTGCCTAAGTATCATAGTACGACTATGTAGTGTAGTAGCCTTTAAAATAATCGAAAATCAACACATTGATGATGACATGCTGCTATGATATAGCTACAAGGAAATCCATATATCGGTGTCTTACCACATGTGCATTTCTGGTCATGTAAGTTGAGGCATTGTGTTCGACCACTCCTTGACTTCACATGAAATCGTCCCTAGATGTGATCGTAGAAAACAATTTCCATTGATCTAGCCTTAACCACACGTACCTTAATTTGAGCATCAATAAGAAGTGTATTGGTCATCAGATGCCAATCTGTTAGTACTTTGTTCCCTTCTTGCAACAAAGTAACTATTAATGCAGAAAAAGGTCAACTGAACTAATGCAGTGATTGGTAAGTTATGAGCAAGGATGGAAATATCTGTTTTGACGGATATGTCAGTGCCAATTTGGTCTATGTCGGATATATAAGAATATGTATCTGATATATGGTAGAATATATTTTTACATGAATATCGATATATCGGAAATAACAAAATACTTTGAATTCATGAAATATTTTCTAAAAACGTAAAAATGACATTAATAATCAAATATATACATTGAAATTACATTACAATAAGATTTTAAAATCAAAATGAAGATCGATGTGGTTCCATTACAAAATTTGATGAAGGATAAAAATGCTTGATAAAAGAGACACAATACTCATACCCAGAGGCAAATTCATTTTAGAGTAATATTGATTATAGAATCGAACATACCATACTCAAATATCTTTAAACTTGTATCCACAACTTCTCGATAGATAGAAAATTCGAGGTTCATTCACATGCTCGTTTCAAATATTAACTAACATTTTATTAATACTTATTATTAATGGAAATGTTAATTTATTAACTCATATTATTATTAAATTAACCCAATTTAAAAATATGAAAGTCTCTTTCCCAACTATCATAGAAAAAAATTTGAGTGAAATGAA
Organism: Tetrastigma voinierianum; assembly: GCA_016808115.1. Taxonomy (NCBI): domain Eukaryota; kingdom Viridiplantae; phylum Streptophyta; class Magnoliopsida; order Vitales; family Vitaceae; genus Tetrastigma; species Tetrastigma voinierianum. The sequence continues at coordinate 249,903 of JAEQBH010002680.1, read as the reverse complement.
AGATTGGATATGGGTAGAGAATTTGTGGTCAAATGGAATGATTTAAAATTGTTATAAATTTTTTGAATTAATAGCCATTGGATGGTCAAAATCTTTGTAATTTAATTATAATGGATTTATGTTTTATTTTTGTGAAAATCTGACAGATTAGATCTTCTTTAAGTGTTGGGATCGATCCGCCAATGAACGGATCATTACAAATTTCCAGAATTTGACGTTTAGATATATCTCGAATACTATTTCGATATATCCTAGATATGTTCCAAATATTTGCGATTCAAACTAACACCTTGGCGTTAGTATCCACATGATTTGTTCATTTCTCGATATAATAGATTCGAAACCAATATATCTCGGCGATATATCGCCCGACATTCACCGTTTTTCGATTTTTTAAACATCGTTATCGATGGCGGATATCGTTTGGCCGCTTTACCGATATTGATATATCGGATATTTTAAACAGGTAATAGCAAATGCAATGGAAAACTATCATTTTAAATCCACATGTGTGTCGATGGTCATTTGCTTCCCTACCCCAATGTACCATCATTACCTCGATCTGTGACGACAATGCTGAACTAATAGATGGCTTGAATGACTAAAAGCGCATTGGAAATATCTGGTGTTTGACTTTCTTTATCGGAAATGTTTTCCAAATTACAACACATCCATGATTTGCTTGCTCTAAGGCCAAGAACAAACGTGGCAGCTTTGTATATGATTGAAAAAAGTCACCAAATAATTATCTAAGTGCCTTATATTTTCTATCGCCTTTTGTGCGATATTTCATATCCCCATTTTACCTCCATCTGCCATGAATGGCATTTCTGATTGATGTGAATTGTGCCTTAACTAATTCTCTTGATATGACGTGACTAAGTTTTGAGTCGATTGATGATGATCCCGATTCAAGCGGGGTTGTTTATTCTCACGGCCCGCATACTTGTTGATAACAAAATAAACAGAATTTCTTTCACAAGCATGGCACCACGACTTCATGGACTTGTGACGTTCTTGAAGCGCCGCTAGTCTTAAAGCCATGATTTTTGAGGATGCAACAGCGCCACTGAGCTCTTTGGTGTCTTTAATTGAGTAAATCTTGCATTTCATACAAATCAGATTATGGAATTAAAACTTAGCGACTAGAAATTCTCCGCGACTATCGTTAAATGTGTTGGCAACGTAAGGTCGGAAATCCGCGCTTGAAATAGCATTATGCGTAGCACCCCATTCGGCGACGGGTTGTTGAATCAGAAACGTCGGTTGTTAGCGATTCATTTTCGAAACATATGCAAAAACAAAATAACTAGTTTGAAACCCGGCGACTATTCTGATAAGTAACACTTTCAATATCTGCGGAAAGCGTTCAATTACGCTAGGACCAAAAACATTTACATTTAACTCAAAATCGTGTTACAATGAAGGCATTTGTGCCATTCAAAATATTATACAAAATCGTTTCCGAGAGTTTAACTCTTTTGATCCGCGAAAACATCAACTAATTAATTCAAAAGTAGGATGAATACATATGGCTGAATTATATACTTTTACTCCACGACTTTCTTAAATGCCATTGCGGCTCCTCGATCTTGTCCTTGTTCACCTTCTTTCTAAAATTTTGCGCATAGATAAAAAAACTACGGCGCTAAACATTTCATTCATAGGCTGGTTCTATCTGATTGTCTCTTTATTTCAGTTTAAAAATCAAATCCGCAATTTCATAAGACAATGCTTTTCGTACTTTCTTAAATGACCAATAAATTTTAAATCTAATTCGTCATCTAAAACTATACATGCATTTTCATATTACAACAAATGTTTGGAATCTGAATCATACCACTTTTCCATTCTCCTTATCCATTTGCATTTTAGCCCTTATCCATTCAACCTATTAACTTTGATGCCTGACATAGCGAGATCAAAACGCAAATCTGTTGAAATTTGCGGTAGGTGTAAACCTGGAAGGTTTTTATAATATATGCTGGTTGAAATTTATCTTCATAGATATTGTCTGGAGCTACGGGATGATCTTACCTGATAGATACCATTTGTTCGACTCTTATTGGTATACCAATCTATCCCTTAACTCATTAGCAGGTGCAACATTCTATTAAGAGGCCATTCAAATCATTTATAGGAAAATAAAAATATGGTATGTATTTTATCTGAAACAAATCATTTCAATACTCATGCAATTTTCATGTCATTCATTTCGCAATCAAATCAATTTCTCAAATTTCTTAGCAAATCAACACCAATTCAAATTTCACAATTTATTTGCATCAAATCAATTTAAAACAAATTCAATATGCAATTCAAACATTTTGGAGATAGAGGTCGAAATTATGAGAGAAGGTGTAGAACAAACCTAGCTTTGCACTTTGATTCCAATCTCAAAATCTGTAGCTAATTCAGAGCTTTCCTCCTCTAGATCTAAACTCCCTATTCAATACAATTTAAGAACAATATTATTTGTGCGACCTAGTGATTTTAGTTGGGGTTAGATTTTGAGACTTAATCTTAGTAATTCTTAATCTTATTAACCAAATAAGGGCAGATACAAGTGCGTATGGTTGTTAGTTTCCCACAACTTTAATCAATATACAGCAAAATACTAAGAAAAATTTTTGCCTTGCCTTTTAATCCTTTTCCAACAATTACTCTTGATCAATTAAGTCATCCCCAAAGGAAGATTAAGTCAAAAAACTCATATTCAGACACACACTAACACCACATGTCACGAGGACCGTTATTTTCCGATTTTCTCCTGGACTTTATTACTGACTCTTATTCAAGCGGTCTTCAAAAATTCTTAAACTCTCCAGTTTAGTTCTTTATATATCCAATGATATCTTTGAAAATTTTCAATTTAAAAAATTCCTTCTCTAAGGCCCTCGACCACATAACACAAGCAGAATGACATCTTTGTTTTTTAGCGACGGTACCTTTAAAAACGTCTCACCAAAACCAATCTATGTTTATTAAATTAACTTCAAACATTGATGATTAAGATTAGACAAAGGTCTAACCAACCCCAGAAACACCTAAAATCAGATTATAAACCAATTGGTCCAGTTTTTAACTTTAACATCCAAAAACCCTAACCTGCCCACTTTGACTTGTAACAAAAACACTTTCTAAAATAAATAAATTCCCAATAATTTGTCGAAAAGAAATTTAATATTTCCAAGATATATATTCCTTCCCAAGACCTTTAATCATCCCAAAAATCTATTCTCATAAATTCCAAAACACACCCAGCCAAATTGTCCCAAACTAAATTCTGGCATTTAATGCCAAGTTGATTCCAACTCCTTCCGGATCACCTACTGTTATTCTCAATTTTTGGGGTCTTAACTCTATAAATTGGTAATGTTTCCTTCACTCATTTGAAGCTATGGTTCTAAGGTTTCTTATCCAATTGAAATCACTCAATTTGGATCACTAAAACTCAAGTTATTGCATTTTACATCCAGACTACTCTAATTTGCAAAATAGAATCTGCACATAGCTCCATTTTGATAGATTTACGGCGACAGGGTTACCTGATTTTGCATACACTTATTCCGTCAATTCCCCTAGAAGTCTGGTTTACCTATAATTTTGAATCACTCAAATTGGATGGGAGTTAAACTCTGTTTGGCAAACACCACAACTACACAACAGAGACATACAGTGACTACCACGAACCCCTTACCCAGCCATGTTGGGGCCTTAGTGATACGATTTTGTAAAACACATGAAAATTTTAAATTTAAATTTTCAGATAAAAGAAAGAGAGTGAAAGCGATCAATTGCAGATAGTCTGGAGAAAGTTGGGATTTTAGATCTCGGATGACAAAGCGGTTATGCCAGATTGGAATCGTCTCGTGAAATTTAATTTACCACAGTCGAATTTAGTTTGAATTGAGATAATTCGAATTCGCGTATTTGAGAAGCTTGTCGGACGGCGGCAGCCATGCTGGGTAGCACATGGTGAACCATGTGCGCGTGGCCCATATCATCCCAGTATAACAGAGCGTGCATGTGTGACACATGGCATGCCATTGTTCCCGTGTGTGACACATGACATCTGATATTATTGGCGTCATCAGCTGCTATTAGTATTTATATAAAGAGACTCACGCTGGGCTGTTAGTGCAGAGCAAGGGAGAGGGGTAGCAAGAAGCAGTCATTAAGACGTGAGGAGAAGGAGGAGGAAGGAAAGGGAGGAAGGGAGGAAAGAAAGGAAGGGAGGAAGAGGAAAAGGAAAGAAGAAAGAGAAGGGAGGAAGGGGGAGAGAGAAAAAAGAAGAGGAAGAGGGAAGGAGTGTTGCCTGATGAGCAGACCAGAATGGCAGAGCGGGCTAGCTCAGAGTGGAGTTTCTCCTCCCACTCCCAGTTGTTACTTCAAGTGTGTAATGCTATGGGTTAATCAGAGATTTTGACGCGATTTTGGATCTTATGTGGTTTTGTTTGTGATTGTGTGATGTCAAAGACCATTTCTGAGTTTTGGGTTATCAGAGACCGAACAGCACTATCATACCACGGGATGAAAAAGTCTAAGCAGGAAATGGCAAACAGAGGGAGTGTCCTTGTTCCGCACACCCTTGGCGAATTTCCGGCGTCGACTTTGGGCGGCCATAACTCTCGTCGAACTCCGATTGTAGCGTTCTTGGACTCTATGGAAGCTTCGTTGATCTGAATTTGTGTAAATAGGTTATAAGCCAAAATGTAGGCTGAACATTGGGCTCAGGTAACAGACAGTTGAGAATGATTATAGTTCTAGTTTTCGGAACCACGTTTTGAAACCGGGTGCCAGCGTGCGGGACTGCTGGCACGGTAGAATTGCGTGTTGGATGTTTTGCATGGTAATTACAAAAAAAAGCTTGGACTTCCCGAACTAAGTCAGGGTCATTTAGGAAGAACGGCATGGGGATTAATATTGGGAATGGCTAATCTTGTGTGTTATTGTCATGAATTGAATAACATCTTTGAATATGGCAGAGTGTGATATCTCTTAGCGATAAGATGGAAATAATTAACTGTTATTCAGTTTATGTGTTGACATGCCATATCTCGACCGGAATACGAATTAAAGGCACTTACTAATCAGCGATTAATTCATATTAATCTATTCTTAGATGATATGTTGACATAAATGATAGAAAATATGTAGTCACTGCTTATGTGATGTATAATTTGGATGTGGAGTTTTGTCGACATGTTGCATGTATCTTTAAATATAGCAAATGTTATTGATAATTCTGAACATGAGTATTCATAGCACACATAGTGTCTCGGTGTAGAATGTCCATGCCAGAGGTCTTCATACATTGGTCATGGGTTTGAGTCGCGGTGGCACGGTGTCTCATTGTTGTTGGTGCTGTCATTATGAGAGTGGGGTACCAGTGTGATTTGTTGCATTTGGTGTTGAATCTTGTGGGCTTGGCGAGAATGGGACGAAGTCCCGATTGGGTTACAGGTGTTAAATGAAAATGGAAAATGAAATCTGTCTAAAGTAACCAGTGGGGATAGATACTCAGGTGAAAAACTTTGAAACACAGTTCGAACGATAATCCTGGTGCCGAAAATGTCGGAAGAGATTATGAGAGACACATGATGGGACCCGAAAGTTCTGAACCGCGTGATTGTAATATCGATGACTCCGGTTGTAGGTGAGTCGGGACGACTTAGTGTTGATTTCCATTAGAACGTGGGTGGTGATTGGAGGGTTCGACGCGTGCGGGAGCATGTAGAGTGTCGTCTCGGCAGCCGGCCATGAATTTTTCGATGAGATAAACGTCGTCTTGCGGATTGGTTGTTGGTTTTGACTATGAATGATCATTTGCGTGCACCACAATTAGAATGGCGCTGTAGGTTTATCTTGGCGTTAGCTCACCGGTCGTGGGACGCGCAGGGAGTGCGGGACGAATGCAAGCGGGGCGCTCCGCCCAGAGGCCCAGTATGGCGGGGCGAGTGGCGCTAGTGCTATTTTTATGTATATATTAGAGCGAACTAGCGGGTTTTGTCATATATTATCTTAATAAGTGATGTAATAACTCTTGGATCTATAGAAATGTATGGTCTTGTGGCATTCATGGAGCGGTATGGATGATGGGCACCTTAAGTTGTTTACTCGACATGGGTCTCATGATGAGACACACACGAGGTTTCCACGGAGTTAAGCGGTGGTCATGGGGACCCAGTTGAGTGCCATTGCTCTTGGTCACTTCTGCCGTTTGCAGCTCTATCTCGTGTGGTTGGTACACCAATTAGAATCTACTTCATTTTGGATGATTATAACTTGTCCCATAATGAGAAAGCAGGCAGGGGTTTTTAATGAAATTTACATTGCATTTCTTGCGACCAAACATTTCTCTTTTTACAATCTGATGAAACCAAGTCAAAATATTACCAACTAACAATATAACTGAACTCTGACCCAACACAACCCCCAAACTCATTTTACAACCAAAACAAAAACTCTTTTTATCCCGTTGGGGTTTTCCCCAGCTTCGAAATACAAATAAAGGGTTTGGTTGATCTGCCTCAAAATCTCTGGCTTCAATATAGTTCTGCCTGTATTTTTTATCACTGGCCTTTTCAGTTTTCTTGGAGCGATTACATCACTCCGTTCAAGAAAGCCTACCCTCTGCTCTACTTTTTCTCAAAAGAAAACAAAATGCTTTAATGGGGTCTCTCTAGTACTAAATATTGAGATGCTTTATGTCTCTATTCAAGGCCCTGTTGACTTTCTTTAAATCCTTTCTCATTTTTAATTTTAACCTTATTTCATTGTTTTCATTTTATTTCTGTTTCATTTACCCTTTTGCACTTATACTTCTGTTTAGGACAACCGGATTATAATTTATTATTTTGCCAAATTTAATTGGTTTATTCAAATTTAGTTTATATCTTTTGGATTAAGGCATTTAAGTTAAATTTTCATTTAATTTATTTTATCTTTAGCTTATATAATAAAAAATATTATATTATAAAAAAAATACCCTAAGTGCTTTTTGGGCGTTATTATCAAGAGTTTTAAACATGTTCAAAATGAGGTGATGGTGGTAAGTGATATTCGACGAAGAATGACTCATCAAGATCCTCAGATAATAAATTATTTGATGTTACATCTGAGAATAACATCATGAAACATCTATCCATACTCAGTCTCTAAACACAGTTTGAAAATTAAGATGATAAACATGTACATCAGCACCATTAGTCTCATTAGATTCATCTGTCAACATTTTTTGAATCAGCATTAACCGTTATATTCGCAGTCTTCATCATTTGCATATACTCCACATCTGTCAATATCCGGTGTTAGACCGCTACTAGGCCCACAATCATAATCAAATTCTGCAACATTATAATTTTCGGTAACAAATAAATTTGTATAGCCACCTATAGATTGATTAACTTGTGGCTTGACTCGAACGACCTCAATATACAATTTAATATCCTCCTTACAGTTATGTTCTGACATGTTGACGTGGTACACACTAATCGCCATATTGGAAAAGGTTGGAACCTATTCCCTTTTTTGAGATATACAATTGAGGACTAATTTGAACAATTATATTTTTATCGTGGTTTCATAGATATATCATATCACTTATTTGCTCTGGCGTGCGATCAGCATTGTCAGAAACGCATTAATGACACAGCTCAAAGACCATAATTTGACATGGTTTAGATCTATAGGTAGATTCCATTGTAATAAAATATCACATGAATAATGGAAATAGACATAGATGTTCTATAAGTGGTCTCGATAAGAATTAAATAATATGAGAGGCTCCTATTTGATCTACCATTGGTCTCATTGACCAGTCTTTAGCAGTTGGTGTTCTTCCAGATCTCTGCGTTTCAGCTCACCAGGAAATTCCCTCTGCCCCTAATTGCTCCGACTTGGTAGTTTCCACCGCCTGTCTTGGGTTGAGCATGGTTTGTGGACTTAAAAATCCTCTGGGCCTTTATTGATCTATTCAGGATAAGCAGCTTTCATCTCTTATCGGTGTTATGAAGAGTTCAGTGGTCTTGGCCTACTAGATACCTTCATTGCTTCTTCTCCGGAAAGTTCACGACCCATGGGCGCTTCTGCCTCCGTGCGGCATTGCTCCATGGGCTTTTGCTGATTAGCGGAAAATTCCCCAACTAACGCCTCACGTAGGAGTTTGGGCCGTGTCTCGATCAGTGTGGCTGATCATCCTCTCAGGACCGACTCTTCGTCTGTCGCCTTAGTAAGCCGCCTCTGCTTCAGCTAATGGGCTGGGCCCCTCCTTTGACGGATTCCTCTTTTGCTCCTACAGGCTGGGGGTATTAGCGTGATTTCCATTTGTTGTTTCCCTCGAGCGAGTTCTTGCTCACTGGTGCTCACCGTCGCCCTTTGGAAACACCACTTCTCGTCAGGCTTTGTATTAACCATGCCGCGACCATTCATCTTTGAGCCGAGGATCGACTCTCCATGAGATTCGCTTAGATGCATTACCCATAACCCCATTACCGAACCGGCGGGTTAAATTATGTCGCCATTCCGAGCATAGCGCGCGTCGCCACGCTTCTGCCGCTGGAGTTCAACCAATATAGTCATCCCTACCCCCTCCGTCATTATTACGAACCTCTTATCGCGATCGCGAGAAGCGAAGTCAAAACCGAACAAACTCACGTTGGGTTTTAGGGATACGGGGCTCGGCGACTAAACTGCGCCCGAGGTGACACTCTTTGCGTGACTTATCTATGTGAACAGCGGGTTGATAAGATCCCCTTTTTTACGTCCCCATGTCCCTCTCGTGTGGCGACATGGGGGGCAAGAAAGAGGATGGGGTTTCTGGCTTTTTGGCATAGTAGGCCCCGATGGGAGGCCCGCCTTGCCTGACGGGCTGTGTATCTCGGTGGTGGCGCGCCCCTGTTAATTGCGTCGTTATTGGCCTTGTTTGTGGTCTCTCATTACATGATAAATTGTGTGCTAATCAGCGCCCGGACCACGAGATGTGGATCATCCAAGGCACATTAAGTATGTGCTCCTGTTATCATGAAGGGTTTGAAGCAAACTTCTCCTTAAGAGGATAGATGGGGCGATTAAGGTGAGATCCAACTTTCTATTCACTCGTGGGATCAGAAGCGATTAAGGCATTATCCATATCTGTTTACTTCAGTTGATGACAACGCTGAGCAATGATTCCCATAAAAGTGACAAATGAAAAATACAAGGTAATGCTAATAGGCTGTATTTTAGATCAGATTCACCTCAGCCTTGTCCGCCCTTCAGTAATAACCCACCACACTATGTTATTTCTCAGCGGCGGTCAATACGTAAAAAATATTCTATTGAAAAAAGAGACCAGATATCGAATTTGAGGGAGAGTTTACATATTGACATTACTTTTGAGAAGATAAAGAAGTGCTCTTAGTGATGTAGGCAGGAGCTCCACCCCTTCTCCTTTAATAAATTCATTATATGTAATATAATTGAATTTAATTATTTTGTTTATGATTAATTTTTAAAGTTTAATATATAAATATCATTATATACAATAATATAAATTTGAAAATATTGTCCTTAAAGCCTAACTCACTAATAATATAAATATAAGATTTTCTTGCTCTAGAAGAGACTTTTTCTGGAATTGCCTTGGTAAAATAATTGATTACATGAAGCTTTTTAAAATGATATTCTAAGGTGTTTAACAGCTATAGGGTTCATACACTTAAGTCATCCTTATTTTAATATATTTTTGACAAACCATGACCCTAATTCTCCCTAAACTTCCGTTTAAGTTTCTGAGTGTTACAACTCTACTGAAACTTGGTTTGAAGTAATTACTTTAAGAAGAGAAAAGGAGGAAGAGTTCAAGACTAGGGTTATGGTGATCACTTAAGTAAATTTAAACTGAGATCATCCCATAAAACATTTAGTATTTACCTAAATAATATTTAAAGTTGGTTAATAAAATTTTCCAAGTTACAACTAATCATCTTTATAGATTTGCTTTACAAATGATTTAGAATATGTTTGTTCGTGGTACGGCCTGTTGAGGACAGCCCGACATTTCAATAAAAAAAAAAATTGTGACCTAAAAACAGCTAAAACAAGGCGCATGCTGGCGATTACCAAGCAATAGACACCATGCCTCAAAAAGCCTGGCGCATTATTCATTTTTCGCAATACAAACAATGCCTTGTGCACTCATGTTTGTTTCTCGATAAAATATATATTTAATCCCCACATTATAAAAAATACACACTAATAAAACCAGCAATTTAAGAAATTTTCATTACAAAAACATTCAAAGGTGGGAGGGTTACATGCTATGGAGTCGATTGGAGTTTTAGAAGAAAAATTATAGAGCAAATGGAAATTGATTTCCAAGCCCTAACAGTCGCCGGTGGAGGAGCGAGTTACTCCGCCGGATGTGACATCACATGCGTGATTGTCATCTCTCAAGGTACATGAAGCGTGTGTGTGTCTCTGAGCGCCATCTCGGCCGAGACAAGCCCGGCCAAATCAATGATCGATGGTCCAAGTGGTATATGCACCATAGAATCCGTCTGAGATCACGTATGGACAAACTCGTGAATCCATCCTCCACATCTTGATCAGAAACTTTCATCTATTGGCGTGAGTGGTACTTTCACGGAACTTCTGAAATGCTGAGAAGAAACCAATTTTATAATTGATTATTTATGAATTACATGTTACAATATGTAATAGTATTTGATATTTAACAAAATACATACCTTCTTCGTATCTACTAAGTGCGACTTGTGTTTGTCCTGCAATACCAATACAGATAGATATGAAGAATTTGCATCATGAAGCACTCTGAATGCCATATCTGTAATAGATAACTAACACTATCTCGGTATAATTATTAAAAAAAAAGCATTGAGATACTAGGATCATATTCATGAATGAAATAATTAATTATTAAGGCAATGAACAAAAAAACCACGTACAACAATGACGTATCGTTTACTTACATAAGACAAGCCTTTTATGGTCTAAGAAGTACACATTCGGTATAAGTCTTATACAAAGGCTTCTGAACATGATGAATAAATTGCCTTACAAAAAAAAAAAAATTGAGTTCTGGTGTGCATTTTCATTAGAACTTGATTTTTAAATTAATACAACACCGTTGTGACCCGGTTGTTTGCCTGACCCACATGTGATAGTAGTTTTCCTTCCCTCACAAATCATTCATTATTAAACAACGATTTTGGACATCAGCTAGCCCCATCGCGTTTCGTTGACTTAGGATGTGATGATGGGACCATCATAAAGATGTCGCTCGTCTTGGGTGAATATGAGATGAAACAAGGCATAACCGAAGTATCATAGTATGGCGCATAGTGTAGTAATGTGAACAAATAATCGAAAATCGCTTACATTGATGATGGCGATACTTGCGTAACTCGTCAGGAGATTATGCGGTCTGGTAGCCGTAGGGGCACACATGAGCACTAAATATCTTTGCTATTGGAAGAAATTGTGAAATGATAATTTATGGAACCCGGAATGTTGTAATAGAACAAGGGTAAAATCATAATTGATCAAATGGGATATGAAAACCAAAATCAAAGAAGAGAAGATGTGAAACCCGGGAAAAGCGTATTTTCGCCGTAGTCGGTAATTCTTACTAAGACGCGGTATAAGACAAAACCACCAGATCTTTTACCCAGACACCGGATGGCCGAAAGCGGATCACGCCCGTTAGAATCATCTACAGCGAATCTAGTTGAGACCAAATGGTGCGTCGGTCGAGACTGTCGGTTTTACGCGTGTTTGTGAGGAGCGAACGAATATGTGGGGTTCCATGTGGCACTTGCATGGGAGACACTGGCACATGGGTGGGCCAGTATGCTCTTTGGATTTCATGTAACGAGTTGGGTGGGGCCAAATGTCAAGCCACCCTCATGCATGAGTATAGAAAGTGGGTTAAATTGTGGCATGGAGGAACACTTGGTCTTGAGTTGACCAAGTGTCTCATACAAAATTGTGTTGAGTTGTACTCCACCTAGGTCAGACCAACTGGAGTTGGAGGAGAGATTCCAAGCTTGATTCGTAGAAGAGGAAGAAAGAAAAGAGAGAAAGAAAGAAAGAAAGAAAGAAAGAAAGGAAGAAAAGGAGGAGGAAGCTTTTCCCCCATTGTTTTCAGATTTGGGTGGATCAAGAACTGGTCCTACACACTTCAAGAGGTGAGGGATCTTTCCTCTTTGGTTATTTCCTTGTTTGGGGCCATGGAAATGGCATTTGGTTGAGTTTGCTATGTGATTGTTTGAATGAATAACATGCTGAATTTGTGATGTTGTCCATGCAGAATTTTTCTGGGTTCTTAGACTGAAAAAAAATCAGTTTGGTGTATCATTGCTTGCATGGTTAACATGCTGAATTTTCTGGGTTTTAAGACTAAATTTGTGATGTTGTACATGCTGTTTTTTTTTTTTTCTAGTTTTTAGGACTGAAAACCCAATTTGGTGTATTATTGTATATGTGAATGAAGAAAACGAGGGCAGAATTTTACGGGCTTTCGTGCATGACTAACATGTATTAGAATCTTTTGGGTTTTAGATCCAAAGAAAACTAAGTTTAATTGTATTATTGTATGCATGAAAAACATACTGCAGAATTTACAGGCTTCCATGCATGACTAACATGCGAATGTTTTGAGTTTTTAGATTAAAAGAAAACTGGAGTTTGGTGTATTATTGTATGCATGACTAACATGCAGAATGTTTTGGGTTTTTAGACTGAAGAAATTCAGTTTGGTGTATTATTGTATGTATGAAAAACATGCAAAATTTTCTGGGCTTCCATGCATGACTAACATGCAGAATGTTTTGGGTTTTTAGATCAAAGAAAACTCAGTTTGGTGTATTATGGTATGCATAGAAGAAACATCACCGGGAATATCCACAGGCTTTCATGCATGACTAACATGTAGAATCTTTTGGTTTTAGATCAAAAGGCTTCAGTTTGGTGTATTATTGTATGCATGAAAAACATGCAAAATTTCTGAGCTTTCATGCATGACTAACATGTAGAATCTTTTTGGGTTTTTAGATCGAAAAGAAAACTCGGTTTGGTGTGTGTGTATGCATGAAAAACATGCAGAATTTTACGGGCTTCCATGCATATTAACATGCGGGAATGTTTTGGGTTTTAGATCAAGAAAACTTCGGTTGGTGTATTATTATGCGCATGACTAACATCACAGAATGTTACGGGTTTTTAAGGCGAAGAAATTCGGTTGGTGTATTATTGTATGCATGAAAAACATGCGGAATTTTATGGGCTTTCATGCTGACTAACATGCGAATTTTAAGGTTCTTAGGCGAAAAAAATCAGTTTGGTGTATCATTGCTTGCATGGTTAACATGCAAATTTTAAGGTTCTTAGACCGAAGAAAATCGAGTTTGGTGTATCATTGCTTGCATGGAAACATGCAGGATTTTTACGGGTTTAGCCTTGGTTGTTTAGGCCATAACTTTTCCGTCCGAACTCCGATTTAGGTGTTCTTGGACTCTATGGAAAGTTCATGGAGTCCAAAATCTAGCCATAAGCCATTCATTTGAAATAGGTGCTCACATCTATGCCGAAAAACTGAGTAATTGTTATCAATATGGGTGTTTCAAAAACATTGGGTTGTAATGTGTTGTGCTTGAACATGGCCACTTCTTGGCATGTAGCAGGCTATATGATTGACATACTATGTCTCAGCAGGAATATGAGTTATGGCATTACTTGCCTAGAAGTAATGGGTGGGAATTATGTTAATACATGCTTGAAGATGTGTTGATATGAGATGGTGAATGATAGAAAAGATGTAGTGCATGCTTATGTGATGTCTTGATTGAATGTGTGGAATATTAACATATTTGCATGTTTGTTGATGATGGCCAGATATAAGAAATGTTGTATGCATTAGACGTGGTGTTCATAGCACACACATTGTGTACGGTGTAGAATGTCCATGTATAGGTCTTCATACATTGGTCATGGGTTTGAGTGCGAGTGACCGCAGGTGCATTGCATTGGTGTGCGGTAACACCACATTATGAGAGAGTGCGTACATGAGATGCGGTGCAGCCTTGCGTTTGGTGTTGAATCGTGTGGGCTTGGGAATGGGACGAAGTCAATTGGAGTTCAGTTAAGCGAAAATAAAATGAAATGTCGGGCGTAGCAAGTAGGGGATAGATACCCCCTCGGGGTGAAAAGCACGAAAACCTGGTTCAGGCAGTATCCCACCAGTTGAAAGCCCGAAAAATGTTGGAGGTGTAAGAGACCAGCAGGTGAGACCGAAAGGATTACGAACGCCTAAAAGACATGAAACGGTTAAATAAATATCTCACGCATAGACTACGGGTTGTGAGATGGGAGTCGCTGACTCGGTATTGATTTCGCATTGGCACTTGCATTGGGTGGTGGGTCAGAGGTTGACCGGTACTTGGGGGCATGCAGGTATCGTCTCATACATGCATGTAGATTTTCCACTGATAGGATAACATGTATGCCGCAGTTGGTTGTTGGTTTGGCTATGAAATGATCATTTGCGCTGCTGCACCCTGGAATAGCCCTTATAGGATTTATCCTACTAGGCGTTAGCTCACCCGTGTGGGACCCCCTTTCAGGTCTGAGGACTGATGCAGGCTGACGGCGCTCATAGAGGCCCGGGATTATGAAGCGAGGCTGAGCTGTAGCATGATTCTTGTTTTGTGTATATATTAGAGCGACTGAATTTTAATATATGTTTTTGTATTAGGAGTGATGTAATAGCTGCTTGGGTCCCATAGAAATGTATGGTCTTACCTTCCGTATGGGCTGAGTATGATGATGAGTACTATTGGGTGTTTACCGTATATGGGTCTGTGATATGAGACCTTGAGTTTACGAGGTTAATGGTAGTTAATGGGACCCTCGGGTTTTGGGGTGTCACATAAGAGGCCAAAATAGAAATAACCAAAGTTGAAGTGCAAATGTTAAAGAGATGGAGGACTTAATTGCAATTAAGGCATAAATGATAATATAAAAGGAGGAGAGACAAACCCAAAATTCATTTTTGGTCTCCCCTTACTAACTAGGGCAAAACGTGGAGAAGGTTGGAGAAGAGAGAAAAGAGAAAGAGGAAGAAAGAAGGAAGAAGAAGGAAGAAAGAGGATGAAAGAAAGAAAGGAGGAAGAATTTCAGGTATGGAATCCTTTAATTTACTGGGTTTTTGATATGAATTCTAGGGTTTTATAGATGATTAGTTTCTCACTTTCCTAGGGTTTGTTAGGAGATTGTATCTAACCTAGATTTCATTAAATTCATGTGGGTAAAACCTTAAACTGGTATACAATAAACATGGAATCCATCAAAATTTTATGGAGTTGTATGGGTGGTGGACTTGAGTAAGAGTTCTTGGATTTTCACCTATGGTTTTGTTGTAAGTTCTAAACCACCAATACAAATTGGTGGAGTTGTTTTGAGTAGGGCTCATGTTGGTTTTGAGGAATGGTTGTAAAAGAGAGGGAATGTTGGGTTTTTAAAAGGAAATCTTTGTCAAATTTGAGCAAAACCCCTGTGTTTTGTTTTTGCTCTCGTTAAATTTATAATCATCCAAATGAATTGATTCCAATTGGTAAAAAGAACTATAAGAGATAGGAATACAAATGTATATAAAGGTACTAGAAAATTGTAGCTCAAGGCTCCCAAATACAGGACTGAAAGGTGAGCTGTGCCAACTCACTGGTTATGCTCTGTTTTAGGTATTATTTATAGTTTTTGGCCATAAGTGGAGTTTACTCATCCAAATTTAGGTGATTGGAAATTCTGGGTAAAATATGCTTCTAAGGGGAATAGGACCCATATGCAGGAAGTGTGCAAGTGTAACCCCAAAGTGCCCATAAAATTTTCAAAATTGGAGCTATGTGCAGATTCTGTTCTGTAATTTGAGTAATCTAGATGTAAAATACAATAGCAGGTTTCGTTGATCCAAATTAGGTGATTCAATTCGTGAAGAAACCTTAAGTATGGCTTCAAATGAGTGAAGAACCATTTCAATTTATGAGGTTAGACCTCATAAATCAAGGATAACAGTAGTGACTAACCAATTTGGCATCAAAAAATTGCTGTAACTTGTGTTATGTGGTTGATGGCCTTAGAGAAGGAATTTTAAATTGAAAATTTAAAAAGATATCATTGGATATATAAAGGAATGATCTGGAGAGTTTCATAATTTTTGAAGACCGTTGAATAATTTTTGGGTAATAAAGTCCAGAGAGTATTGTTGGAAAGAATTTCCCAAAATGAGTGGTTTTTTTTTTTGTTAGGGCTTTTTTTGTAGTGCTCAAAGGTAAAATTGTTAATTTGGCTTTATATGAATGTTGTGTGACCCTAAAGTGACTTAGTTATGAAGTACACACATTAAGTTTTTCTGATATCATGACGATTAATGTTTCGTAGTATTCGTTTGAGTGGTATTAGGCTAAAAGTAAAGGCGAGGAAAGTTGTGGAGTATTGCTCAGTTTTGTGAGTAAATAAAAGGTGAGTGTTCTAAACCTATTTTCAAATACTAGTGTATTATTATAAAGCTGACTTTACAGCTGGTATTTAATGGTTTTAAATATAAACCATGTTTAAAGCAAACAATGAGATTTAGCAAGCAAGCAATGGGTTTTGAATTATCAAACCATATTAAAGCAAACAATGGTTTGAGTTGTAAAACCTTCAAAAGAAAACAAACAAATAAACAAAGAATATTTTCGAAAATAGGCCTAACTAAAATCCCTAGTTTAAGCAAGCATACGGTGGAGAGGAGGTATTCCGTACGTGCGGTGGTGTTTAGGATATCATTCATGCATTTAGATTTGCACAGTCGGCAAACTTAGGTCATCATCCTTGGCATTTAAAGAGGAGGCGTAACGCGTCTTTGAGTATATATAAGTTATGGCGTTAAGCCAAATTATGTGATAGGACCAGTCAATTCCACCACCTCCCACGAGAAAGAGTGAATAAGGCTCTTCCACTTAGGTGAGTGGACAGGTCCGACCCAGCTTCAGTGGTCACCTAGGCTCCCATGTTCCTCAGTGCAACTGAAAAGGCCTCCGTGGTTGATGATTTATAAGCGTAATTTATACATATTTGAAAAATCAATAGTACACAGTTGAGCCCAGACTCCGTGTTTATTTTAAAGCGGGACGGTTGAGCCCGGGCTCGTTATTATTACAAAGCAAGCGGTTGAGCCTAGAACAAGGTTTTATTTAAAGCATCACGGTTGAGCCCGAACTCAGTGTTATAAAGTTTTATAAACTTTTTAAAGCAAAAACAGAGTAAAGCAAGCAAGCGAGCAAGAGATTTGACAAAAGTTTATAAACTTTTAAAAGAAAAACGCAAAGCAAAGCAAGCAAGTAAGTATCTGAGAATTTTATAAACTTTTAAAAGCAAGCAGAGTACGAAAGTTTAGAAACTTTAAAGTAAGCAAAACAAGGCTTAAACTATCTGTAAAAGAAATTTTATAGTTTTGAGATGTTTCGAGGAAAAAGTAAACATTTTATATAAAGCATACACTCGAGCTCGTTTAGCTCATTATTTTTCTGTTTTAAAACTATTTTCCAGAAATCTGAGCACTTGGACCTTTGGGCGATTAAGTTCTCTGACTTTTAGTATTAGTCTTTGTATTAATCAACAACTCTGGAAATACTTTGGGGTGTATAGTTTGATATATGTATATTTTATAGTGTAGTTTTGTGAAATATTGATGAGCCTAGGCTCTTTGAAAGATTGTGTTAGTTGCATATTTTGGAAAGTGTAATTCATATATCTGAGGTTTGGGACATGTCTGCTATCTGTTATCTTCACTTGAGATTTTATAAAATCACAAGTTTAAAAAGAAAAAAAAATTTATACGAGGTTTTATTGCATGATACGACTTTGCTTCATAGGATTTCTCTAGTCGTTGGAAGTAACGGCTGGGGGTTTGTGGGATTGGCCGGCACATACGCATCTGGCCAGGGGTGGGGGTGTGACAGGCTCTTGCTCATGATATAGCTACATCAAATCCATATATCAGGTGTCTTCTTATGTACATTTCACGGTCATGTAAGTTGAGGCTTTATGTTTGACCACTCCTTGACTTCACATGAAATCGTCCCTAAGATGTGATCGTAAGCAATTTCCATTGATCGGCCTTTACTTCATATATGCGAGAATCAACATAAAATTATCTTGGTCATTACTAGATGCCAATCTGTTAGTACCTTGTTCCCTAACACATAAGTAACTATTAATGTAGAAAAGATCCAAGCTGAACTAATGCACGGTGATTGGTAAATTCGATCTCCTATAGAACAACTGTTAATACCTCCAGACCTGGTAGTTATCATGATCCGTATCTTGAACTCCATCATGTGAAAGTGCCCATAACTCAGAAGGATCACCTCAGCTCAATATTAACCTTCAAAAATTAATTCTCGATTTAGCAGCCATATGCTATTGAATTCCATTGTGTAGTTGCTAAGCGACTTTGCATACCAAATTCTTCAAGTTATATTTGACCGGGTCAAAAAATTATGAAAAGAGCAGCACATACAAATCTGTGATAGGTGAGTAATCTGACCAACCAAGGTGAGGAACGCCCATTGTTGTCATAATACCTGGATGTTTGTTAGATATAACACAAATCCTTGTCCGTTGAGTTACTTTGTTTATGATATATGCGAGAACCATCCCGACTATCAAGATTCTGCCGCCGGTATGCAAGGATGGAAATATCGGTTTAAACTGGATATATCGGTACTTAGATTTTGGATATATTGAATGCCATACCGAAGATATATCGGTAGATATTCCCCCCCATGAATATCGATATATCGAAATTATAATATTTGAAATTCGTAAATACTTTCTAAGTGTAAAAATGACATTAATAATCAAATATATACATTGAAATTACATTACAATAAGCTTTTAAAATCAAAATGAAGATTGATGTGGGCAATTCTGAGAATTTGATAGAGGGATCGTCTTGATAAGAATAAATACTGTCTGAACATGGTGTTATGATAATATTGATTATAGAATCGAACATGCCATGCATAAATGTCTTGACTTGTATCCACAACTTCTCGATAGATAGAAAATTTGAGGTTCATGCTTGTTTCAAATATTAACTAACATTTATTAATAAATAATTAATGAAATGTTAATTTATTAATATATTATTACTAAATTAACTAATTTAAAATATGAAAGTATCATATAAACTATCACAAAGAAAAAAAAAATGGAGTGAAATGAAGATTGAATATGGGTAGAGAGAATTTGTGATCAAATGGAATGATTTTAGAGGTATTTATAAATTTTTTTTTGGGTCAAAATAGCCATTGGATGGTAAAATAATCTTTGTAATTAATTATAGCCGTTGAATTTAATTTTTGTGAAAATCTGACCGTTAGATATTTTTTAAACTGTTGGGATCAATTCATAATCGTTGGATCAAGTCAGGATTTCAAATCTGACCGTTTAGATATATCTCCGATATATCCCGATATATCGGTCCAAAACCAACATATCGACGATATATCGCCGACATTACCGATTTTTTCTTGTTTTTCGCAGCTGATTATTGATGGGCGTCTCGTTTCGGCCCTTACAATGCTACTGATATATCGGATATTTTAAACCTTAGGTATACGCAAATGCGATGGAAACAATAA
The DNA here is from genome assembly GCA_016808115.1 of Tetrastigma voinierianum. NCBI lineage: Eukaryota > Viridiplantae > Streptophyta > Magnoliopsida > Vitales > Vitaceae > Tetrastigma > Tetrastigma voinierianum. The sequence continues at coordinate 230,215 of JAEQBH010002680.1, read as the reverse complement.
TTATTTCGTCACCCACTAGCAATCGATGCGTGCCTTTATACTTCCATACAAATGTGTACCATCAATACTAAATGCAGGACTGACAATGCTCTAACCACTTGACCGGTGGCTTGAATGACTAAAAAACATGTTGAAATATCACAGTGCTTGACATATTACTATCAAATGTTTTCTAAATTACAACACATCCTCGATTTGCTTGCTCTAAGGCCAAGAACAAACGTGGCAACTCTATATATGATTGAAAAAAGTCACCAAATAACTATCTAAGTGCCTTATGCTTTCCATCCAACTCCTTTTTGTATGATATTTCATATCCCCTTTTCTCCATCAGGATTTGCTTGAATACTTATTTCACAGAACTGATATGAATTCGTGCCTTAATAGACTACTTATCTGACTCAACAATAACCAAGTTTAAGGTTGATTGTAGTGATGATCCCGATTCAAGCAGGATTGACCTGTGAGTATCGACCGCTATATTGTTATGATAAATAATAAACAAGTTTATTTCACAAGCACCTTGCGCGACTTCATGGACATTGACATTCTTAGGCCTTCCTACATCTTCTGACTAAATGATTTTTTTGAGGATGCAACAACCCACGAGCTCTTGGTGTCTTTTGGTAGATAAAATCTTTTGACCTCTTGCAAATCAAATTTGGGAATTAAAAGTTTTGACTAAATTCTCCACTTGAGTATCCGGTAGTATGTTGCACCATGGAGTCGATCACTTGAAATAGCATTATCAAAGTTTTATGTTAGAATTAAGGTGGTGGTAAGTGATATTGAGCAGAGGATAAACTCTATTATGGTTCCTGAGTATCTGATTATTTGATACATCCGCAAAATCTTTACTTTGTCTGAAGACATATATCCACTATGTTCTCTAAAACTTGGTTGAAAGTCTAGAACGATGATACATGTACATTAGCTTGCACATCTAAGTCTGCATTAGATTCATCATCAACATCTTTTTCAGAGTAAACATTTATCGCAGTTTTCATCATTTGCATATCTCCACATCTGTCAGTATGCGGTGTTAGGCCATCTTAGGCCCCACAAACCATAGTCAATTCTGACATTATAATTTTTGGGAACAAATAAATCTATATAGCCACCCATAGATTGATTAACTTGTGGCTTGACTCGAACGACCTCATATACAATTCAATTTCCTCCATGCCAATTGTGTTAACCATGTTCAACATTTGGTACACACTACGGTCATCCCATATTGGAAAAGGTTGGAACCTATTTCCACTTTTTAGGGGATACTTACAATTGAGGACTAATTTGAACATTTGTTTACAGCCGTGATTTGTCCCTTGAGTATATCATATCACCAAGCAATTCAAACGTCACGATCAGGTATCAAAGCATGATAAATGACTTTGTTCCGACGCGACATCAGTTTTCGATTCTCGGTAGATTCCGTTGCAATAAAATATCCATGAATAATGAAATAGACATAATTGACCTATACAAATAGTCTCAATAAATTAAATAACATGAGGGCTCCTTTAGCTTTCGTCTCAGTATCGATGTTGGCCCGGTAAAGTGCTTTATGCGTTGGTGTTCTTTCGATCTCCGCGTTTCCGCTGCTCCATTGGAAATTCCTCTGCCTCTGATGCTCGACTTGGTAGTTTCCACGCTTGTCGGGTTGAAACACAGGAGTTGACAAGGACCAAAGCCTACGGGCGCTATGCCTAATCATTCCGGACAATGCATCTTTATATTCTGTGACTGGCGACCTGAGTTAACTGTCTTATTCCTCATATCTGGTCATTGCTTCTTCTCAGAAAGAAGTTCCGACTCGTAGGCCTTCCTCCGCACCATTGCTCAGTCGGCTTTCTATTGCGGAGGAAAATTCCCCGTTGCCTCTAGCAGGGTTGAAGTGTGTCTCGGTCAGTGTGGTGATCATCCTCCTCGAGCATTTATTGATCATCACGTTGGTAAGCTATTTACTCCCAACTAGCTAATTAGGCGTGAGCCTCCTCGGGAGATTCCTCCTTTTTGCTCCTTAACTACGGAGGTATTAGCCGACCCAATTTCAGGTATTGTTTCCTCCGGCGCGGTTCTTACGGCGTTACTCACGTCATGCGACACCACTTCTCGTTCGACTTGCATGTGTTAAGCATGTCGCTAGTGTTCATCCTGAGCTAGGATCGAACTCTCCATGAGATTCATAGTTACATTACTTAAAGCCTCCTTATTTGTGAACCAGCGGTTGGTGTCTTTCATTCAAGGCATAACTTGTATCCATGCACTTCGCTGCTGTATTCGCATGGGTTCTCTCCACAGAAATATAGTCATCCTACCCCGCTCACGTTAATCCCACGAACCTCTTATCCACGATCACGGCGAAATAAGTCAAAATAGAAAAACTCACATTGGGTTTACGGGATAATCAGGCTCAGACAGTGGCTTCCCACGGCGTCAGGTGACACTCTATCATTGACTTATTATCTAGGTGAAACAAGTTGATAAGTCCCTTTATTACGTCCCCATGTCCTCTCGTTAGCATTGGCGACATGAGAGTAGCAGGAAAGAGTGATTAGGTTCTCTTGCTTTTTAGCATAGTGGGCCCGATTAGGAGGCCCACATCGCCAAACTGTGTCTCTCGGTGGTAGGCGCGCCCACGATAATTGCGTCGTTGTAGCAACAGGTTGTGAGGCTCGGCCACATGGATAGTTCAATGTGCTCATCAGCGCCTAACCTTGAAATGTGGATCATCCAGGGCACATTAGTATGGCGTACTCCTCCTTTTCGAACCGAGGTTTGAAACCAAACTTCTCCTCAGGAGGATAGATGGGATGATTTAGGTGAGATCCAATATAGATCCAACTTTCTATTCACTCGTGGGATCCGGGTGGTCTGGGCATTATCCATATCATTTTAACTATAGTGATGTGGGCGCAAGGCAATGCGGTCTAGAAGGTAGACAAATAAAAATGTCCCACATTAAATACTAATGGGCCTCCATGTATTGTTTTTAGATCAATTTCCACCTCAAACCCCGGCTCCTAACCGGTAATCTACCGCTATATTCATTTTCTCCCGACTATAGTCCTATCATCCAAAATATTATTTGAAAAAAGAGACGAATGAATTTAGGGGAGGGTTGCATATTGACATTTACTTTTGAAGAGTACGAAGTATGCTTAGGTGATGGCGAACTCCACATATCTTTAATAAATTCATTCCTATATAATACTGTTGATTTAATCATTTTATGATTAATTTTAAAGTTTAATGCTATAAATATCATTATATACAATAATATAAATTTGAAAATATTGTCCTTAAAACCTAACTCACTAATAATATAAATATTTAGGAAGGCTTTTTCCAGATTTTTCTGATAAAAATAGTGATTCTATGAAGGCTTTTTTAACGCCATGCCAAAAAAAAATGTTTATAAGGAGTTTAGTGCAAACGCAAATTTGCCTTTCTTTGATCCTTTAATGATTATCTTAAGTATGTTTTTGATCTTTGATGACTATTTTGATTTGCTTCCAAATATAACTTGAAACTCATTTTGATTTAAAAGTATTAGTATATTTACTATAATTTGTTATCACGAGAATCATTGAGCTAACAAAATTAGCTCAAAAATTTTCTTATGCAACCATAAAATATCAATACCTACCTTGAGCTTGAATTCTAATCATGGGGTTCTTGTAAGATGGTCTCTTTAAGGTGTTAATGACTATAAAATTTCATACACTTAAGTCATCCTTATTTTAGCAGTCTATATACTTCTTTTATTTCCATTAAAAAATTGATGCATTTATATTTTGACAAACCATGACCCTAATTCTTCCACAAACTTGCTTTAAAAAAGTTTATGAGGTATACAATATCTACCTAAGTTGCTTTGAGTAATTACTTTGAAGAGAGGAAAAGGGAGGGAGGGGGTTGGTATTTAGGGTTATGGTGATCACTTTATTAAATTTAAAGTAGGAATATCATAAAAACATTCAAGTATTTTCAATTAATAGTTAAATTTTGGTGAAGCCAAAAAAAACAATCTTTTAAGTTACTCTGTCATCTTTATAGATACTCGCTTTACAAATGAGATTTTGAATATGTTTGGTCGTAATTTTTAAAGTGTTTAGAACTTAATGACATTTAATAAATAAAAAAATGTGTCCTAAAAAACAGCTACCAAACAAGGCCTTATGCACCTAAAAAATAGTTTCCAAACAAACAAAGCCTTATGTACCTAAAAAAAAGCTACCAAACGCAGTATTATGCACCTAAGTAATAACAATAAACAAGTAGCCCATGCATATTTGTTTACAGATAAAATACGAGGTTGTACACGTTATAAAAATACACTAATAAAAACCAGCATTTTAGAAATTTTCAACTTTAAAAACATTCAAGGTTGGAGGGTTACACATTATGGAGTCGATTGGAGTTAGAAGACAAATTATGGGCAGACAGTTGATTTCAAAGTCACAATGGTCGCGGCGGAGGAGTGCCGGTTCCCTCATAGGAGAGCAAAATGAGGAGAAAGGAGAGAAATGGCGAGGGAGGGAAGAAGGCGTCAGTTATAGAGCGACAATCCCAGATGTCTATAATATGAAATTCAATAAATGATAATGCCGTTGTCCATGGCGATGTTCAATTCAATTCAAGTTTGTTAAGCTTGGCGTCATGGCGCGAATTACCTACTATATATATTATTTTAACTCTTTTAGTTAATACTTTCAAACTAAAATTCATTTATAATTTTTTTTCAAACTATTTTAATCAAAAGTCCCATCATAGCCTCTTTGCTTTAAATTCCACGTTCCAAACAGTGCAATGCAAGTGGATCTTAATGCAATACACATCAGTTATTTTCTTTGATATTTTGGGTGTTGTGTGGATTTCCACGTAATGGGTGACCTGACCCCATCCCTATTCTTGCACTTTTTGGTGTTCTATGTTTCACTAATTCAAAAATAATAAAATTGATGTAATAAAAATAATATGTATGTCGAAAAAAAGAATGTAGTTTGATTTGGGACCATACATCATGTATTTTTTTGGAATTTTACGATTAAAAAATAAGATCAAAAAGTGCGTAATGATTGCAAGATTCAATTTCAAAAAGAAGGGAGGTACAATTTTCTAATATCTGAAATTGAGAGCGTGAAAAACATAAAATGGAAACCAAAATTCAATTTATTATTTATTACTATAATGATAAAATTATAAAAATCAGATTATGAGGTGGTATCAATGCATGGTATGAGCATCGAAGACATCGAAGCAACAAAAAAAAAAAAAACCTATCTCTTGATAACCTAGATCAGCTCAATCATGTCAGTGATCACATGCTTTTGGGCATTCTGTTTGTGCCATTTAGAACTCCTTTTCACCGAGATACGCGGATGTTTTGGATCGCTATCTTCTTAGTAAAACCCGATAAATTTGAATTTTTTGGAAAAAGAATTAGCGACAAATACCACTGGATATGGAGCCAAGGGCGATGGCAACATCACGCCAGCATTGATCGTCATCTACCGACGGTACATGAAGCGATGTGTCTCGGGATGCGCCATCTCTCGTGAGAAAAAAGTGATACGGTAATTGATAAATTGTGGTGTGATTCCAGTGGTATATGCCACTTACGAATCGCATTCGGATCTGCCTGTGAGTTCGATCGTCATCTTTTGATTGAGAACCAATGTGAGGAGGTGCTTTGCGGGACTCAGTGAGAGAGCCAGTTTTATCGTGTTCTCTGTGAATTACATGTTTATAATATGTAATAGTATTTGATATTTAACAAAATACATACCTCTCGGTATCTCTTAAGTGAAAACATGCGTCACTTGCAATATAATGCGGATGGATCTAGGGATAAATAAATGACTACAGATGACATATATAACAGTCTTCTTATTTATCTCAGGTATAATTATTAAAAAAAAAAAAAGCGTGAGATACTAGTGAGTCATAGATAAATAACTAATTATTAAGGCAATGAACAAAAAAACCACATTTAAAACAAAGCGATAATATTTTAATTACACTAAGGTACACAATTCTTTTATAATCCCGAGAAATACACACATTAGTACATAGTTTTATACAAAGAAACTACAAACATGATAGACAAATTGCTGACACCCCGAAAACCGGAGATTGTGACTACCGTCGACTGCAAAAACTTTGTGTATACCTCATGTCATGAGACCCATACGTGGTAAAATGGCTGATAGGGCCGTGCGTCATACTGCGTCCATGCGTTTGGACCAAACACATTTATAGATCTAAGAGTTATTACATATCCCTATTACAAAACATATATTAAAACTAGATTCGTTTCTAATATACTTACAAACAAGAATCAAGGCCATGACCAGGCCGCTTCATAATCACGGCCTCTAAGGGCGTCATACGCTTGTACACGAAAAAAGAAGGGGTCCCGCGACGATAGGCTAACGCGTAGAGATAAATCCTATAGGCTATTTCCTACCTGATTGCACTTACAAATGATCATTACAGTCAAACCCACGACTGTCCGGGTACGCTTACATGTTTATCATCATGGAAAAAATCTACAAGCATGTATGAGGCGACTTAAAAAAACTCATACATATTCCAATCTGCAGATCGACCTCAGACCACCACTAACGCCCAGTGCGATAGAATCGATGCCCGTCCAATTCGACTCCGTCTCACAGCACCGTAGTCTATGTGATATTTATTTAATTGTTTTTGTGTCTTTTTAGACATGAGAACTTTCGGGGTCTCACGCTGGTCTCTTACACCCTCAGGCATTTTTCGGAGGGCTTTCACCGTGAATCTGACATTGTCTAACAGGTTTCAGGTTTTTACTTTGAGGGTATCTATCCACTCTTTTCATGACACATTTCATTTCCATTTCGTTTAACACTATGGAACTCATTTGACTTCATCCATTCAAAGCCCTACGGTCATTTCAATCTGATTTCAATCAGTGCACCATGTACACTCTCATGTAATCTTTCGGTGTTGCCTAATGCAATGCAATTTGCCCTTGCCTCAAACGCGACCAATGTATGAAAACCCTCTATGGACATTCTACGATACACTATGTGTGTATATGAACACTCATGTCTAATGCACACAACATTTCATATATTTAACATACCTTTCAGTCATGTTAATATTCACATATTCCGTCGGTACATCACACTGCTTACACTAACAGATTGGTTCCATAGAAGTGCATGGCATTAATTCAAGTAATAACAAGCTACTTTGATTTTATTTCTAAGCAGAAAAAAAACGGCATGCAATAATGCAACTAACCATATTAGTTCCAAAATTCATGCTGTATAAGTCACTCTTTTATTCATCAGTCATCAGTTCCATGAAAATTCTGCATGTTAACATTCATGAAAGCCCATAAAATTTTGTATGTTTTTCATGCATACAATAATACAGCCCGAGATTTTTCTTGATGCGAAGCTAGAACATTCTTGCATGTTAGTCATGCATGAAAGCCCGCAAATTCTGCATGTTTTCGTACACCTGATACCACCAAACTGAGTTTTCTTCCAGTCTAAAAACCTAGAACATTCTGCATATTAGTCTTGCACATAAGGCCCACGAGCCAGTTTTCTTTGATCTAAAACCAACGATGCATGTTAGTCATACTGTGGCTTAATAAAATTCTGCATGTTTTTCATGCATACAATGATACACCAAACTGAGTTTTCTTCGAATCTAAAAACCTAGAACATTCTGCATGTTAGTCATGCACATAAAGGCCACACCAAAGCGAGTTTTCTTTGATCCTAAAACCTACAATATTCATGTTATTATGCCTTAAAGCAATAAAGTCTGCATGTTTTTAAATATACAATGATATCTATAAACTGAGTTTCTTCAGTCTAAACACAGAACATTCTGCATATATTAGTCTTGCATATAAGGCCACACCAAACTGGTTTTCTTTGATCTAAAACCCAAAACATTCTGCATGTTGGTCATGCATGAAAGCCCATAAAATTCTATGTGTTTTCTGTGCATACAATATTACAAACAGTTTTCTTCAGTCTAAAAACTAGAACATTCAGCATGTTGAGTCTTTTATAAAGGCCCACCTCAAACTGAGTTTTCTTTGATCTAAAACCCAAAACGCTACTACTAAGTCATGCATGAAAGCCTAAAATTATCTGTTTTCATGCATACAATGTCACAAACTGGTTTCTTCAGTCTAAAAACCTAGAACATTCTGCATGTTGAGTCATGCATGAGCCACATAACTAGATTTCTTTGATCTAAAACCCCAAAACATTCTGCATGTTGGTCTGTGCGCGAAAGCCCATAAAATTCTACATGTTTTTCATCACTGATACACACAGACATGAGTTTTCTTCAGTCTAAAAACCAGAAAAAAAACAGCATGTACAACATCACAATTCAGTCTTCAAACCCAAAATTTATTGCCCAGTACAACACTAAAAATTCAGTCTTACAAAACCCAGAAAATTCAGCATGGACAACATCACAGAATTCAGTCTTAAACCAGAAAATTCTTATGGTTTCAACATCTAATTCCAGCATGTTTTCATTCAAACAATCACATAGAAACTCATGTACCATTTCCATGGCCCAAACAGGAAATAACCAAGAGGAAAGATCCTCACTCTTTGATGTGCAGGATCAGTTCCTTGATCCACCCAAATCTGAAAACAATGGAGGAAAAAAACTTTACTCACTCCCTTTCTCCTTTCTTTCTTTCTTTTTTTTTTTTTCTTTCTTCCTTTCTTTCTTTTTCTTTCTTTTTCTTCTCTCTTTTCTTTCTTCTCCTCTTCTCTACAGATTGTTTGCCATCTCTCCCTCAAACTACAAGTTGGTTTGACCTAGAATAACATCCATTTGTTTGCTTGCGGGTCAACTCAAGGCCAAGTGTTCTCCCGTACAACCCCCGACCACTTTCATCTCATGCATGGTGAAGCTGACATTGGCTCCCACCCGACTCATGCAATCCTAAGGGCATGACACTTGGCCACCCGTGTGCCAAGTGTCTCATGTACATGGCACCCCATGGTTGGCCGTTCCGATCTGCCGATCCCGTGCAAAACCGGCGGTCTCGAGTGACGCGATTCCGTTTGGTTCGACTACAGTTCGGCGAGATGATTCTAACGTGATGTTTCATCATCGAGGTCTAGAGAGAAAGATCTAGGGTTTTATATTTGTACCGTTCGGTAAGATTGTTCGCTCATTTTCAGAAGAAATTTTTTTTTCCGGGTTTCCTTCTCCCCCTTAAAGAATTTGTCCGCGAAATTCCAGCGTACATCTAGTGTTCGATACGTATATACAACGGTCATAACCAGTAATGACTAAACGCACCTTCCTTCAAACTAAGAGATGTAGTTGGCGCGTCACGGTGTCCCTCGGCGCTCCCCTTCTACCACTTCTCGACTCTCACGGTCTTGCGCCTAACACCTTCCACAAAGCCTGCAGATCTTTACATAAACACTCTCGGCTATCCATAATCATACTGTTCCCTCCCTGAGTTATCATTTGTCAACAACCAGCTCTCCCCGATCATAGGGTTGGATGCGGGTGTCTTACGGGCGTGGCGTGAAGCAGCCATGAGCGGCTTGACAAACTGGTGTGATGCCAGTGATATGCAACGGCCCTGCTCCGTTTCGAAGGTCCGATGTATCTCGGCGACAACGCCGTTTAGTCGATCGCTCACTTATAGCGGCGCCGGCGCTGAAGACATGATCACCACCGCCGAACTCTACGCAGAATTAGTAAATGGTATCGGTATTAACTCTTTTATCGGCTCCCGAGTAGTAAGGAGGCGCTTAGGATCATACCACCTTCTCACGAATTCTCCCCAATCGCGTCTGGACCAGTCATGAAGCTAAGTACACCGCATCCAACTCATATGCTGGGATCGGGAGAGCTTGTTGTTGATGCCGATGGGACTCGAGAGGACCAAGGCGTATAATGGATAGCCGAGAGCAGGTTTTGTGTGGCAAGACTGTGAGGCTTGTGAAGGTGTTATGGCAGCACCGAGGAGTCGAGGAGGCGACATGGGAGCGCGAGGACACCGTACGAGCCAACTATCCCTTCTTGTTTGAAGGGGAAGGTGCATTTTCTAGTCATTAATGTTTTAAATGATTGTTGCATATGCATGTGGTTGATTGTTTGTATGTGGCGCGGAATTTCGACGAAATTCTTGAGGGGGGAGAATGTGAAACCCTGAAATATATATATATATTTTTCTTCTCGAAAATGAGCGACCCAGAATTTTACCCGAATCTGCATAAAACAAAACCCTAGATCTTCTTTAGACCTCGATGATCTAAACAGATCACGCCGTTAGAATCATCTCACGAAATCTAGTTAAACCAAAATGAATCGCGGGCCGACTAAGGAGACTGGCTTGGCTTTGCACGTATTTCGAGACCCGAACGGGCAACCACGGGTGCCATGTGGCACTTGCATGGGAGACACTTGGCACATGGGTGGGTCAAGTGTCATGCCCTTAGGAATGCATGAGTTGGGTGGGAGCCAATGTAAAGCCACCTCATGCATGAGCATGAAAGTGGTTGAAGTTGTAGATGGAGAACACTTGGTCTCGAGTTGACCAAGTGTCAAACAAATGGATGTTAGGTGGGCTCCCCTAGGTCAAACCAACTTGGTAGTTTGAGGAGAGATGGCAAACAATTCGTAGAGAAGAGGAGAAGAAAGAAAAGAGAGAAAGAAAGAAAGAAAAGAAAGAAAGGAAGAAAAGAAAACAAGAAGAAAGAAAGAAAGGAGAAAGGGAGGAGGAAGCTTTTTCCTCCATTGTTTTTAGATTTGGGTGGATCAAGAACTGATCCTGCACACTTCAAGAGGTGAGGGATCTTTCCTCTTTGGTTATTTCCTTGTTTGGGGCCATGGAAATGGCATTTGGTTGAGTTTTCTATGTGATTGTTTGAATGAAAAACATGCTGGAATTGTGATGTTGTACATGCTGTTTTTTTTTTCTAGTTTTTAGACTGAAGAAAACTCGCCATGTATCATCAGATGCATGAAAACATGCGTAATTTTATATTTTCAAGCATGACTAACATGCAGAATGTTTTGGGGTTTTAGATCAAAGAAACTCAGTTTGGTGTGTATTCCTTTATATATGACTAACATGCGTATCGTTCTAGGTTTTAGACTCAAGAAAACCTGGGCCAGGTATCACGTATGCATGAAAACATGAATAATTTTACGGGCTTTCTGCATGACTAACATGCGTATCGTTCCTGGGTTTTAGATCAAAGAAAACTCAGTTTGGTGTGGGCCTTATGTGCATGACTAACATGCGTAATGTTCTAGGTTTTAGATCAAGAAAACTCACATGATCATTGTATGCATGAAGTCATGTACTTTACGGGGCTTTCGCGCATGACTAACATGCAGAATGTTTCGTTTTAGATCAAAGAAAACTCAGTTTGGTGTGGCCTTATATGCAAGACTAACAGGCAGAATGTTCTAGGTTTTTAGAGTGAAGAAAACTCGCTTATGTATCATTGCATGCATGAAACCCTGGGCAGATCATGGCTTTCAAGCATGACTAAATATGCATTTGTTTCGGTTTTAGATCAAAAGAAAACTCACCAGGTATTCTTATGTGCATGGACTAATCATGTGCAGAATGTTCTAGGTTTTTAGACCGAAGAAAACTCGCCAGGACACAGGCTGCATGAAAACATGCAGACTTTATGGGCTGCATGACTACATGCAGAACAAGCTGGGGTTTGGGACAAAGAAACCCGCTTTGGTGTGGCCTATGCAAAGACTAACATGCGTGAATGTTCTAGGTTTCAGACCGAAGAAAAATCACTATGTGGTCATTATGCATGAAAAACATGCGTATTTTATGGGCCTTTCATGCATGACCAACATGCATCGTTCAGTAGGTTTTCTGCATCGGAAGAACTCAGTTCGGCGGGTATTATTGTATGCAATGAAAAACATACACGGCGGGCTCATGAATGCTAACATAATTTTCGCGGAATCGTATAAGACTGATGAATAACATGCACTGTGAATATTAATACGGTAATTTTTCTGTGGAACACTTTGTTATTGTACGCCATTGCACGTATGCTTTTTCCGGTTTAGACAAAAAATCAAAGTCAGTTTGCTATTACTTGGAATTACGCTATGCACTTTATGGAACCAATCGTTAGTGCATGCTTATGTGATGTACTGATTTGAATATGTGGAATATTAACATGACCGCATGTAAGGGTTAAATATATGAAATGTTGTGTGCATTAGACATGAGTGTTCATAGCACTACGATAGTGTACTGCAGTAGAATGTCCATGTAGAGGTTTTCATGTCATTGGTCATGGGTTTGAGGCAAGTAAATAAATTGTATCAGACAAGCAGAACACCAGGCATTACATGGGTGTGTGTACATGGTACTGATTTGGCACTGCATTTGGTGCTGAATCGTGTGGCTCGGGAATGGACGGCGTCAAATCGAGTTCCACAGCGCAACGGAAAATGGAAAATGAAATGTCGACAAAGGGGTAGGATAGATACTTCTCAGAAAACTCAAACTCGTTAGACAGATTCAATCGCGGAAAGCCCGAAAAATGTCGAGGGTGTAGCATACCCGGTGAGACTCTCAAAAGTTCGCGTTCCAAAAAAGACACGAAACGACAAATAAATATCACATTTACTACCAGTTGTGAGATGAGTCTACCTGAGTCAAGACCGAGCTCTACTGGCACTTACTAGGTGGTGGCCCGAGGTCAATCTTAAGATTTCGCCATGCGCGCTGTCACCATACATGCCCGTGAGATTTTTCCATGATAAAGATACAACATGTACGTGCATCTATCGCTGTGGGCTCGAATCGTAACACTTTCTTCATTTCGCATGTGCACCCAGGCAGGAAATAAATTCTCTTACAAAAGGATTTATCTCTACCGGGCGTTATCACTTCGGGTCATGGACCTTTTTCGTATATAAGGATGTACAGTGATGACTCTCCGCAGGCCGATTATGAAGCGGACCGATCGCGGGTCTTTGATTTCCGTTTTGTGTATATATTAGAAATCCAATTTAGTTTACCATATGTTTTGCATTAGGAGTGATGTAATAACTCTAGATCTATATATATGTATGGTCTTTGCAAATGCATTTGATTTGTGAGTGATGATGGGCCCTATCGTCATTTATCACGTATGGGTCTCACTTAATATGAGACACAAAGTTTCGCAAAGCTGACGGTAGTCAATGGGACCCCAAGCTAGGGTGTCACAAGCCTAGGTGCCTGGCCGCAGAAAGGGTGAGCCCTATTTCAATATGTCCCTTCGGTCTGGGTTCGAGCTCACTGAGGCGGTAAAGAAAAGCGGCAAAGGACATGCCCCCATAGCTCAGGGAGCGGGAATCATCCCCGTCGGGAGGGCCGTAAGGGCCTTTACAATAAAAGGCTTTTTTGTGTAATTACTACGACGAGGTGAACCATCGTTATAGGCACACTTCTGTTCTTCTTCACAGAGCCACCTGGGCATCAAAGTGACATAGCCGGGAATGCTAAAGACTCCTACTACCAACCGGGCTAGTGCCTACGGGAGCGAGAGTGCTCCCATTTCAATATGTCCCTTTCGTCTTCGGGGTTCGAAAGCTCACCGAGGCGAAAGAAAAGGGCGCGACATGCCCCTATAGTCGGAGCGACCACTTCGTGGGAGGGCCAGGGTGGGGCCCTTACACAAATTGCCTTACCAAAAAAAAAACCGAGTTAATGCACATCTTTCACTGAACTTGATTTTTATTATAACAAAAACGCCGATTGTGACCCGGTTGTTTGCACAACCCACATGTGATAGTAGTTTTCCCTTCCCTAAAGTCCATTTCATTATGCAAACTGCTTGATTTAGGACGTCCACTAACTATGCGTTTCATTGACTCAAGAGGTACAATCGTAGGACCATCATAAAGAAGTCATTCATCTTCATTGAATATGAGATGAAACAAACTTACCCAAGTATCATAGTACGACTATGTAGAATAGTAGCCTTGAACAAATAATTGAAAATCAACACATCGATGATGACCTGCTGCTATGATATAGCTACATGGAAATCCATGTATCAGTGTCTTACCACATGTGCATTTCTGTTCATGTAAGTTGAGGCGTTGTGTTCTACCACTCCTTGACTTCACATGAAATCGTCCCTAGATGTGATTGTAGAAAACAATTTCCATTGATCTAGCCTTAACCACACGTACCTTAATTTGAGCATCAACATAAGAAGTGTAGTGGTCATCAGATTCCAATATGTTAGTACCTTGTTCCCTTCTTGCAACAAAGTAACTATTAATGCAGAAAAAGGTCAACTGAACTAATGTAGTGATTTGTAAGTTACGAGCTCCTTTAAGAGCACTGTTAAATACCTCGGACATGTTGGTTGTCATGATCCCATATCTTCGAACTCCATAATGTGAAAGTTCCCATAACTCAAGAAGAATCACCTCTAACTAGTGTTATGGTTCGAAATTAATTCTCCCAATTGTAGCTATAACATTTATTGAATTTGCGCGGTAGTCACTAAAGCTCGCCTCGCATATCAGTCTCTTCAAGAGCTTATCTTCGGGCGGGTCATAAAATTGCTTGCAAGATGACACATGCAAATCCCATGATAGGTAGATAATACAACCCAACCAAGATGAGGAACGCCCATTGTTGTCATAATACCTGGATGTTTGTTAGATATAACACAAATCCCCATCCGTTGAGTTACTTTGTTTATGATATATGCTAAGAACTATCCCCAACTATCAAGATTCTCGCCTTCGGTAATAGCAAGGATGGAAATATCGGTTTCAACGGATATATCGGTACTTAGATTTTACAGATATATCGGATATATCAGAGATATATCGGATATATATCGGTAGATATTTTTACATGAATATCGATATATCGGAAATTAACAAAAATACTTTGAAATTCATGGAAATACTTTCTAAAAGTGTAAAAATGACATTAATAATCAAATATATACATTGAAATTACATTACAATAAGCTTTTAAAATCAAAATGAAGATCGATGTGGCTCCATTACAAAATTTGATAGAAGGATCCCATCTTGATAAAGACAATACTCATACCAAGACATGGTGTTCTGATAATATTGATTATAGAATCAAACATGCCATGTATAAATGTCTTGACTTGTATGCACAACTTCTCGATAGATAGGAAATTCGAGGTTCATTCACATGCTCGTTTCAAATATTAACTAACATTTATTAATATATTATTAATGAAATGTTAATTTATTAATATATTATTACTAAATTAACTAATTTAAAATATGAAAGTATCATATAAACTATCACAAAGAAAAAAAAATTGGAGTGAAATGAAGATTGGATATAGTTAGAGAGAATTTGTGATCAAATGGAATAATTTTAGAGGTATTTATAAATTTTTTTTGGGTCAAAATAGCCATTGGATGGTAAAATAATCTTTTTAATTAATTATAGCCGTTGAATTTAATTTTTGTGAAAATCTCGACCGCTAGATCTTTCTTAACCATAAATCAATCCATACCGTGATCAAGTCGTGACGCAACTGGATCGCTTAGATATATCTCCGATATATCCCGATATATCCTCGATATATTTCCGATATTTTACCGAAAAATTAAACTAACACACGCGTGTGTCACAGACCTGATATTTCTACGATATATCGGTCCAAAACCAATATATAATCGACAATATATCGCCGACATTACTGATTTTTTCTCGATTTTTCGCTTATCCGATTATCGATGGCCGATATCGTTTTGACCCTTACCAATATCCGATATATCGGATATTTTAAACCTTGGGTAATAGCAAATGCCTATGGAAACAACTAATTATTTCCGTCACACCCTATAGCAATCAATAACGTTCCTTTATACTTCCTATACAAATGTGTACCATCAATATTCAGTATGGGATGACAATGCTCGAACCCTTCAATAGATGGCTTGAATGACTAAAAAACGCGTTGAAATATCTCAGTGTTTGACATATTACTATCAAATGTTTTCCAAATTACAACACATCCACGATCACTGCTTCAAGTCCAAGAACAAACGCGGGCAGCTTTGTATATGATTAAAAGTCAACAACAACTATCTAAGTGCCTTATGCTTTCCATCCAACGCCTTTTTTGTATGATGATTTACATCCTCATTTCTCCATCACACTACTTGAATAGTAGCCATGCATTACCAGAATTCAGAGTTAATAATTCCCTTGATATGAGCAAAGAATCGCTTGAGTCCAATTGATGATGGTCCCATTCAAAGTAAGTGATTGACACAAGTATGTGGCTCCTTACATTTGTTGATACAAATAAATAAGTTTTTCATACATGGCATGCGCCTATGGACATTGACATTTTAGGCCTTCTCTACATCTTAAAACTAGCAATTTTTCGAGGATGCAACAAACTATAAATCTCTAGGTGTCTTTAATTGAGTAAATCTTGCAAACTCTGCAAATCAGATTGATTTAAAACTCACAATTAAATTTTCCACTGAGAGAACAGAGTATGTCAAGCAAAGAATGAGTCCAATCACTTGAAATAGCATTATCCGTAGCACCCCATTCCCTAGCCTCGACTCCATCAGTTTTTTAACCCAAACCAACCGGTTGTGCCGAGAGTTCATTTCCCAAAACATACAAAAACAAAGAACTGTTAGCTTACATTCCACTCGATAAACACTTTCATTTCATATAAACAATTGTTATGTGTGGAAGCGATTTCATTTCGTATAAACATTTGTTATATACGACATTCACTGTGATAAACAAATATGTATGAATATTTGACCGCTAGGCCCATAAACATTTACATTCTCTAACAAAATGCATTTACAATGAAGGCATTCCATGTCACCATTCAAATAATATACAAAACCGTTTCAGTTAATCCCTTTTTTGATCACAAACATCACTGGTTCAAAAGTAGGATGGATGCATATGACTCCGGAGTATATACTTTTACCTCGTAGCTTTGATGACTATGCGCTCTCGATCTGCCCTTCATTCCTATTCATCGACCCGCAAGATAGATTAAAAACTACATAAGCGTTTTCATGCTTATATGGTTCTATACGATTATTCTGGTTTTAGTTTTAAATCAAATCACGTTTAATTTCTATAAGTATTAAATGTTCAGACGCTCTTAAATGACTAATACAAGACAATATATACATAAAGATATATTTCCATTTAATCAATTACACCATCGTCATCTCAAATTATGCATTTTCATGTGCAACAAATCATTCGATCATAAATCATGCACTTTTTCATTCTCATTATCATTTTGCATTTTAGCCTTTATCTAATTTAATCCTATGCTTTCGATGCACAGATAACGAATCATCGGGCATGGTCCCGCTGGGTCAGCCAGAAACACGCTTTTATAAAAATACGTATTCTGGCCAGACACTACCGATACCGTCTACCGGGCGCTGACGCATGCCACAATGGGAGCGTTTGTTCGACTCTACTGAGATACCAATTTATCCTAATTCGACCTAACGATTAACATTCTATTCAGTGGCATTCAAATAATTTTATAGGAAAATACAATAGTATGTATTTTATACAAACAAACTGGTTTAATACTTACAATTTTCTATGTCATTCATTTTGCAATCAATCACTTTCTAATTTAACTAAATCAACTTGCAATTAATTTCACAATTTATTTGCATCAAATCAATTTAAAATAATTCAATATGCAATTCAAACATTTTGGAGATAGAGATTCGAAATTATGAGAGAAAGGTGTAGAACAAACCTAAAAAGCTTTGCACTTTGATTCCAATCCTCGGAATCTCGATCTCAGTTTGGGATTTCCTCCTCGTTAGCCCCTATTCCAATACAATTAAAGAATAATATTATTTTGTGCGCATTTTAGTGATTTTGTTGTGTTGATTTTCGGAGCTTAATATTATATTCTTAATCTCATTAGCAAATAAGGGCAAGATACAAGCCCGGTATGGTTGTTAGTTTCCCAACTTTAATCCATCGCATAACCAAATTACTAAAATTTCACCCTGCCTTTTAATCATTTTCCAACAGTACTCTTGATCAATTAAATCATCCCCAAAGGAATATTAAGTCAAAAACCTCAAACATACACTAACACCACATGCAAGGACCGTTATTTTCCAATTTTGTACTCTCTGAACTTTATTACCCAAACATTATGCAAAAGGTCTCAAAATTTTATGAAACTTCACTTAGTCCTTTATATAACTAATGACATCTTTTGAAAATTTTCAATTTAAAAATTCTTCTAAGGCCCTCAACCACATAACACAAACAAAGTAAAAACATGCTGTTTTTTTATACATCATACATCTTTAAACGTTCCCACCAAAACCAATCCTAATGTTGTCCAAAATAACTTCAAACATTGATTTGATTAGCTGAATTGGTCTGTCTAACCCCAATCACCTAAAATCAGATTATAAACCAATCGGGGTCCATTTTTAACTTTAACATCCCAAAACCCCAACCTATCTACTTTGGACAAACTTGTACGTACACTTTCTAAAATCAAATAAATTCCCAAATAATTGTCCAGCAGAAAAGTTAATATTTCCAAGACCATATATTCCTCTTCCCAAGACCTTTAATCATCCCAACAATCTACTATACTCCAAAATGGGGCCCCTGTAACTTAAAGTTACGCCATTAATGCCAACAAGTAATTTCATCGGATCACCTACTGTTATTCTCTAGTTTTTGGGTCTTAACTCTATAAATTATAATGGTTTTCTTTACTCATTTGAAGCTATATTTTAAGTGTTTCTTCTCCAATTGAATCCCCCAATTTGATCACCAAAACTCAAGTTATTGCATTTTACATCTAGACTACTCTAATTTGCAAAACATACTCAGACATAGTCTACTCCTTTGATAGATTTCTGGGCACTTTGGGGTTACAATGCACATACTCTCCTTTCAAGTACATTATTATTCCCCTAGAATTATAGTTTACTCATAATTTTGAATCACTCAAATTGGATGATTGAAACTCATTTTATGGCCAAAACACCACAACTACACCAAAAATAGGGCATACCCGTGAGCTACCCGAACCCCCCTTTAAGCCCATATTCGGGAGCCTTAGTGGTAAAATTTTCTCTTAGTCCCTTCTATACATTTGTAGCTCTATCTCTTATGGTTCTTGACCAATTGGAATCACTTCATTTGGATAATTATAACTTAATCTATAACTAAAACAAGATCAGCGGTTTTGACAAAATTTTGACTGCATTTCCTTTGAAAACCAAACATTTCTCTTTTTACAATCACTAATCCAAACCAATACCAACCAGCAATACTCTTCAAAACTCAACCCAACACAACCCCAAAACTCATTTACAACCAAAACAAAACTCTTTTATCCACATTTGCTCCTTCCAACTCAAATGACAATAAAGGGGGTTTGTGGTGGTTCGAAGTCTGCCTCAAATCTCTTTCAAACTTCAATTCCAAGGTTCCTTCTTATTTTTTTTTTTTATCACTTTAGCCTTTGATTTTCATGGAGCAATTCACAAATCTCCTCATTCAAAAACCCTACCTCTCTCCCTTTTTCTCAAAAACGAAAATGCCTTAATGAGAGGAATGTCTCTCAAATGCCAAAATATGGTCTTTATGTCTCCTATTCACAAGGCTCTGTTTGGCTTTCAAACTAAATCCCATTTTCTCATTTTTTCCATTTTAACACTTAATTTCACTTTCATGTCAAATTTTATTTCATTTCATTTACACTTTTGCACTTAGACTTCTCATTTAGGACCCTTGGGTCCCCATTTGACATTTTTACCAAATTTAATTGAGCCAGAATTTCAGTTGTAATATCTTTTCGTTCTAAGCATTTAATTTGAAAATTTCATTTAATTTATTTTATACCCTAAACATATAATAAAAAATATTATATATAAAAAAAATACTAGGGTATTTTTGGGGCGTTACATTATCAAAGTTTTCAACATGTTCAAATTGAGGCGATGGCGGTAGTTTGATATCACTGCAGGATGACTCACTCCGTTCCTCAAGATTCGAATTATTTGATACATCACAAGATTTGATACGGTAGACATATATCCTCGCTTCATTCTCCAAAAACTTTAAGAAAGTCCAAGGATGATACATGTACATCAGCTGCACATCTAAGTCTCCATTAGATTCATCATCAACATTTTTTTCAGAGTCAACATTAGCTTCGTTATATTCGTGATTCTTCATCAGCTTGCATATATCTACATCCGCGCATCCTGTTAGACCACATTGGGGCCTACAAACCATAGTCAAATTCCCGCAACATTATAATTTTCTTAACAAATAAATCAGATAGCCAAATTCCATAGATTGATTAATCCTAGCTGACTCAACGACTTACATACAAATTCAATTTCATGCCAGCCACAACTACAAGTTCAACATTCTAAGACACACTCATCATTATCCCATATTGGAAAAGAACTCCGCTTCCACTTTTTATGATACTTACAATTGAGACTAATTTGAACATCATTTGCAATTGTTGTCTTGAGTATAACATATCAACTAACTGCTCAACGTAATTAACCTAGCATATCCAAAAATAACAATGATAATTTTTTGGTTCCTAATATATTTCCAAGATCTGCTTTGCACTCCTCAAGATTCTCACTGTATTAAAATATCACATGAATAATGGAATAGACAATTGACCTATACAAGATATAAATTAAATAATATGAGAGGCCCTCGCTTGTCTCAGTGTCAAGGTTCGCCTCAAAGAGAGCGCTTTCTACCAGCTGTGAATTTTCTCCATTCAATATTTCACCAAGGCCACTGGGAATCTCACCATCAGATCAGCCTTAAGTAGTTTCACCGCTGTCTAGGGTTGAGCCTTGATTTGACATGACTTAAAGCCACCTATACACATCGCTTCTAATATTCATGTCTTCATCTCCATATCTGCTGCAAAGATAATAACAGTCCCACATTTTCATCTGTCTAGAAAACACTTTCTTCTTCCTTCTTCTTCCTTTTCACCCTATGTTTCATCTCCAATGTACTGCTGCCATGTCTCTATTTAATTCACCTTATAAACTCTGAGAGTTTCCGCCATGTCCACTCTAGCCGATCATCCTCTAATCAAATACTAATCATCGCTCAGAATATCATCACCACCCATTTGATCACGCAGCCCCTCCCCGTGCTTCTCCTTTTGTTCTCAATCTATGGGGTATTAGCAAAGAGTCAAATTGGCACTTTCTCCCAAGGGCAAGTTCTACGCATTACTTCACCCACCTGGCCACTGAAACACAATTTCATCCGACTTGCATGTGTTAAGCATGTCGCGCCGCTCATCCCCGAGCCAGGATCAGTTCTCCATGATTCATAGCTACCATTTCTATAACTCCTTGTTCATAGACGTAGAGATTCTGAATTGTCTTTCATTCCAAGGTGTTATCTTGTATCCATGCGCTTCATATTTGCCAGAGTTTGCTCCCAAAAGGCTATATAGTCATCCCTACCCCTTCACGTCATCCACTAGCCTCTATCCACAACATGCGAGATGTCAAAATAGAAAATCACACAATGAGGATAATCGTGCCTCGAATCGATGATCACCTCACTGGCCAAGGTGACACTTTACCGCGGTTATTGGTCTTAGGTTGGAACAAGGATAGGATCCTTTACGTCCCTATGTCTCATGGTGGCGATACAAAAGGCAGAGGATGGAGTTTTCTGCTTTGCATAGTGGGCCCCCAATGGGAGGCCCGCACCGCATGACTCAGCTATTATTCAAAGGTGGAGTGCTCATTAATGGCGCCGTTTTGTTTGGGCCATGAGGGCTCTCATCACACAGGATAATTCAATGCCTATCCGCCTCGACCAGATGTGGATCTTCCAAGGCACATTAGTATGGCGTACTCCCCCTGTTCGTACCGAGGTTTGAAACCAAACTTCTCCCCTGTGGAGATAGATACTATCTGTGTGAGATCCAGCCGTAGATCCAACTTTCTGTCACCGAACTGAAAGTGGTCCCGCATTATCCATATCATTTTTAACAGAATGATGATAAGTATGGGAAGCAATAGGTCCATAAGGTGACATTAAATGAAAATGTCCTACATAAAGATTAATGGGCCTCCATGTATTTTTTTTTTGCATCACCCTCCTACCTCAAACCCCTAACTCCAACCAAGAATCACCTAACACTATGTCCATGCCTATCAACCACTAGTCCTATCATCCAAAATATTATTTGAAAAAAGAGACCAAGATATCGAATTTGTGAGGCCTATATTGACATTTACTTTTAGGAAAGAATAAGAGAGATATGCTTCAGTGAGGTAGGCAAGACTCCACCCCTTCTCCTTTAATAAATTGAATTTAATCATTTTGTTTTATGATTAATTTTTAAAGTTTAATATATAAATATCATTATATACAATAATATAAATTTGAAAATATTGTCTTTAAACCTGAATCACGTTAATAATATAAAGTATAAGATTTGAACGCTTTAGGAAGACTTTTTCCATATTTTTCTGATAAAAATAATGATTCTATGAAGGCTTTTTTAATGCCACGCCAAAAAATTGTTTATAAGAGTTTAGTGCAAACACAAATTTTCCCTTCTTTGATCCTTTAATGATTATCTTAAGTATGTTTTTGATTTTTGATGACTATCTTGATTTTGTTTCAAATTTAATTGAAACTCATTTTGATTTAAAAGGACAGAGTTGGCTTACTTCTATCACATTAACCATTGAGCTAAAATGAAAATTTGGGCTCAAATTTTCCTGCAAACCATAGCAAACATCAATATTCACCTTAAGACTAGATTAATCATGGGGTTCTTGTAAAATTAGTCTCTTATATGTTAATGACTATGTACTTCATATTAATTAAAGTCATCCTATTTAACTGAATATATACTTCTTCTCTTTTTTCCACAAAAAATTAATGTGATTATATTTCTTGATAAATCATGACCCTAATTCTTCCTAAATTTGATTTAAAGGGTTTTATGAGGTTATAACTATACCCAACTTGTTTGAATACTACTAGAAGGAAAAGGAGAGAGGGCTTGACTAGGTTATGTTATGATTACCATAAATTTAAACTCGAGAATATCATAAAATATTTAAATTTATTTTGTCTGAATTTAATATTTAAATTTGGGTTAAGCCAAAACAAAATTTCTAAAGTTATAATCACTGTGCTATAGATATGCTTTACAAACAGATTTTGAATATGTCATCTAATTTTAAACTAAGAGACAACCCATCAATAAAAACAAATTTACCAAACAAGCGCTTTACGCATCAAAAGAAGCATTAAACAACAAGGCCTATGTGACTTAAAAGCTACCAAACGCAGTATTTTGCACCTAAAAAACAGCTACCAAACAATGCCTTATGCACTCCATGTTTGTTTCTCGATAAAATATAGGTTTAATCCCCACATTATCAAAAATACACACTAATAAAACCATCAATTTAAGAAATTTTCATTACAAAAACATGTTAGATAATAATTCTACATAACAGAATGAACAGATCAGATGAGACGAACAAATAAAACTTTTAATGAAAAACACATGTAATCCCATTTGCAAGATGTCTATGAGGAACCTCAATGGGTAAAAGAACATAATAAAAATTAAAGCAACAGTCGAACATGCTTCATAAAGACTCAGAATGATCAAGTCTCATATCATATTGAATCTCCTTAGCACAAATTATCGCTCTCTCGCGTTGGTGCTTGTTATTGGCAATTCGTCTCAAAGGATAAAATGATCTATCTCCCAACACAAAGAAAACACTTCTTTTTGTTGGTTGTCGAACCAGAAATGTGTAGAACATAGTCTCTCAAAACGAAGATGATTATGAACGGAAGAATGAATGAATGCAAAATGAGTGATTTCGTGGCCTATATAGACTTGCCTACGATCGTTCTGGGATAGCCGCGAAGTCAATAGGTCGGATCGTCGCATAGCCGCATCTCGCGAGGCAGCAAACCATTCGGGCCAACAGGTGCTATCAAATCACCATGCTTGACTTTGCTGGTAACCTCGTAAAATGACAGCGCTTTGATGTTTCTGTGTTTAAAAATGAGCTCCACGGCTCGGGCGGCGAAGTGCAAGGCTGCGGTGTGCTGGTGGAACCAAGCACGAGCTAGGTCCTCCTTCATTAAACCGAGTGCCTTTGGGCCCAAACCCAACTACAAGGTAGCGATATATACCCTTTAAAAATTCTTGTTCTATCCGATGTAGATATGTTTCTTTCACAGTTCTTAAACTCACGCCATTTTCATAAAGGAAAGCTATGCAATTAGAATCACTCTTAAATTCGCTGAGCAACTCAATATGATACTCATCTTCACGAGAGTACTCACATTCTGTGCGACTCACCAAAAAGAATTTGTGGGATCCATTGTAATTTTAGCTCAAAAATAGCTAATTTATTGTGCTAAAACCCATTTTTTCAACAATCCCCCACATGAATGAAATTGACTGAAAGGAATGCAGATGATGTTGACCCTGAGAGAGAGTTAAGTTGGAAATTTTCTGTATGGAGGAAGGTAGCTTGTGGCCTTGAACCTTCCCTTGTGAAATGTTATCGGGGTTATTGATTGATCAATGAACATGATTTCTTGAACTGTTCAATCATTTGTGTAAACCAAGACAATAAATATTCAGCGTAATCTTCGATTACGTTTGGCTCACGATGCGGTGGTTCATTTCTGGGGCCCAACAATTCCCGGTTTCATGAGTGCTCCTAGAGAGAATTTAGCCTTTATCATTCTCATAGAACCCACTCCAGTTCTCACCATATAGGTGACTTCTTATATATTCATTATACCCCACTTGTCTTTAACAAGATATAAGAATCATTAAAAGTGTGGCTAATTCGTTCAATTTGTGCATCACTATTCGATTATGTGACGATAGAGATTTATTTTCCGTAGTGATCTTCAATGAGTCACACAAAATTCGATCGTCTCTCAACCCAGATCTCGGGATCTAGCTTCGCCAGGTCAGTTGCCATTGCGACTTTGCATGCTTTAAACCCATTCCTCCTCGATGATTTACTTATTCGTCGGTCAAACCTTTGTCAATGGATCCGCAATGTTCTATTTTGACCTTATGTATTCAATGGTCATAATACCATTAGAGAGAAGTTGTCTTACTTGCATTGTTCGACGAATATGTCGACTTCAATGCTGGCAGGCGGCTATGCTCGCCCAATTGTCGGGTCGATCATCTAATGAAATGCATAGTGCATGTGCCAGGCCACATTGAAATATCTTCTAAGAAATGATGAAGCCACTTTGCTTCTTCACTAGCTTTATCTAGTGCAATAAATTCAGATTCCATCGTGGATTTAGCACGCACGCTGGTTAGGCATTTCCAAGACATCGCCTCCACCACTAAGTGTAAATAGATAGCCACTTGTGGACTTCGAGTCATTGTGCTCTGATATCCAATTGGCGTCACAGTATCCTTCAAGTATTGCTGGATATTTTGAGTAGTGCAATCCATAGTTTTGGGTGTATTTCAAATACCTCAAAACTCTAACTATTGCCTTCCAATGGTCCGGACTTGGATTACTTGTGTATCTACTCAATTTGTCGACGTAAGCCATATCCGACGGTGCCATGACATACATCAGCCGCCAATTGCTTATGTATATCTGTTGCAAAGGATTTTGCCATTATTTTGGATAGATGTAGATTTACATCTATAGGTGTTCTCATCGGATCACTATCATTTTGTTTAAATCTCCGAGAATTTTCTACTTAAGTGGGATTGAGATAATATTAGTCAACTGATGTTTTGAGATCTTTTATTCCAGAATATTAGCAACACCTAAGTCTTTCATGTCAAACTTAATGTTGAACATTTCCTCGGTAGTTTTAATGACTTATTATTGCTACCCATAATGAGTATATCATCAACATAGAGACAACAATGACAAACCCATGTTCTAGTGAGCCTCGACGTGATACACATTTGTCACACTCGTTGATTTTGAATCCATTTTTCATCATTACACTGTCAAATTTCTCATGCCACTGCATTGGTGCTTGCTTTAATCCAAAAAGGGATTTAACAAGTCGACAAACTTTCTTTTCTTGACCTGGAACAATAAACCCCTTGGGTTGTTCCATGTAGATTTCTTCATTCAAGTCTCCATTTAAGAAAGCTATCTTTACATCCATTTAATGTATCTCAAGATTGTGTATAGCTGCAATAGCTATTAACATATGAATGGATGATATTCTTGTTACTGGTGAATAGGTATCAAAATAGTCCAAGCCTTCTTTTTGCTTTAACCTTGACAACTGGGATCAATTTTATATTTATCAATGTATCCATCCGCTTTCATTTTCTTCTAATATCCATTTATATCCTCGAGGTTTCGAACCTGTGGAAGATCCACTAGTTCCCACGTATGATTTTTCAAGATGGATTCTACTATCAAGATAGCCTCTTTCCAATATGGGAGTTTCAGTGGCTCAACATTGTTTCCTTAAATCTTGAGGCTCATCTTCTAACAAATACGTTAGTAACAATCAAAAGATTTCTACGTTTTGGCTTCTTTTGCTACGTCTAGGTTCATCATCTTGTTGGCTCTACTATTGCCTATTGGTAAAGATTTAAGGAGTTCTTTTACTGAGTTCGACTTATGTGGATTTGTAAGGAAATATGACACAAAGAAAGATGCATCTTGATTCTATAATAGTATTGGCATGCATATCGATAATTTCTCGATTTATGAATGTAAAACGATATGCACTCACTATTATGTGCATATCCAATGAAAACATAATCAATCGTTTTAACCATTTTTAACCTTTTTAGGTATAGGTACCGGGCCACTTTAGCTGCATACACCCCACACTTTAAGTATTGTAAGAAGGTCTTCACCCTTTCACAACTCAAGGTGGGGATTCATTGCCTTCTCATGAGGTTTCTATTGAGAATATAATTTGTGGAAAGAATTGCTTCCCCACAAATTTTGAGGCAGTCCGTAACTTAATAAGAATGCATTCATCATTTCTTTTAAAGTTCGTTATTACGTTCAAAGAACTCCTAGGCATTTTTCTCGAGGTGAATAAGGTGCGTAGTTCGTATTATACCACAGAACAAATCTAAAGGTGCTTCATATTCATCACCTCTATCACTTCTTATTACCTTGATTTTTCATCAAGTTGGTTCTCCACTATTCTTGAAATGTTGAAACATTTCCAATGCCTCATCTTTACTTCTCAATAGGCACTATAATGTTATCTTGTGCAAAATCAATTAATGTAAGAAAATATTTCTTACCACCTCTCATTTGAATAAATTTCAGATCACAGATATCTAAATGTATTAATTCTAGAGGTTCACTACTTCTTTCAATTGATTGGAAAAAAGTTCTTGTAAGTTTAGATTCCACACAAATTTCACATTTATGATTTGGATCTAGTTTAAATTTAGGCAAACATTCCATATTAATTGATTTGCGTAATGTATCATAATTAACATGTCCTAGTCTACCATGCCACACATTTGAAGATTCAAGCAAATAATCAGAAGACGTGTTCTTATTATTAATATTCTTAGTAGGAGGTATAACAGTCATTACATTCATTTTTAAGAGCCCATTACTCATGTATCCCTTCCCCACACACATCCCATTTTTGGTGAGGATGAAGTTGTCTGAGACAAACACCAACTCAGCCCTCTTACTCAACAACGATCCGCACACTAGATTCTTCGAATTTCCGCACATGCAACAGCCATCATCGAGTAAGTTCCTGCCCGACGTCATCTTCAATACTACCTTCCTCGCCTTCAACCTCGAAGAAATAGAGTTGCCCATGTTAGCTGGTTCCATTATCTACGCCCGCATTTACTTATAACATCTTCGTCTGAGCATACACGAGTAGCCTTATGTCCACCCAATAATATTCTTTGATGTCGCCAATGAAGTTCACTCAAGACTACTTACAGAGTGTTCATGTCGAGACATCGTCTACTCTAGTCACATTGGCTTGAGGGCATTTCTCTTTCGATTCCCTTGCTCGTGACAATGATAATCCCAGCACTTGCCCTCGCTGGCTGCACATACAAAGACTTCGCTTCTGAAACTTTTTCATAGGACCTCGCTGAGACCGCTACCAGGCTTCCTCTTCTTGTTACTTAGAGTCCGCCTTTGTTCCACAACATCGGGCCTCGATTCCATGATGCCTTGCCTCGCCTCTCTTCTCGATGCACCCGCTGTCTTCCTCATCTCACCCTCACTATCAAGTCTTCAAGTCTCATTTCCTTCCGCTTTATCTTGTGTAATTTTTTGAATTCTTTCCATAGTGGTATGTAGCTTTTCAATAATTAAAACTAATTTAGAAGGATTCACCGAGAGACATCCCTTCGCATGTATGTCATGCAAAATCACTTCAGGATCTTGAACTGGGCCGATCACCGTCTCGGGAATCAAGCATCTTGTAGTCTAGGAATTTTCCACTACAAACTTCGAGCCCCGTATCCTCGCCTTGTACTTTTCATTCAAGGATTCCCACAATTCTAAGATTGAAGGCTAGACACATTATATACAGCCATGGTCATTCAAGCCATTAAAGAGGTAGTCAAGACATAAGAATCAAGAGATGTTTCCATGCCCACGACAACCACTCGGCTTATCAGCTTCGCTTTTCTCCTTCAATGCTGGAGCATCCTCAAGGAACAGTCAAATTTAAGGCACACGTAGAACAACATCTTTGCCGCTCACTCAATTCATCCTCATTAAACTTTTTCGACTCTCTCCATGACTCACGTTTACGCGCCCATAACGCATATCGGGAGTGAGGCACCACGAGAGTAGGACCAGTCATTCCATCGAACCAAATTCTGCTTGAAACAAAGATATTAAAATTTAAAATTTTGACTTTGCCACCGAGCAAAAATAAAAACCAAAGATGAGATCAAAGTAAGCATTGCTCATAGAAACAAAGATATTAAAATTAAAAAGAAATAACTAAACTAAGTTCTGAGCAATAAAAAATATATTAAAACAAACATATTATCATTTTTGCATAATTGAGCAATAAAATAATATTAAAAAACAAACAGATTATTGTTTTACAGAATTGAGCAATAAAACAATAATAAAACTGATATCAGAACCGAGAAACTGATATGTTAACTGATATATGCAAACTGATATCAAAGTCGAGAAACTAATATGTAAATGTAAGAACAACAAATAATTTGTCTAGCATTGTTGATGACAATTTCTAAGGCAATAATCGAATGCATCATATGAGACGAACAAGGAAACGTTTAATGAAAACAATAGGTGAACCTATATCAGTATGTCTACGTATAACTGACAAGGTAAAGAACAAAATAAAATTAAAGCAATAAGTTAACCGTTTTGCGTAACTGAATGATCAAGTCTTCACGGCTTATACAATCTCCTTAAGACAAATGACGCCTCAGAAGGTAAGCTGAAAGTTACTGGCAATTCATCTCCTGTGATAAACGACCTATCTCCCAACACAGTTAAAACACTTTTTTTGTCAGTCATTTAACTAGAAATGTGCGTACTACGTTTCAAAACTAAGATGATTATGAAACTAAGAATGAATTAATGCAAATGAAGATTTCGTGTTTATATATAGACCGCCATGATTATTTCGGCAATCAGGCGAAGCTTCGCTGGGGTCAGATCGCTCGCATACGTGAAGGCCTCGTGGAGTAAAGCACACGCCCATTCGGGCCACAGTACACAAACGACGGGCGTTTTGATTCCTGCTGGTAACCCTCGCAAACGACGCATGTTTCGCTGTGTTTAAAAATTATGGATGTATATACATCTCAACCCGAGTCTTGCCGGTATAATCTACGCATGCACGCACGCTTTCAGCGCGAACTAAGATTTAGCCAGTCCCTCCTTTCCATTAAAACTGAGTTCTCAAAATTTCAAACCCAACTACAAGGGTAGGTGTATATATACCCTTAAAAGTCTCGTTCCCATCCGATGCGATACAAAGCCTTTTTCACAAGCTCTTAAACCTTTGCTACTCATTTTCTAAAGGGATGCTTGGAGGAAATTTCTAATTCACTTAAATTGCTGGAAGAACTCAATATATAATTTTCCATCTCTACGAGAGAACACATTCCCATGTGTAATTCCACCAAAAGAATTTGTGGGACCCATTGTACTTTACCAAAGATAAATTTAATTATCAAGCAGCCAAACCCATTTTTTCAAATAAACATTCAGTGCGTAGAGACACTCAAGCCCTGAGTCAATTTCCAGTTTTAAGATAAATTACATAAAGGTAATCGATTTCAAGCCCTAATACGCCTGAGGAGCTGTTATCTGGCTGTGGGAGAGCAAATTAAAATAAAGGAGAGAACGAGAGAAAGGCCGTAAGATTACGAAAATGATAACGCCACCGCCCACACAACTACAACTAATAAACGATAACGCCACCGTCCATAAAGAATCCGTGAAATTAATCTGTTGTTAAGCCACTGTCCAGCCACAGTGGCACTGCCCTGTCAGATACATCCGACGCTACCAGAAGCACTACTTTGGACAATACTTTAAAACTAAAATTCATTTTGTAATTTTATTTTTTAAAAACCCTATTTTAATCCAAAAGTCCACATCATGGCCTATTTTGCTTTAAATTCCCACGTTCCAAACACGGTCTATTTGAATTGATTCTTAAATGCAATACCTATCTGTTATTTTTGCTGATATTTGAGCTGTGGTATTCACAATGGGTGACCTGACCCCATCCTATTCTTGCACATCTTTTTTGGTGTTCTATCATTTTCATAATTAAAAATAATAATAATTGATGTAATAAAATAATAATAATAATCGAAAAAAAGAGATGTAGTTTGGAACTTGGGACCATACATCATGTATTTTTGAATTTTACGATTAAAAATAAGATCAAAAGGTGATAATGATTGCAAGAATCTAAATTTCTAAAAAAAGAAAGGGGAGATTTTAATTTTCTTAATATGGAAAGTGAACGAAGAACAGAAAATGAAGCTAAAAATTACACTTATTATTACTATAATGATAAAAAATTATAAAAATGTAAGATTATAGAGGTGGTATCAATGCATGGTATCAAAGCATCAGAGATCATCAAGCTTAACAAAAAAAAAAAAAAAACCCTATCCAAGTCGCCACCGTCACCCATCATGATATGATGATCACATACTTTTAGCCATTCTGCTAGTGTCATTTTCAAACTCCTTCACGAGATAGCAGATGTTCTTGCACGATCTTCATCCTTCTTAGTAAAACCCGAGTAAATTTGAATTTTTTCGAAAAAAGGGTAAAACGATAAATTTTACCGCTGGACACGAGCCTGGTCGACATAAAGAACATCCTCAGAATCATCGCTATTTCTCCGACGCACATGAACGCAGGCGTTCGCCATCTCGCGACGAGACAAGCTGGAGCATACACTGGATTACGAATGCACCCAAGCCAGATACGCTATATTCCGCGATCGTATTTGACGAATACGCTGATCCATCCTCTGCCACACCGACGCGCTTTCATCCGTCGCATGAGCGAGTACTTTAACTACAAGAATTCTAAGAAACCAATTTTATAATTGATTATATATGAATTCATATGTTACAATATGTAATAGTATTTGATATTTAACAAAATACATACTCCTCCGTATCTACTTGCGACTTCAGGTTTGTAATCAGTAATACCAATAATACGATGGATACTTAAGGATCCGCATCATGAGTCATTCACGCCATATCTGTAACATATAACTAACACTATCTCGGTATAATTATTAAAAAAAAAAAGCATTGAGATATTAGTATCATAGTCATGAATTAAATAAATAATTATTAAGGCAATGAACAAAAAAACCACGTACAACAATGATGTATCGTTTACTTACATAAGGTATACAAGTCTTTTATAATATAAGAAGTACACATTCGTACATAAGTGTTATACAAAGAAACTACAAACATGATAGACAAATTGCCTTACAAAAAAAAAAAAAAAAACCCGAGTTAGTGCATATCTTTCACTAAACTTGATTTTTATTATTACAAAAACACCGATTGTGACCCGGTTGTTTGCACAACCCACATGTGATAGTAGTTTTCCCTTCCTTAACGTCTGTTTCATTATGCAAACAGGTTGATTTATGACGTCCACTAACTATGCGTTTCATTGACTTAGGAGGTACAATCGTAGGACCATCATAAAGAGGTCACTCATCTTCATTGAATATGAGATGAAACAAGCTTGCCCAAGTATCATAGTACGACTACAGAGTGTAGTATCCTTGAACAAATAATCGAAAATCAACACATCGATGATGACTACTGCTATGATATAGCTACATGGAAATCCATATATCCGTGTCTTACCACATGTGCATTTCTGGTCATGTAAGTTGAGGCGTTGTGTTCTACCACTCCTTGACTTCACATGAAATCGCCCCAGACAGGATCGTAGAAAACAATTCATCGATCCGTACTTTAACCACATGTACCTTAACTGGCATCAACATAAGAAGGCATCGGGTCATCGATGCTAACTGCTAGTACCTTGTTCCCTTCAGAACAAAGTAACGCTATTAATGTAGAAAAGTGTCAACTGAACTAATGCGTTGATTGGTACATTTAGCCCTTTAAGAACAATCGTTGCAATGCCTCGACATGTTGGTTGTCATGATCCCATATCTTCGAACTCCATCTTGTGAAAGTGCCCATAACTCAAGAAGGATCTCCTCTAGCCAGTGTTGTGCTTCAGAATTAATTCTTTCAATTGTAGCCATATGCCTATTGAATTTGCGTTGTGTAGTCGCTAAAGCGGCTCTGCATACCAAATTCTTCAAGAGTTTATCTTTGAAGTGGGTCATAAAATTGCTTGCAAGATGACACATGCAAATCCTGTGATAGGTAGATGATACAGCCCAACCAAGATGAGGAACGCCCATTGTTGTCATAATACCTGGATGTTTGTTAGATATAACACAAATCCCTGTCCGTTGAGTTACTTTGTTTATGATATATGCCAAGAACCATCCCCAACTATCAGATCACGCTTACCTAGACAAAGCAAAGGATGGAAATATTCCGCTTTCAACGGATATATCTGCATTTCTAGATTTTACTGATATATTAGATATATAGGAGATATATCCAGATATTTTTACAGAATATCGATATATCATAAATTAACAAAATACTTTGAAATTCATGGAAATACTTTCTAAAGTGTAAAACACATTAATAATCAAATATATACATTGAAATTACATTACAATAAGCTTTTTAAAATCAAAACGGTGATTGATGTGGCTCCATTACAAAATTTGAGGTAGGATCTCATTCGATAAAGACAATACTATACCAAGCATACGCAAGGTTCGATAATATCGATTATGTGATCGAACAAAGCACGATAAATGTCTCTGACTCAGATCCACAACTTCGACATAGAAATTATACTATTCCACATGTCTGCTTTCAAATATTAATCAACATTTATTAATATATTATTACTTGGGAAATGTTAATTTATTAATATATTATTACTAAATTAACTAATTTAAAATATGAAAGTATCATATAAACTATCACAAAGAAAAAAATTTGGAGGAAATGAAGATTGATATAGTAGAGAGAATTTTGTGATCAAATGGAATGATTTTAGAGGTATTTATAGATTTTGGGTCAAAATAGCCATTGATGGTAAAACACCTTAATCTCAATTATAGCCGTTGGATTTAATTTTTGTGAAAATCTGACTGTTAGATCTTCTTTAAACTGTTGGGATCAATCCATAATCGTTGGATCAAGTTAGGATTTCAAATCTGATCGTTTAGATATATCTCCGATATATCCCGATATATCCTTGATATATCCTTGATATATCCCGATATATCCTCGATATATCCCGATATATGCTTGATATATTTCCAATATTTTACCGAAAAATTAAATCTACTATGGTGCATGCGCTTACTGCACTTATATTTCCATGATATATCGGTCTAAAATCAATATACACGACGATAGTATCGCCGATTATCATTTTCGATTTTCGCTTAACCGATTATCAATGGTCGAGTATTGTTTCACTTCACCGATATCATCCGTATATATCTACATTTTAAGCCTCGGTAATAGCAAATGCCATCGGAAACAACTAATTACTCGCCACACCCCATAGCACCAAGAACGCCTTTATACTTCCTATACAAATGCCATCATCAATACCGCGACGTGGACGACAATGCTCGAACCCTTCAATAGATGGCTTGAATGACTAATAAACACGTTGAAATATCTCAGTGTTTGATATATTACTATCAAATGTTTTCCAAATTACAACACATCCACGATTTGCTTGCTCTAAGGCCAAGAACAAACATGGCAGCTTTGTATATGATTGAAAAAATTCACCAAATAACTATCTAAGTGCCTTAATCTTTCCATCCAACGCCTTTTTGTATGATATTTCATATCCCCTTTTCTCCATCACACTTGCTTGAATAGCAGCTACAGACAATGTGAATTGTGCCTTAATAATTCCCTTAATATGAGCAGCAACCAAGTTTGAGTTCAATTGACGATGGTTCCGATTCAAGCAAGGATTGATACAAGCATGCGGCCCTTTATATTGTTGATAACAAATAAACAAGTTTCTTTCACAAGCATGACACGCAGCTTCCATGGACATTGACATTCTTAGGTCTTCTTACATCTTAAAACTAGCAATTTTTTTGAGGATGCAACAACCACAAACTCTTGGTGTCTTTAATTGAGTAAATCTTTGCAACCTCTAGCAAATCAGATTTGGAATTAGAAACTTAGCCAACTAGAAATTCCACTTGAGTATCCAGTAGTATGTTGCACCCATGGAGTCCAATCACTTGAAATAACATTATCAAAGTTTTCAACATGTTCAAATTGAGATGATGGTGGTAAGTGATATTGAACAGAGGATGACTCATATGGTTCCTCAGTATCTGGGCTATTTGATACATCACAAGATGTTGCATACGCAGAGGCATATATCCCTTGCTCATTCTCTAAAACTTGGTTAAAAGTCTAGAATGATGATACATGTACATCAGCTTGCACATCTAAGTCTTCATTAGATTCATCATCAACATCTTTTTCAGAGTGAACATTAGCTTCGTTATATTCGTAGTTTTCATCATTTGCATATACTCTACATCTGTCAGTATGCGGTGTTAGACCGCTACTAGGCCCACAACCATAGTCAAATTATGCAACATTATAATTTTTTGGAACAAATAAATCTGTATAGCTACCCATAGATTGATTAACTTGTGGCTTGACTCGAACGACCTCATATACAATTCAATTTCCTCCATGCGAGTTTTGTTAACCATGTTCAACATTCGGTACACACTACTGTCATCCCATATTGGAAAAGGTCGGAACCTATTTCCACTTTTAGGGGATACTTACAATTGAGGACTAATTTGAACCTTTGTTTGTCAATGGTTGTCCTTGAGTATATCATATCACCCAACTGTTCAAACGTGCAATCAACCGGTACATCCAAATGCACAATGACGCTTTGTTCCCGACATATTTGACATCCGTTTCAGTCCTCATTAGATTCCTACACAAAATATCACATGAATAGTTTGAAATGCATATAATTGACCTATACAAAATGGTCTCCATAAATTAAATAATATAAGAGGGCTCCTCTAGCTTTAGTCTCTCAATGTCAGTGTCGGCCCAGCAGAGTGCTTTCGTCGTTGGTGTTCTTTCCGATCTCTACGCATTTAATGGCTTCCACCGAAATTCCCGCTCTTTACAAAGGCTCTACTTTGGTAGTTTCACCGCCTCGTCTGGTTGAGCTCCTCGATTTGACTTCCGCTGACTTAAAAGCTTACCCAGGACGCTTTACGCCAATCATTCCAGATAACGCTTGCATCCTATATTATCGTCGCCGGGCACGAGTTAGTCATAGTTATTCCCAGATACCGCTATCAAGCTTCTTCTCCTCGAAAAGAAGTTCACGCACCAGAGGGCCTTCTACCTCCACGCCAAGATTGCCTCGTCAAGCCGCCTTATCATGAAAATTCCCCATCGGGCTTGCTTCCGTAGAGTCCGGGCCGTGTCTCGCTCCCAAGCAGAGCCGATCATCCTCTCTGACCACATCGATCATCGTGACGTAAGCTATCGCTTCACCAACTAGCTAATCTTATCGTGAGCCCCCTCCTGCGGATTCCTCATTTTTCTCCCCTCGCCATGGGGTATTAGCACTGCTTCAACTGGCTGCTCTCCCAAGGGCAGTTTGACGCAAGTACTCACCCGCCCGCCACTGAAACACGACGCCCGGGTCCGCCTCATGTGTTAAGAGGCCACCACGCTCATCCAAGCCAGATCGAATCCTCCATGAGATTCATAGTTGCATTACTTATAACTTCCTTGTTCATAGACAGAGAGGATTCGGAATTGTCTTTCATTCCAAGGCATATCTTGTATCCATGCGCTTCATATTTGCCTGGAGTTTGCTCCCAAAAATATAGTCATCCCTACCCCTTCACGTCAATCCCACGAGCCTCTTATCCACGATCACAGCGGGGGAGTAAGTCAAAATAGAAAAACTCACATTGGGTTTAGGGATAATCAGGCTCGAACCGATGACTTCCACCACATTAAGGTGGCACTCTACCGCTATGCTTATTATCCTAGGTCGGAACAAGTTGATAGGATCCCCTTTTTTACGTCTCTGTGTCCCTCCCGTGTGGCGACATGGGGGCAAAAAAAGGAAAGAGAGGGATAGGGTTTTCCTGTTGCATAGCGGGGCCCTCAGCTGGGAGGCCCCCACCGCACAACAAGCTATTATCTCGCGTGGCAGAGCTGCCTTGATAATTGCAGCCGTTGTGCTTGGGTTGTGAGGGCTCTACCACATGGATACCAACGCGCCACTGGGCCACTTAACCCTGAGATGTAGATCATCCGAGGCACATTAGTATGGCGTACTCCTCCAGTTCGAACCGAGGTTTTAAACCAAACTTCCTCAAAGAGGATACGGGTGATCTGCGTAGATCCAATGTAGATCCAACTTTCTATTCACTCGTGGGATCCGGGCATTATCCATATCATTTTAACTACAGTGATGACAAGCATGAAGCAATAGGTCCATAAGAAGGTAGACACATAAAAATGTCCCACATTAAATACTAATGGGCCTCCATGTATTTTTTTAGATCAATTCCCACCTCAAACCCCAGCTCCCTAACTAGTAATCACCCACCACTATGTCCGTGCCTATCAACCAATAGTCCTATCATCCAAAATATTATTTGAAAAAAGAGACCAAGATATCAAATTTAGGGAGGGTTGCATATTGACATTTACTTTTAGGAAAGAGTAAGAGAGATATGCTTCAGTGAGGTAGGTAAGACTCCACCCCTTCTCCTTTAATAAATTCATTATATGTAATATAATTGAATTTAATCATTTTGTTTTATGATTAATTTTTAAAGTTTAATATATAAATATCATTATATACAATAATATAAATTTGAAAATATTGTCCTTAAAACCTAACTCGCTAATAATATAAATATTTAGGAAGGCTTTTTCCAGATTTTTCTGATAAAAATAGTGATTATATGAAGGCTTTTTTAACGCTATGCCAAAAAAAATGTTTATATGAGCTTAGTGCAACGCAAATCTTTCCTTCTTCGATCCTGAATAGATTACCTTAAGAAGGCTTTTTTATCTTTTGATGACTATCTTGGATTTGTTTTTCCAAATTTAACTTGAAACCTATTTTTGATTTAAAAGTGGCTTAGTATATTTATGTATTTATAATTTAGTTGATTATGAGAATCATTGAGTTTTTACAAAATTAGCTTCAAAATTTTTCTATGCAACTATAAAATATCAATACCTACCTTACCCTAGGATTAATCATGGGGTTCTTGTAAGATGGTCTCTCTTTAAGGTGTTAATGACTATAAAATTTCATACACTTAGGTATGTTGTTAATTTAACGCCGAACCGACTAGCTTTCAGCATTGTTCTGCTTGTTTAAATTTCACATCTCTATTGTCGAACTTTTTAAAAGTCCTCGAATGTAGTGTCAAATATTCCTTTCTACTTTTCTTTATTCAAAGTTACTTTCCACAAAAATAAAGAAAAAACTCAATCATCATTCAATAAAAAGCAAGAGCTAAGAATATACACTACTGTGAACATAACGGAGGGTTTGGAATCAAGGCCCCATCCCGACTCCAAATTGCTTATTTTTTTTCAATTCCTCAAACTTGTCTCATTTAAAAAATTAAATGCATGGCGCTGGTATTTAAAAAATTCTCAAACTCTCCTGCTACATTTTATTTTTTGTTTTTATTTTTAAATTTTAATTTTTTATATTTGCTTTTTTATTTTTATTATATTAAAATTAATATTTTTAATAAAAAGAAAATATTATGAATTTTTATAAATTATTTATTTAAAAACATTATAATAATAATTTTTTATTTATATTAAAGATAAAATAAAATAATAAAAAATATTTTTAAAATATAATCTGAGCTTACTTATTATTATTATTTTGGATATATGGTTCATATCATTCATTCTATCTCGTTTCGCCTTTCGAAAATCGAAAAATCTCGCCCTCGAGTCACCTAACTTATCACCAAAAATCGAAAATTTCCGGTCATTCTCAAAATTCGACGAAACTTTTCGAAGTTACTAGATTTCGCAGACGAATTTAATCTGCCAAGAACTAAGCTCATATCCATAACTTTAATTTCTACAACCCCCAACTTTAAAATTTCTATTGCTTTACAACATTTCGTTGTTTTGAATGTCTCACTTCGCCTCGATAACATTTTGAACATTTATTTGTAACAAATCAAACCATTAAACTGACAAACAGAATGTGCCGTCGTACCTGTCAGATTTATGCAACTGCAAATAATTTGTTCGTCAATCTTTGTTCATCATTAATGTTAATAATAGAACTGAATGAATTATTATGATTGTCGCGATTATTCCAAAAGTCTATTTGATTTAACAAAAAACAATATCCTGAAGTCAACCTATTTAACCAAGATAAATTTTTTCCATTGCGTGTCGATAAATATATTTGACAAACTATTACCTTATTCCTTCCCGAATCCCACTGAAATACGGGAAGAACGTTTTAACACTGACTAGTTCATGGGTAATCGCCTTCATATTCAAAGTTTTGGCGTTTGAACGCTAAACAATGGTTAGTTCTTCCGCTCAATGATTTAACGTTGTTGAACAATTTTTCAAGATAACAAAGAACATGAATACAAACAGATTTAATATGTTTGTCCATTTTAACACAAGACAACCAATATTTCAATATAAACCAAGACAGTCATCAACGGCGCTTTTATTATCAATAGTCAACAAGAGTTCATATCTATAATATTTCAACGAAGATATTAAACTCAAGAAACAACGTCTGAAAGAACAATAATAACGCAAAACAATGATGGATCGACGTCGTTTCTGATAAAGATGGCGTTTTGATCCCCTCTCATACGAAAAATACATCATTAACCGCGATTCAATTTAACAAATATTGATCACGGAAGAATTTGCTACGGTCATTCGAAATGGTGGTACAAACATGAATAGCACATCAGAATTTCAAAACTGTCAACAAACAGACTGAAAGACTGTCACCCATATATAAAGAAAATAAAACTATGCAACTTATAATGTTTTCGCTGATCGCAAGAATAATGTCATAATCACTGCAACTATTAAACACAACGTTTCGTCATTCATTGAAGAGGTAAATTAACTGCGTTTGTTAAGCCGTCGTTCATGACATCGATAGTCACTACTAGTTTTAAGGAGGCTCAGAAGCAATACTTTAGATAATACTTTCAAACTAAAATTCATTTTGTAATTATTTTTTCAAAAACCCAATTTTAATCCAAAAGTCCACATCATGGCCTATTTTGCTTTAAATTCCCACGTTCCAAACACGGTCTATTAGAATTGATTCTTAAATGCAATACCTATGAGTTATTTTTGCTGATACTTTGGAGCTGACACGTTCACGTAATGGGTGACCTGACCCCATCCTATTCTTGCACAGCTTTATTTTTTTGGTGTTCTATCATTTTCATAATTAATAATAATAATAATTGATGTAATAAAAAAATAATTTAAAAAAAAAAAGAGATGTAGTTTGGAACTTGGGACCATACCATGCTGCTCTATGACAGTAATGGTACGGTTTGACGTAAGCACACACATCATGTATTTTGGAATTTTACGATTAAAAATAAGATCAAAAGGTGATAATGATTGGAAGAATCTAAATTTCTAAAAAAAGAAAGGGAAGATTTTAATTTTCTAATATGGAAACTTAACGTGAAGAACAGAAAATGAAGCAAAATTAATTTATTATTACTATAATATATATATATATATATATATATATATATATATATATATATATATAAATGTAAGATTGGAGATGGTGAAGTGATAGGACTAGTATGGAGGCTTTGGCAAGATGACAAAAAGTGGATTAATTAATTGTTATTTAAATAATTAAAATTGTGGGGACCAAAATAGTAAAATACCAATCAGCCATGAGGTTTTCACATGCCCTACCTTCCTTTTCAACATATTCACGTTGATGTGACTGGTGGAATGTCGGTTTTAATAATATATAAAATTTTATTTTAAGTGTCACTCAAGAAAAAAAAAATTATAATGGAAAAATAATTTCATTCATTACAACTAAGAATACATGGATAAAAATATAAAATTAAAATTACTAAAAATTATAAAAAATGAATAATATTCAGATTAATAGGATAATAAAACACTCAAAACTTATATATTTGATAATGTTTCATACTGATATTATTATCAGCGATTATAATACCTTTCGATTTTATTTCAGAAGATATTAAAGATTATCGATTCGACATATTTCTAACAAGATATACGTTTATTCGTTTCAATCACAAACACAAATAACATCGTGATTATAACGATGAAACCAAACCTGTCTTATTAAGCACAACCAATCGTCATACAAGACGCAAGGCAAACTACATACGCACGAAACGACAACTATCATACACACATCAGCGCAATTTAATTAAATCACTAAAATATGCAAACTCAGACCAGACAAGAACCACTTTATTAAAAAATATTAAAAGACGAAATGGATTTCAACTCAAGAACGATAAAAATCACCACTTCTTACTTAAAAAAAAAAGGGCTAGCAGAGAAAAAGTTGATAGCGCCCACTTTACCTAACCACTAACAAAAAAAAAAATTTAAGGTTCAGCCAAGCATATTACCTGGACATCATACATAATTCATGATGTACTGACGCTTCCAAAAATAAGTGCACAAGTGATGCAGAGTGGTCCCAGTTCGATAAGTGGCTTTAGTATGCCCGAGTTCGGAATAGTGATACGCCATTATATTATAAACTAAAATATTTAATTGTTACAAAAAAAAATACGAATCGTGATATTAATTATCATGAAAAATGAAATAATATTTAAAAAAATTAAAATTTTGTCAAATTAATTTAATAGATTATATTGTTCTATAAAGAAAACACGTAAGATATGTTGAAGAATTATGGTTTTGAAGTTCTTTTAAAATAACTCCTAAAAATCCATTGTTCAAAAAATAGGTATATTATTTTAAATACAAGCACTTCAATATCAAAAAACAATTCCATTATTTTTGCTTTGAAAATTAAAATTATTTTTAATTTGGTAGCAAACTAATCTTTTTATTTTATTTGACTTCATTCGTATCTTTCTATTATGTCATGTTTTCTCTATGTTTGAACGAAAATGTGAGGGAAATAGTGAGAGCAAAAAAGTAAAATAAAATAAAATAAAAATAATTTTAAAGTATTGTTTGTAATTTTAGATTTATTATTATTAATTTTTATTATAAAATTGAAAATTAAGAAAATTTTATTTTTAAATATTTTATTTCAATTCTTTTTTTCCTAGTACTTTTTAACATTTTTATTAATTATTTATGTGAGTTGTGTATTTTTAAAGAATGGTATTGCTTCTTGTTCAAACGAGGCTTGGATTTCCAATTCTCTTTTTAATATTTAATAAATATCGTCCTTTTATATCCTTGATAATTTATATATGTAACATCGAATCCTATAATTTTCTTTGAAATATTAAATTTTTAACAAAAAGTATTCTCTATTATATGCTAAAATGTGAGCATTTGCCCATAAACTAAATAAAATAATAACAGCTCAATTATATATATAATTAACATTTTTTTAATGATAAAGAAATATGGTATGTGATTTGAACCTTATTAGGGTAATTCAATTGGTCTGATCTTGGGTTTTGCTCCCTAATGGCCAGTAGCTCGAGTTCTTATAAGGTCATTGTAGATTTTTTCCATTGTTAATTTTAGGACTTTATGAGATTAGTTGAGAAACGCGTAATTTGATCTGGACTCCATGGGATTAGTTGAGAAGCACGTAAGTAGATTCGGACACCTATGGTTATAAAATAAATAAATAATAAAAATAATGTGTTCTGGATATTAGTTAAAAGAGATACATGTTTTAAAATAATCTTACATTTAACAACTTAGGTGGTGTTTGTTATGTTTGTTTTTTGCTTAAAGTAATTTGTTTCCAGCATTTAACCAATTTGTTTTTTGACTTTTTGATGATTTATTATTGAATTTTTTAAACTTTTGATTGAGTAAAAGAAAGCCAAAATATTTAGCTTTTTGGTATCTTCTTAATGTTTTTTTCTATTATGAGAAAACTGAATATTCAAATATAAAAAAATTATATACTTTTATGATCAATTTGAAACTCTCGTAATCAGTTTCATACTAATTAAATAAAATTATACGTATTTTTAAATTTTTTGTTGTCTAAAAATTTAGATAAAAAATAAAAGGTTGATTTTTTTAGAAAAACAAATAATTAAATACTTAATTCCCATGAAAGACTATTGGGAGAAAAAAATTATATTTAAGATTAAGTACTAAAAACAAATTAATACTTTAGTGTTTGACATAAAAATCGAAGTGCTTTTTGTTTTGTTTGTTTGTCTGTTTTTGTTTTTAAAATTATGTTCTATATTTTATCTTGCGCATGTGTATGAGATATTATTTATTTAAAGATTTCCAATTGATATATAAATGATTAAAAATCGTGCATATCTGTTGACAATTTTATTTCATTAATATATATCTTTTTGAACTCTTTTACATTATAAAGTGGATGTATAAGAATATGAGAAATGATTATATTTTTTGATGAATTGAATGCTTCCTTAAGAAATGTATTTAAATTTAAATTATTTATTACATTTTTTTTGTTCTCTTTGGCAGAAAGAAATGTGGATTTTAACGAATCCCATCAAGCGAATAGATGTCAAAATATGCATGTTTTTTATTTCAAAGCTCACGTTTTGTTTTTGTTTTTTGTTTTTTAATTAATTTTGAAGAATTATTTTATTGACAAAATTTTGTTTGAAAACTTCATTATGAATTTTTTTTTCATGTGTCTAAACCCTTGTCAAAAAATATATCAATCTTTTTATTGTGTTTTAAAGTTTTAAAAGCCTATATACTTCAATTAAGAAGTTCAATAAAATATATTTACATAATTACGTTTATCACTTTATTGATATTAAATAAGAAATTACTAATAAAAATATCTTCAGAGAAGGAAGAGATGAGAATGTTGGAAAAATGTTTTTGGAAACAATG
Organism: Tetrastigma voinierianum; assembly: GCA_016808115.1. Classification (NCBI taxonomy): domain Eukaryota; kingdom Viridiplantae; phylum Streptophyta; class Magnoliopsida; order Vitales; family Vitaceae; genus Tetrastigma; species Tetrastigma voinierianum. The sequence continues at coordinate 186,380 of JAEQBH010002680.1, read as the reverse complement.
TTAGAATATCTGAGAAGAGTTTTTGAAAATTATTTTTTAGTGTTTTATAAGACAAAAGTTTGTTTCAAAATGTTTTTTGATTCATTTTCTGTACTTTCGATATACTTTAGAATTTTATATTTTTATATATGCTTTTTTATTTATAGTTCTATCCTTATTGTATTACTATTTTAAAACAAATATAAAAAATTTAGATCTTGTTTTCTGTTTTAAGAATAAAATAGTCTCCCATTTTTCTGTTGTTTGCAAATGCAAGCTCGAGTTTCTTTCTTTTTATTTTTTTATGATGCCTGTATTAGAGTATATTTAGGGTTTCATTTTATTGGCTTTAAGTTGTTACATTTTGCCCTCATATTAGTGTATACATATATATATATACCTCAACTTTTTCAATAATATATAGTCTCTTTCATAATATGGTATCAGAGTATCAAGCTTTAAAAAAAAAAAAACCCCTACCCTAGCTGCCTCCCTCGCCCATCATGATTCGATGATCACATGATTTTGGGCATTTTGCTTGTGCCATTTTCGAACTTTTTCATGAGATAGTAGATGTTCTTGCACGATCTTCATCCTTTTTAGTAAAGCCCGAGTAAATTTGAATTTTTCCGAAAAAAGGGTAAAACGATAAATCAGCCGCTACAAAGACAGTCGATCCGAAATTCTCTAGATCCCTGATGACCGAAACGGACTTTACTTTATCGATTGCCTCACTAAATCCATTTACCAAAATGACTTACACTCCGAGAAAATTGAAATTTCACGCTTCCTAAGAATGCAGCATCCAATAACCAAAAAGAAGGATTTTTTAGAAAATCTTGAAATTTGAGAATTAAATTGGATAAAGTTCATGTAAAAATGTCATTAAAACTTGACGGTCAAATTATTTCAGATAGAAACTCGACTAACAAGTCACGAACACGTGGAGGATATGTACTTACCCACTTAAACTTAAGAGACTTTGGGACAAAATATCCCATTTTCTTTCTTTTGGTTTTCTCAGTGAGAGAGACAGAGAAGAGAACATCCAAGCTTCTCTCTTCGATCCCTGAGTTCACCCTGGGCCGTAACTGTCGAGCCAGACAAAGTTCATCTAATTCAACATAAGGCCACACACATTACTCAAAATGAGTGATTTCACCGAAAATCCAAAGGAAGAGATTTATGAAATCTATGATTTTGAAAGCTGGTGTGAGACTTCCTACCTGCAAGGGCCAGTGCTTCAAGAGGTAAGGATTCTTCCTACTTCTGCTTATTTCCACCTCCTAAGAGCCGCTTTTGGTTATATTTCCACCCTTGTGAGTTGCTCACATGTTTTTCGCCTAAGGTTGTTTCGGGCATAGGTTAAAACGACTTTAATTGCCATCCCACGCAATCTGCTGCGCCGATTTTATGTCGATTTGTGGTTGTGTAATATGTCCTAAAAGTAAGTTTAGGGATTGTTCGAGTAAAAAATATCCTGGACTGTTAATTGATGCCCCAGCGGCCGCCACTTTGTTTTAAAACAACTTTTAATCGCTTTATGGTTCAAGCCAGGGTCATTTTGGCGCTGATTGTAATACATGTAATATGTCCTGGGTGGTGTTTAGGGATCGCTTGATTAAAAAGTAATATCCTGGAATCATAATTGATGCCCTAATGGATTGCTGGGTTTGCTTAAAACAACTTTTAATTGCCGCTTATGAATTGCCATCGGGTTTTTGTGTGTTGATTTGTGGTTGTGTGTAATATGTCCAAAAAAAGTGTTTAGGGATTGTTTGAATTAAAAAGAATTATCCAAACTATTAATTGATGCCCTAAGAGGCTATTTGGCCTATTTTAAAACGACTTCAATCGGGCTGCTTTTGCAAACCCATTCAGGGTCAGGTTTTGTGCGTTGATTGCGGTTGTGTGTATTATGTCCTAAAGTGCTTAGTGGACCGTTTGAGAGAAAAATAATAATTCAGAGTGTTAAGGCCCCGTTTCGTCTGCCAGGGTTGGTTTAAAGGCTTGTTCGCCGCTTTTGTACGCTTCCAAGAGCCATTTAGGTCGCTGTGCGGGTCAAGCTGCGTAAGTATTATATATGCACAATCGCCTTTAAGTGGGTGAATGTAGTGTTATTTCTTGATTGGTAATAACATGCTTAATAATTGTTGTTTGATGAATGTTGATATATATATTATATATTGACATTGAAATGAATGATTGTTTTGGAAATTATATGCATGTAATATAATTGTCTATGATACATGGTTAAACGTATGAGATAAATTGTCCATATGACATACATGTTAGAAGGAATAAATAAAATAAATTAAATCAATAAGAAAAGAGGAGAATATAACCAAGCTTTAAACAATCTAGCCTTAAATTCACAATTTTAAGACAAATTCGCCTTCTCCGCTGTGCTTTCGAGATTCCAAAGGCGCCCTGGTCTCCCAGATAAAACAGTGCCGAATGGTCGACAAAGATTCTCTACTGCCACTCCGGCGAACCGATGATGTGTTTGCACTATCACCGACAAAAGTGATCTAAGGAAGGAAAACCGGTGACTCACGACTTCTTTAGACTGTTTCTTCCCGAAATACCCCGACAACCTTTATATGGCGAGAGATTCTCGACCTTTGAACGCCAAACCGCTTCCCAAACTCTTAAAGGGTTCAAATTAATTATTCATTGAATGTCATTAATCTCATTCATTGAGTGTCAATCATTCCATATAACTGAAATCCATAGAATTATGAACAAAGAAATTATTCAGTGAATGTCATCCATTTCATTCACTATATCCAACAATACATTACATATGTGGCATGGCATTGACATGCAATGATACACTACATTGCATATGCATGAGAACATAGCATTTCATGGGTGTGAGTGCATAGCTAAGATCAACACCATAATGGGTGATTGATGAGTGGGCTTGGTACCGTTGGACGAAGTCCAACAGAGTCGCACTGTTGAACAAAATGGTAAAAACTTGTGTCGGGTAGTAGCAAGAAGGGCTAGATACTCCCTTGGGTGAAAGACCCGGACTAGTTCAGACACTTTAACTATGGGAAAGTTTAAAAGTGCCGAAGGCGTGGCAAAGCCTACTGCGGGACCCCCGAAATATCACGCTCGTGAAAGACGATGGTTTTGTAAAATAAAATGGATCATTCCTTAGATTAATATCCAAAAAGAGATTTTGATTTGTAAACAATGATCTGTTTAAAAATACTCAATGTAATTCATCAATGATTTATTTATCATAATATGACATCCCATGCGTGGTAGGAGCTGATAAAGACTCCAAGATGATGGGAGCTCCAGAAAGACCCGGTATGGTGCATGAGCTGTCTCATCTCATTTCATGACATGAAATGTAGAATTGCAACATAGGATTACATATTCTCGCTGAAATCGTGGAGGTGAATGTGGAAGGTGAACATCGCATGTGCACCAGTGGGGAGTAGCCTGTGGAATTACTCCACCTGGGCCTACCACCCTATACAGAAAACATTTTAGGTGCGGGACTTTGGCGTTTAGTAATGTGCCTCATCCCAGCTAAGGGTGAAGAAAGTCGTATACGGTTTTTATAATTACTTTTGTAATTATTTTCGTGCATGCACTAATATGTAAAGAGCTTAATTTGAACTGATGATTGTTTTTATTATAATCTTACATGTTTTTATATGAATGTGGATAAATGGGCCTCGATGTGGTTAATTTTACCATAAATGGACTCATGCGTCATCGTGTTATATCAAGCCTCGGGAGCGTCATTAAGTGTTGTATAATGTATTGTGTTGGGAATGATGAGCTCTCATAAAGGAGACTGTCCGATTTTTTGTTAAATTATGGATCCCAGTGAATGGGATACACAAAGGGGTATTAGGTTACACGATATCCACAAGTTTTCACGGGTTGATGGATGATTAACGGGCCCCCGGATTTTGGGGCGTCATAGCTTGGTATCAGAGCTCAGTTATATGATTACCTAGGGCTTGATGGGCATGAGTTTAGAACATTACATTCATTGTGCATTTCATGTGTTATGCTCTAATATGCTACATGATTGTGTGCTATGTGTTATGTGAAAAAATATACATGGTAAATATGTATATGGAAAGAGGTTACTGTGGTTAGAACGCATAACCTTTGGGGTTCGAAAGGACGAATCCGGGATAGTCTGGATATCGAGGTTCACAAGAGCTGGCACATGCACTACTAGTTGCATACAAGGAGAGATTTCAAGTTTACTGATCCCTATTTCTCGGGATACCGTAAGACTTAATTACATGAAATATGTAGATGTTAGTCGAGGAAGAGAACAATTAAGGCAAAGCATTTAACAACAACCAACTACTCACCGCCAATTAATGAACCAACCACTAACCATTGTGCAAGCAAGAGCTGTGGCTACCAATTACTGCAGTCAAAGTAGTACCAGGAGACGTGGAGGGCCAAGTAACCCCAGTTAGCTCAGGCACATCATCCTCCAACCTTCAAGTATGAGGACCCGACTTGAAGCTCATCATTAACCCAACAAGCCTAAGATCTGAGACTACTGAGATCACCTCCGATGCCACGAGGATAAGGCTAGTCAGATTCCAACTAGAGGCGAACTTAAGTATGGTGGATTTTGGGTTAAAGCCTCAAGGAACTCGAGGCAATGACATGGGAAGAGTTCCGTGAGCTCGCAAGGTATTTCCCACGCCCGCCGACACGCAAAAGCTCGGGAGTTCTTAGAACTGAAACAAGGAATGATGAGGTTCAATAAGGGCATGCATTGGAGTTAGTCTGCTTCACCGATAATTATGTGTCACATATGGCCAAAGTGAGGAATTCGAGATGTATGAAATTGTCCATCCGGTAAAATCAGGAACTCCTCCTACAAGACACTGACTGACGGTCAAGATAGCTATGGTTATTAAGAGAGGTGGACTAAGGCATCTGAAAGATTCTAGGATGCGAGTGTCAAAAATAAGAGGGTGAGACTTAACCTTCTTAGCTTGGTTGTTACAAAAGACTTTATACTCCGCAAGGGTTTTGCAGTGTGGACACGCTTCGCTATCGTGCAAGCCAAGGCTGTGAGTCAACGTCCTGCGATGGGAGACTCGTGGCTCTGCACAAATATATGAGACAGGTTTCCCACTGCCACTCAGCCCGGACACATGAGACGATTATCCTCGTATGTGGATCCCGCAGCGGACACCCTAGCTCCAACACAGGTGACGCTCAGATCACGATCTCTCCCAACATACCACGTTAGGGAATCAATATCGGCCTCTGTGGTGCTCATTTCATGCCCATACTACTTCAAAATCAAGCCGGATGGGCCAGGGCATGGGTCGTGGTCTAGGCTAAGGCTCACAAGTCGAGACTTCATGACCTAGGCGTGGAGCCACACGATCATACCAAATGAGCTTTCACAGATCAACTGGTTATCCAAGGTACATTTATTCTCTCATATGGGGAAAATATACTGCTTTGATTATGGTGCATCTCATTCTTTTATTGTTAAATCGTAAAGATTTTAATATGTTGAATCTTGAAGAGTCGCCAGATGTGGAAAAGTTACATCCTCAGGAACCAGGTGAACGTTTGATCTGGAGCATGCTCTGCCGGGAGTTAGAGATCTCGTGGATTCTACTTACTATGGACCTTAGGCCACAGATATGTCGGAGTTTGATATCCTGGGATGATTGGTCAGATAAGACAACTGAAACGCATGATTGTGATCGTAGGAGGGTTACTGTCTACACACTGGATGATGTTTATGTTATGTTTCATGGGGATAAGAATGATGCTTGACCCCAAGCTGTGTACGACTCTAGATGACATGATTAGTTGATGGGTTGGCTAGCAAGCCTTACCTTAGAGAACGAGGCGAGATAGAAGTTGGTTCTACCTCAGACAGTTTGTGAACATTTGTGAACATGAGGACATTTTTCCAAATGAACTACTGAGTTGCACCCTATTACATCGCCTATTTCTATGACTCCGCATAGAATGACTCTTACTGAGTTAAAGGAACTCAAAGTCTAATTATAGGAATTGTTAGATAGAGGTTTTATTGGACCGAGCACTTCACCTTGGGGCACTTCAGTGCTGTTTGCTAAGACCCTTCGACTATGCATAGACTACAAGCAGTTGAATAGAGTTAGTATCAAGAATAGGTACTATTTTCCGAGGATTTATGACTTATTTGATTAGTTGAGAGGGGCGTGAGTTTATTCCAAAGATAGACTGCATCCTGCTATCATCAGCTGAGGGGTTAGGAGGCAGATATCCCGCAAAGATGGTACTAGGGACGGGTATGCGGCTTGAGTTCATAAGGATGCTATCTCAGATTGATGAATGCTCGTTAATTATGGATTCCCGCGGTGTGTGTTCTAACCCATTTAGATCATTCGCTGGTCTTCGTTGATGACATCTTGATCTACTCCAAGTATGAGGAGGAGCATGAGGGTTATTTGAGGATTGTGCTCCAAGTTTTGAGAGACCATCAGTTGTATGCCAAATTCAATAAGTGTGAATTTTGGCTTACTGAAGTGAAATTCTTGGGGCATGTGGTATCAGCTTCCGGTGTATCCGTGGACCCGGAGAAGGTTGAGGCAACTATGAGCTGGGAGAGACCGAAGTTAGTTTTCGAGATACGCAGGTTCTTGGGATTGGTAGGGTATTATAGGAGGTTCATTGAGGACCTCTCCCAATTAGCTGCACCTATGACAAGATTGACCCGGAATGAGGTCAAGTTTGAGTGGAATGACTTGTGTGAGAGGGCATTCCAGGAATTAAAAAGGAGGCTTACTTTAGCTCATATTTTGATAGTTCCTGAAAGGGGACAAAGGTATACAGTGTATTGTGATGCCTTTAAGGACGGACTGGATGTGCTGATGTGCCAGAGGGTAGTGGCTTATGGTTCTTGGTAGTTAAAGAACCATGAGCAGAGTTACCCACACATGACATGGAGTTGGCGGGCATTGTCTTTGCCTGAATATAATGCCTACTCATTCATACGCTGAGCAAGCCTCGAGGTGTTTTGGACCATAAGAGTTCAAGTACATTTTACACAACTGGACCTCAAATAATGGGCAACGCAGTGGATGGAGAGTCAAAGATCTTATAGAATCACTTTCAGACACCATCTAGGTAAGCAATGCGGTTGATGCACTCACCTGTCACAGTGGAGTGTTAGCTGCACGTGGCTTCCCCGGGAGTGGCAAGATGCTCGAGGCTATGAGATAGTTCTGCCGCACCCATAGGGACAAGCCTGTGGTATTTCGGGAGTTTAATGGCTACACCATCCATACTGAGCAAAGTGATTGAGTCCTAGGGACATGACATAGATATCGTCCAATGTGATCGGGTACCTGGCCGATACAAGCACTTAAGGTTGGTCCATTCTAATATGATGACATTTCTGTATAGGGACGGCTGGTTCCCCGCCTAAGCAGATCCGAGAGAGGAGATCCGTGGAGTTCCACTGCCTCCCTGCTGAGTTAGTGGATCCATAGCACGAAATGTACCATGATCCCCACGCTAATATTACTGAGTGGGATGAAGAAACATGTTGAGACTTTATTTGTTGATGTCTCATGTGTCAAAGTGGGCATTTTAACACTAGAGGCCGGGTTACTCCACCTCATTGAGGTAGCCGAAAGTGAAATGAAACATGTCAATGATGGATTTCATGACTCACTTTCCACAGACATCGTGAGGGCATGACGTAATGTGGGTGATAGTAGATCAACTTACAAAGTCAACACACTTCTGTACCGTGGTGGATGACCTTCACATCGGAGGGAATTTCAGAGGTTGCACGCGGTGGGAGATTATCCGATTACATGGAGTGTCGCATTATAGTACTTGATTGGGATACTAGGTTTACTACCATTTTCGGGAAGAGTTTCCAATGGGGTCACGGGGACATAGCTGGATGACGAGCACAACTTTTCATCCCCAAACGAATGTACCAATCGAGGACTATCCGTGACGCGAAGGACATAAGCACATGCCCTGATCTCAAGGGTAACTGAGAAGAGCATTTACCCTTAGTGGAATTCACCTACAACAATAGTTATTAGGCGAGTATACATATGGCACCCTATGAGGCACTATATAAGGGGCCTTGTCGATCTCCAGTTTGTTGGACAAAGGTGGGAGAGAGACCCGCCACGGGTCCGGATTTGGTTAGAGACACCTCTAAGAAGGTGGATTTGATCCGAGAGCGTCTTCTCACTGATTAGAATGCAGAAGAATATGCCGACAGACTCGGGGCCACCTCTGCAGTTTGAGGTGGAAGATCAGTGTCTTCGCTGCAATGCCTAAGAGAGGAGGTCGTTCCAGCAAGTGTGTGTTACAGCTGAGGCATGGGCCCTTTTGCTGTACTTCGAGAGGTGGCAGGCTTCACCTGCTGGAATTATTGCCAAGCTTATCGAGCTGCTCATGCTGTGATGCCATGTCTCCACGCTCCGGGAAGTACACTCAAATCCGACCATGCGGAATCGGGTGATCTGCTACACAATAAACTGAGGAGGAACCAGTACGTATTATGGATAGTCGGGATCATGTTTTGCGAGACAAGACTCCGTGAGTTAGTGGTGGTGCTGTGGCAAAGACCGAGGGAGTAGAGGAGACAACATAACCAAGACAATCAAAGGCACTCAATTCATCCTTCTTATTCGAGGCGACAGTATGTTTTTAGTCATTTGATATTAAAATGACTATTGCATATGCATGTGATTGTGTGTGTGAATTTCGAGGACGAAATTCTCTTAAGGGGAGAAGAATGTAAAACCCGAATGAATTTGAATTTTTTTGAAAAAGGGCAAAATGGTAAATTGTTGTTATAAGACACAAAGCTGCGTGACCGAAATTTTCTAGATCTGGACGATTTAAACGAACTCTCACTGCTGATTTTTACAAAATCTAGTTACCTAGACTAATTTTGCCAATTTAGATAATTCAGACTTTCGCTACTTGGGGCGACAAGGCCCAATGAACCCCAAAAAAAGGGGAATTTTTTAGAAAAACTTGAAAATTGGGAATTAAAGTGGATAAAGTTCATAGAAAACAATTTGAACTTAAAACAGGATGAAATAAATCGTTTCGGGGTAAAAACGGTCCTGAACAAGTCGTGGACACGTGGTGCGATGTGAGCCACTCACTTAAACTTAAGTGAGGTTTGGGACAAAATATCCCATTTTCTTTTTCCCGCTACGTGAGGAGATAAGAGAAAGAGAACATCTAAGCTTCTCTTCGATCCTCGAAGTTCTGTCGATTGAAATTCGTCGAGCCAAGAGTGAAAGTTTATCTACTCGAGGAGGGCTACGCACACATACAAAAAAAGAGGGATTTCACCGAAAATCCAAAGGAAGAGATTTTCAGAAATCAAGGATTTCGTGTTAGAGAGGCTTCTTACCCGTGCTACTATGCTTCACGAGGCAGAGATTATTTATACTTTGGTTTATTTCCACCATAAGGGCTGTTTTGGTTATATTTCCACCCTTAGGAGTCGCAGAGTCTATCACGCCCCAAGGTTGTTCGCATGAGTTGAAACGAATTGCCGTTTCGCAACCTCGTTTATGGGCCGATTTTGTGTGTTGATTTGTGGTTGAGTGTAATATGTCCCAAAAAGTGTTTAGGGATTTTTTAGAGTAAAAAGAATTACCCGAACCGTTAATTGATGCCCTAAGGGTTGTTTGGCTTATTTTAAAATGACTTTAATTGCCGTTTAAGTACCAAGCTTGTGGCCTGCTTTAAAAGACTTGTGGTCGTAGGTAATGCGTCTGTAAAAAAGTTAAGGACCGTTTGATTAAAAAAGAATTATCCAACTATTAATTTACGTCCTGGCTGGGTCAAGCTGACTTGATTTTAAACGACTTTAATCGCCGCTTTGCGCCTGCTTATGGCCTGCTTGTGTGTTGATTTATGGGTTGTATAATATGTCCTAAAAAGTAAGCCAGGATTGCTGGATTGAAAATACACTGGATCATAAGGGCTTGTTTACCATTTTCAGGGCTTGCTTAAAGGCTTGTTTAGCCGCTTTGTGGCGCTCAAGGGCTTCTGCAGGTCGCCAGGTGGGCTATTTTTGTGGGCATTATATATGCCACAATTAGCTTTGAGGGTGAAGGGTGTTATTACTTGTTTAGTAATAACCAGTGATTAAAATATCGCGATATATCGACGATATAGGTCAATCGATACGATATACATCATCGATAATCACGATAAAATAATATCGTAGTAATTTCGGAATATCACGATATATCGATCATTTCGATTTATTAAGACTTTGGAAAAACTATACTGAACCTAAAATGCTATAAAGCAAAGAATGGGAGATGAAAGATGTGAGAGAAAATAAAAGTCTTTTCCTTAATAATTAATATCACTTATTACATGTCTTAGTTTAATAATTATTACTCACACCATTATGGTAGGTATGAGGAGGAAGAGATCAAGAGACGATGAAATTATTACGCCTTCCTTAATAAATTGTCATCACAAGATTTATAGAAAAGAGGAGAAGATCAAGAGACGGTTGGAATTATTATGTCTTCCTTAATAATTACTATAATTAATTATTGCAAAAAAAATTAGAGAAGACCTAAACAATATGAGAGAAAATGAAGGGTCTTCCTTATTAATTAATGTTATTAATTTTTAATAATTAATATTAAACTTTAGATTGAAATTTTTTAAAATTTTAAAAAAGATTTTGCAAATCTTTAAATACAAGCAATTTTAAAAAAATTATTAAATGAAATATTTTGAAATTATTTATAGTATTTTTTTATAATATTCTAAAATAAAATAAAAATATAGTCATAGTATATAAAGATTAACCACTATTTTAGGCAAATCATAGAAATAAATTATAATGTTTTTCAAATCTACTGATATTATCATTTCATATACCTTCAAACTAATTTTGATATATAAATTGAATATATTTTAAAATTTTGAATAATTTATAAATACCGATATATCTCCGATATATCCGTAAAATCCAAGTATCGATATATCCGTCAAAATCAATATTTTCATCCGTGGTAATAACATGCTTGATAATTGTTGTTTGATGAATGTTGATATATGTATGCTTATATATTGACATTGAAATGAATGATTGTTTTGAAAATTATATGCATGTAATATAATTGTCTATGATACATGGTTAAATGTATAAAATAAATTGTCCATATAACATTCATTACATATGTGGCATGACATTGCCATGCAATGGTGACATTGCATATGCACGGGAACATAGCATTTCATGGGTGTGAGTGCATGTTTGAGATCAACACCACAATGGGTGATTGATGAGTAGGCTTGGTATCGTTGGACGAGTCGCACTGTTGAACAAAATGGTAAAAACTTATGTCGGGTAATAGCAAGAAGGGCTAGATACTCCATCTAAGAAAAGATCCAACCGTTCAGTATCAATGGTGAAAGTCCAAAAGTTTTGGAAGGCAGAAGCTGTGCGGACCCCGAAAATTCGCTTCCCACAAAAGACACATGGTTTTGTAAATAAAATGATCATTCGAGGTTTAACATCCATAAAGCTTTTGGTTTGTAAACAAATGATTTTGGTTTAAAAAATGATCATTGGATGTAATCCATCAATGATGGTTTATCACACATGGGCATCACATAGTATGGTAGGAGTCGGTAAAGACTTGGGTATGGTGCATGAGTGGGTCTCATATAATTTCATGACATGACATGTAAAATTCCAACATAGGATTGCATATTCTTTATTGAAATTATGGAGGTGAATGTAGAAGATGAAGATTGTATGTGCACTTAGGTGGGGAGTAGCCTTTGTAGGAATTACTCTACTAGGCATGACTCACCCTATACAAGAAAACATTTCAGGTGCGGGACTTGCGCCGGTGGACGGTTCTCATCTGGAGCCACATGGGTGAATATAGCCGACGTGTGACTTTTATAATTACTTTTGTAATTATTTTTGTAAAATAATTTGAACAAATTATTTTGGCATGTACTAATATGTAAAGAGTCAGAATTGAACTCATATGGGATTGTTTTTAATATAGTCTTATGTTTTTATATTAATATGGATAAAATGGGCTCGATGTATCAATTTTTACCATCACCGGACTAGCTACATTAACGTTATATCGGGCTCTCGATGGGCTATGCTATCAGATAATGTACAAAGTAAATTGATGTGAGTCTCGTACAAATGACACTCTATCCGATTTTTTGTTAAATAATAGATCCTAGTGAATAGGACACACAAAGGCATTTCCGTTACACGATATCTCACAAGTTTCACAAGTTGACGGCGACAACTACCCTCGGATTAGGGGCGCATTCTCAATGCCCGAAGAATCTTCTTCCACCATTGTCAAGTTGCGGTCACTCACCATCCAACTAAGCCAACGAGACTAATACATCTCGTGTAATCTAATTGTTCTCAATGTCAAATGCTCAAGCATCGCTAAAATTCACAGCCACGAATTATTCCGCGTGGTGGCTCCAATTCACGCCTCCTATTCGTGCATGATTTACTATTTTAATTAGATATTAAAGCTCATTCTTTGTATCCGCCACCCTAGTGCAATTTATTCATCTTCACCACATCTGTGTCATATGAACTACTCTAAAAGACTTTATGCCTTCCTTCGTATGACGATCCTAACCCATTGCCAAAGTCTCACAACCCAAAGAAGATAATGAACTATTATCGACTATATGCAAGATGTCAAACACAATATCAATTCTCGCCTTATGAATATCGGCGTTGACTTGACGAGCTCTTCATCCATGTTTCAACGACTTGGTTTAGCCTACATGCCTCAACTCCTGCACTCCTGATGTCACTAGGTGTCTTTTTTTAATTTATTTATTTATTCTTGTTTACTATAAACTTGTTCATTCATATACTCAGCAACATTTAACTTGAAATATATTCTCCTGTGAAAGCAACTGGATATAAAATATATTCAAACTCATAAATGGGAGTGTTCAACATATAAAAATCCTCGCATTGTTTATATAAAACAACAGACATACAAAATAGACCATAAAGGTCTTCTGGCACCCGGTATCAGGTCGACTCTCCTGCTGTCACGTGATCGTCCTGCCTAGTTCCTCTTTGCACCATGATAAAACACCCGCGCTAAACTTTATGCCGGGAATAAATACTGCGGGACGGACGACCCCTAATAAGGATCATCACACTTTAGACACATGCATATACATTTAACACATCGTATACTTATACCCATGCTTATGCATATTCCATACATGTAATTTTCACATGCTTATACATACTTCATATTTACTTATCATTGTTTATATACATTTCGTTTCTTGTTCTTGTCATAGTATACTCATTTATCACATAGCAAGGTTATGCTTCATATCATGTCATATAATGTCATTTATCATATTCAAATCATTTGTATATTCTTGTCATTTGCTTTATGTTTCATGTCAGATGGTGTTCGAAGTGGATAATGGAAAGGCGGGAGGACTGGTTGTACTATCACCGTACGAGATAGTGATTTCTATCCGTATGACCCAAACAGGCCACACAGATCTAAACTGGGATCTATGTCATCGACCCAACTGTACCGATATCTATAAACTGTGATGTCAGAGTAATCATCCTCATAAGTATGTCTACCTATCCAACTACTCGGTCATAAAAAAGAAATTGGTTTTATTATGTTTTTTCAACAATCTCTAAGGTATCAGAAAAATATATCTCATACATGAATAACTACTGATATCATGTATACTTCTGAGATATTCATTATCAAATAATCTCTTATAAACATTTAACTGTACTTTTTCATATAACAAAATTATACGTGTATTCTCTTAGCTTATAATTATATTATTTACATCGTTATTACTATGATGCATTATTTCATATAAAAATACATTTATATAACCTTTATACAATTTCGCTTCCATAACCACCCGCCAAACAATAAGGTAATTCTAAGTCCATTTTTCATTCACACTTTGACCTGAATGATTGTTAGAAAAAGTAATCTTCTAACTCAATACACCCATATGTCTTAAGTTTCTTATGGTTCAAAAATCATGTCATTTGGACTTTTAATTTGGGAGATATGGTCTAAACATTCCAAATTGCTCCTGGATAGTTTCCAGGAACAAAATCCGAATCACATTCTATATTTGAAAATTTTCTTCGGGAATGATGGACATAATTTACCACTTTCATGAAAGTTGTTCTTTCATATGTCTAGTTTTTATAGAAATTTGAATCACCTCATTTGAACTAGTATAACTCAAGTTATGGTTTAAACAACCGGAATTACTCAAGTTCAGGGGACTATTTTGAGACAGATTTCAGAGATAGAATTCTTCCCTTACTTTGATGAATTTTTTGGGTCCAATGGGTTCCAAATTTAGATATACTTATTTCAGGGAGATTTGCTCTTCTAGAAGTATAATTTATCCAGAAATTTGAATCACTCAATTTAGATGATTGAAACTCAACTTATGGCCTAAATACCAAAATTGTTCTGAAACCCAAAACTATATCATAACTGAACCAGAATTGACCTGAAAACAGAGTCTCACTTTGACGAATTTTCTGGGTCTAATCGAGTCCAAATTTGGTTACACTTGTTTCAGGAAGATTTGTTCTCCTATAAGTTTAATTTACCTATAAATTTGAATAACTCAATTTGGATGAATGATGGCCAAGTTAGGGCCAAACAAAAACATGGGTTTAAAAAAAACTGACAACATCTCCCCTAAAACCCAACATTTTTTCTATACAAAATTTTCCTCCATTGAGGACCACAACCATTCCATCAAATATCCATACCTTAAAGATTTATTCCAAACAAGGATTCTACACAAAAAGAGGTATTCTAAACCTCCAAACAAGTATCCATACAAATCCTAACAAGTTCCATACAAAATTCCATACCTTGCTTTTCTTTTTTTCTTCTTTTCTTCTCCTCTTCTTCTTCTTCTTCTTCTTCTTCTTCTTCTTCTTCTCTTCTCTTCTCTTTCTCTTCTTTTCTCTACCGGAGCCCTAGCTTTTTTTCCCAATTCTAAGACCAATTGTTTGGTCTTATCCCATTTTTGGAGTTAAGTCCATGTTTGGCCAAAACCCCTTTTTGCATTATTTTCCACTTTACGGGTGCCTTTTATTTCATCTACATGCAACTCTAATTTAACATATTTCCACTTTTTCATATAAGCTCTTAACTTGATGCTACTTGGCCCTAATCGACAAATTACTACTTACCTCGACCCTTAAATTAATTTCGGGTTTTGCTTATTTTATTTTTTTAGCATTATTTTATTCCGGAAAAATATACATTTACTTTTATTATACCCTAAAAATGATATAAAATTATTAGGGTATAATTTGGGGTATTACATAGCCTACTCACACATATCCCATGCCCTATAATCTCGGGACACTCCAATTACTTTTGAAGAATTGTGTAATGCCCTAAAAATACCCTAGAATTTTTTTTTATAATTTTATTATATATTCCACTGAGCCAACTCGTATATTTTCCTAGAATTGTTAAATGAATATTGAATAAATGATTATATGGCTAAGAGTCAATGCAAATATTATATGCTAAATGAGAATTGATTAGACCCGGAAATTTACCTAAGTGTAAAAGGAAAATTTGAAATTTGTAAAATAAGGACTTAAGGGTCATTTGTGATAAAGAATAAAGGTCTAAGAGTGAATATGGAGAATTTAAATGAAAATAGAGAAAACATGGGGCAAGCTAGCATTTATGAGAACTTAAAAATGCATCTCAGAAGAAATGCCTAAGTGAATGAGATATTTAAAACCAAAAGTAGAAAAATGAGAAAAGAGACTAAGTGTGGAAGGCCAAACATGACCTTACACTTAAATGAGTGATTTAAAGACCAAAAAGTGGTCTAGGGGGAGCTCATTTGAGCAATCCCTTTTTTGGGAGAAAGAGAGGAGAAAATGAAGAAGAGCTAGGGCAAAGTGGGAGATCAAGTTTTGGTTGGGTTTCTTCGTTGCTGGCTGCAGAGATCGAAGCAACTAAGAGTGAAGATTTGAAGAGGCTAAGGGTAAAATCGCCGCGATAACTGATGCTTTGTGTTTGTAATTTAGGAAAACCACGGAATGTGGATAAAAGAAAAGAGGTTTTGTTTTGGTTGTAAATAGTTTTGAGGTGTGAGGTTTTTTGTATTTTTGGTTGAGATTGGTTTGGAATGGTTTTGTCATGTTTGTAAAAGGGAAAATGTTGAGTTTTGAAGAATCTTTGTCAAAATTTTGTAAAAAACCCCTGTTCTTGTTTTGGATATAGATTAAGTTATAATCATCCAAATAAAGTGATTCAAATTGGTAAAGAACCATAAGAGATAGGGTTACAAATTTATAGAAGGGACTATGAGAAAATTGTAGCTCTAAGGCTCTCAAATATGGTCTTAAATGTGAGCTTGGGGAGCTCACTGGTTATGCTCTGTTTTGGGTATTGTTATAGTGTTTTGGCCATAAGTTGAATTTCACTCCGTCAAATTAGAGCTGATTCAAATTATAGGTAAAGAATATATAATTCTAGGGAATAATTTACTTGAAGGAAGTGTGTGCAAATTGATACCCCAAGGGTGCTTAGAAATGTGTCGAGAGTGAAATTTATATACATGAAACTTAGTCTGGTCTTTGCTTTGCAATTGGGTGAATGCGGATGTAAATCCAATAACTTAAAGTTTGGTTTGTTGAAGTGGATGATTCTGAATTGGAGAAGAAACCTTAGAACCATAGCTTTAAATGAGTATAAGAGACCATTACCAAATTATGAGTTAAGACCCTGAAATTGGGAATAATAGTAGTATCGGTAAGTTGGGCATCTTGACCCGGTTGGCATTAAAATCACGAAGTAACAGTTTAGACAGATCCCAATGAGATCAGTTCTAATTCATAATGAAAATAGACTCATAGAGTTATAATTTTCTTGAAGGAATCATGAGAAAAATATGGCTCATGTGTCCCCAGAAAATTTTTCAAGTGAAGAGGTATCGGGTAGACATAAACCCTAACCAAAAACTCCTAGAATAACCTACTAATATGTACATTTGATATTTGTATTTGAATAGGGGCTGATGAGGAGGAAGCCCTCTCATTGAAGTTGAGATTCGAGAAAGATTGGAATCAGCATTGATTTGGTTTGTTAAATCTTCTCCCCATTCTTGTTTCAAGATGAACTATTTATTTCTAAATGTATAAGAAAACATATTGAATTGATTTAGTGAGTTTGAAAGAAAAGTGATTGTGAAATGTTTGCATATGACAATTGCATGATTGTGAAATGAGGCTGTTTATACGATGTGCGTGTGTGCTTATATTTTGCTACTCAAAGGTTTAAGCCTTAATAGAATCATTGACCATTATTCGCGTAAGGATAGATTGGTATACGATAGAGGTGAAAATAGAGTACTCAGAACAATTGGCGATGATGTGTCCTCGGGTCGCGACCCAGTTGCATGTGTTTGCTATTGATTTTAATAACCGGTCGCATTGATGGGGCCGTGCTCTTTGCTGTATAAATCGTTTTATAACGGCACAAAACTGATTAGGTATCATGGTGATTACGAAATATCTTTGTATCTTGAAAAGCATAGATTAAGTGGAACAATAAGGTAGATTGAATTGTGAAGTGGTGAATGATTTGAGATTGTGAAATATTGGAATCGAAGAAATAATGTTTGCCAATGAAATAAAAGAAACGTGTGAAATGCATGATTTGATTAATGAATTTATTGAATATAAAAGTGTATATTTGGGATGATAAATGAACTATAAATGATTGGATATAATATAAAACAAATTACCTATGTATTGTATTGACATTGATCATCTAAAAAAATTGAAAAGTCTTAAGTGATAAATTATGATTGAATTAAACTAAAATGAAGAATGATTTGTATAGAACCGCTAAGCATGAAAATGCTTGTGCTTCTGATACTTTCCAGATATGAGAGTGATAGATGGTGATCGAGGTTGAAGGATCGAGGCGTCGGGCTCGTAAGAAAGGAATTACGGGTATGGTGAACATTGCATTCATATGTATTTCTTTTAACTTTGATATTTTGCGAGAAACATATTGAACTCTGAATATCTATTTTGTACTTTTCACGGTATCGCTACGTCGTGTTTTTACTCGTAGTTACGATAGGTGATTGGGTGAATCTTCGAAACAACCGGGACTAGTTCGGGACACATGGCCCCGGGTCGGTCGAGGAGAATGGGGATCTCTAGAGTGTTTGACAAAACTACTTAGTTGAGGAGCCCAGGCTTCAGGGTGCCGGACCACCGGCACTGCCCGCTACCTCCAGACCACGCCCCAGTTTGCTTTGGCCAGCCTTTCTCATCCGCGTTGGTGGTGATGGCATGGAGGACGGAACCATGGCCGATCTGACGGTCATGGCTGGCACCCCATGTCACAGGCTATTCACTCTGCCTCCAATTGTCTTTGTGATGCATCAGCTCCGCTAACCAGCAGGCAAATTAAGCTATGTTGACATTGTAAAATTTATGGTATAATTGGGCACTCTACTCGGCAATGCGATTATCTATACACCTTGGCACTTGCATCTCTTCCACACACAGCCTTGCACGAACTCGGCATGACGCTAGCTACACCTATGCCTGTTGCAATCCATTACTGGAAATCTAGTAATTCTCTCACTGATTCAATTGGTTGATTAGTTGCCTCACACCATGGCGATATGGGATCTTGATACCTTCGGCTTTCTTCTTGACCGTTACCACAGCCTCTAACAGTGTTCTTATTGGTGATGGTACATGTTTAAATGTTATAACATTGGCTCCTTTAATGCCACTCTCTCCACCATTGACCATTTATTAATGTGAGCACATATGCTTGCAATGTCTAAAAACATAATTTTGTCTCTACTACCTTTGTGAACCTTAAGTGTGTCTATTTTTTACTCTTTCTTTCGGTGTAAGGATTTTCCACCGAGGTCGCTACAGTTCAGTGGTACCAGAGCAGTGTCTATTCTTGGCTGAGGTAAGTCCACTTCAGTCTTCCACCTTAGTTTTGTCTTCTTCAATTCGACCCTCGTTTTCCGCTATCTCCACGTGGCATAGTCATCTAGGTCATTCATCTTTTATATTTTCTGATTTACAGTAATTTTAAATATTTCCTTTCACCAAGAAGAACATTTATGTTCCTTTTCTTGTAACTCCATAATATTAATAAACCCAGCAATTACCCTTTTTTAAAAGTAGACCTCTTCCTTTCATCTTGAACATATAATTTTTAAATGTTTGGATAATGCGTTTATCATGAATTTTTTTTTTTTTTTTATAACTCTTATGTTATTTTTGTTGACCATTACTGAGTATGTAAAAACTGCCCGGATTCACGTCATGCAAATCGAGATGTTAAATTGACCTTTGTGGGTCTTGACGACTTGTTTGAAAACTATTTATCCACCACCATTAAAACACTTTACATGGATAATGGGGCAATTTTTGTATCGGTCCTTTCTGCAAACCATTGGCATAACCATCTCCTTGCACCTTCTACGCTCTTGAACACATAATGGGTATTGTATCTTTGCCTTAGGAATATTGTCGAAATGGGTCTCACTCTCCATCATCCTCCATCATCCCTCTCATTTGCAGACTTTTATTAATTTGCTACGTTATGCCCAATAAATAGAATGCTGTGGTCTTTCCCTTGGATTCTTTTTGAAATGTTGTCAGGCAGCTCTTGACAATCAAACTCGTGTCTTGGTGTCTATGGTTTCCTTGGTTGTGTCCCTATTCTTCTCATAAACTAGATCAGGCTCTAGTCTAGCGTACTCTCGTTGCTCACCTGTTTCAGGTGTCTTTCTCTTTTGACTACACCCTCGAAAAAAAAAATGTTTATTGATATATCTCGAGTTTGTGGAAATCATGATTCACGTTGGTGTCTCTCTCTACTTCCGCCCTGATAACCAGACATAGACTATGTGCTACTTACTTCCTTGTCGACTAGCATCTGCTCCGCCCCCTTCCCTCCCTCCTCCATTTTCCTCCCATCTGATCGACCAGGCAAGATTGTTGCGTTCTTCACTATCCCCTCACCCCTCCTCCCGCTTAGCTGAATCTCCCTTACCCATGTGGCGAGCCTACATCCAAACTACGTGGGGTGTGCTGTCTGCTCAGTCTCTTAAGTTTGCGGCATCTGTTCCAGCAGGCAGTTCCGACAAACTTCTCCATCGCTTCGGATTGTTGAGCCCGACACCATACCACCCTCCTCGTCATGCTGCCGACCCGCACCCATTCTACCCAGCTCCCACCAATCCACTTACTCCCTCTCCCCTCACTAGATCATGATACACGGCTTACTTAAATCGCATCATCAGTATAACCCAAATTTGGCCTCACCACCATCATTCCAAACTATCCGAGCCAATCTTGACTCATATCATCTTGTAAGGTGGTGGTGTCATAAAACGTCGTGTAATATGACGATACCCCTTTACGCATATATGAATCGTAGGAAATTCATAGTGTGATGCTGATTGGGGGCTCTGATACACTAAATTATGACACCTTCCTTGATCGAGCCCGATTAATGGTCAGAGCAGAATCAGGAATGCTTTGATGCCATTAACTTATATCACCCCATAACATACACTTTACGGCTCATTCTTTATATCTTAAACATTGCCTTTGTACTATATTGTGTAGCTTAGCGGATTACGAAATATCATATATACAAGCTCTATAGATGGAAATTTTCAGCGTACAATATTTACATTGTTTACAAAACAATACATATACAAGCCTGTCAAGGGTCTTCGGTGGGCACTATTGATGTGTTGCCTTGGTTGCTATTATTGGAATGTTAGGACTTCTTGTTTAAACTTCCTGTACTACTGGATTAAAGCATATACTAAGCTTATAGCTTAGTGGATCCTTCTATATGGACAACCTACGGTAAGGGTCATCACACTTTAAACACATGCATGGCACTTTCACATTATTTTCCACAGCCATTGCTTTATTCATGTTTGCACATATCATGGCGGTGCCCTCTGTGTGCGTCAGCTGACCATTATTATCATATTCACTTCCATATCATGGCCCCGTATATTTTTTGTATCATTTTACCTTTGCCAACTTTGTTTTTGTAGCGCCTCATATATTGGCATCTTGAGATCTTGTCATTGCTCATATTATATCATATACTTTATACTTTTCCTTTACATATACTTTTCATTTTTCTTTTATGTTCATGATTGCAATACAGCAAACTTGAGAGAAAATTATATGTGCAGAAAACATCCTTTGTCTGAGCATTGATCTCTATGACCAAAAGCAGGGTCGCTATAATGATCAAGCAGGGATCTATGCCATCGACAGCGACCTCGATATCATGCGCCTTTGTATCTTTGCGACAAGCTGTATCCCTAGGCATGCCCTATCTATCTAACTTTGGTCTTAGAGCGAGTGATCTTGTTTTCTTAATCTTTGGAGTGTTAGAGAAAGATCATCACAACCATGTGAATACCTCTGAATCATCAGTGCTGTGCTTATGGGGATATTTCATTTTCAAATAAATCTTCTTTAATATTTACTTGTGCTTTTCAAATAAGGATGGAAGAATCATATACTAGACCTCCATTGATCGTGGGTTATTCGCCTTTGTGAGGACATGGCCATTACTGAAGGACCTCGACATTGCCCGAATTTGGTGTTTTTTGGTCATTTTCCTGCAAATCTAACCAAACACAATCGCACGCATATTTATACGGAAAGAGGCATCTCCCAGTATGTTTCTAGCCAGGCTGAAACCAATCACTGGGATTAAATTTAGGGTTTCAAGCTACAACTTTCAATGCAATAAGTTAGATTGCCACAACACCCCGAACATGTCTCAAAAACACCGTAAATAAAATTCACTTACTTATGAAATGGAGGTTATAATCTTATCACTGGCTTGGGTTTTGCGACCCACACCTCAACAAATCTGGTTGGGATGGATTCTAACTAAACCACAAAAATGGAACCATAATATCTGTACAAGTTCCATAGGTTCCATCACTGTACCCAGCTCTTCTTCTTCTCTTCCACTCTTCCTCTTTCTCTTTCTCTTGGCACATTACACCCATGCTTCCTTCTTGCTGCATTTTGGTCTCCCAAAAATGAGAGACCAATTGATCTTATCCCCATATTGAAGTTAAGGCCATGTTTGGCTTAACTCATTTTTTTTAACTTTTTCCCATTTTTGCATTTAGATCCTTCCTTTCTCTATTATTCTCATTTTAACTTTTCAAAATCTTACTTTGGTATACAATCTTTTCTTCTTATTCATTTTGGGATTCTAAATTTGAAATTTATAGGTACTATCTTTGTATAGATTTGGGTTTTGATTATTTATTTTAAACTTTGTTGCATTAGAAAAAGTATACATTACTTTTAAATATACCAGAAACATGGTATAAAAAAATGTCATAGTAAATTTGAGTGCAATGCCACTCACCATGGGGGTGCGATGATGATCTGCTTTAAACACAGTATCACGTAAGGCAATGCAATAGACATGATCTGATACCTAATCTCTCGAGGTTGTCCCCTCACACCTTATGTAGTGTTGTTATAGGCACGCGGAGGTATCTCCGTTGTAGGCCAAGCCAACCGAAAACTACTTCGGGCGATGTCACTGTGATCTAAAACATATAGCGATGACATGATTGCGAATCTCTGAATTGGAATAGTGATATCGGTAGCTAGTCAATAACCTCTCGTGTCAGGTGCCATAAAACCTACATTTACATGGCGTCCCGATAACATGGCTGCTGGCGCAGATGAAAGTACCGTGAACCATGCATACCATATGTCATTGCGGTGAGAATTACATGCACTCTGGTTATCTCAGGTATCTTGGGAGGAGTATATTGGATGGGTTATGGACCCATGTCAAAGGTACTCTCCACCTACACCCCAATGGAAGAGCTGACTCTAGCTCATTCACAGGTTGAGCCAATAAGCCATCATGGACAGCCTCAGCTATGTCTCTAACAACGACATGGAGTCATTTGTGCATCGTAGAGCATTCGCGGAATGGGCGATTATTTGGAGATGCTCTTCATTGATCTACAAAAGTAGTCGCCGCATTGAAGTCTCCTCACAAGACCATAATTTAGAATAAAAAATAAATAAAAGTAAGCAAACTAATGCATGTATTTGTGTATGGAATGTGTATGTAATAAAAAAAAAGTTGTGGATACGCTTAACGATTATGCTGGCAGATTAACCTGCATGGACAAGTCAAACTAAGCTTAGCATAACTCGATATGTACTTGGCTAGTAATGCCCTTGAAACCTGCTTAGCTATCTGCGTCAAATCTCGTAGTAGTGGGAGAAAGCACGGATACATATGCACTCCGCTTCTTGTTACCAAAGTAAAAGCAAAGGATCCCATCGGTAGCTAAAGAATGAAACCACGCACTCACTTCCAAAAGTGACCTCATACATTAAGGTCTTGGGGTGTTGATCGCTGGTCTTAACCATATGGAAAAAGAGGATCTCACGAGAAACATCGTGGGTGGGGTGTGAACACTATCCCACCTGACTTCTCCATAGAACAAACTTGTCCGTGTGCTAGTTGGTGGATGGAGCCCAAAGGATGGCAACGACATCCTTTAGCGTGATGCGATCTGCATCTCTTGACGGTACATGAACGTGTGTGTGTCACCGGGCGCCATTTGCCGGCGAGACCGGCGTGTGGCCGGCCAATCGATCATGATGTGTGGCGGTATATACCGCAAATCCCGTGCGCGGGATCCGCGTATGGGGCCGAATCGTGGATCCGTCCTCCACATGCGGTAAAGGCTTTTATCTGGCGGTGAGAGTGGAGTACTTTGTGGGAACCACAATCATAAAGCCGGCCTGCTAATTGATTATATATGAATTACATGTTACAATATGTAATAGTATTTGATATTTAACAAAATACATACCTCCTCCATATCTACTAAGTGCTACCTATGTCTGTCCTGCAATACCAATACGGATGGATATGAAGGATCTGCATCATGAAGTGCTCTGAACGTCATATCTGTAACAGATAACTAACACTATCTCGGTATAATTGTTAAAAAAAAAACATTAAGATACTAGTATCATAGTCATGAATGAAATAACTAATTATTAAGGCAATGAACAAAAAAACCACGAATAACAATGATGTATCATTTACTTACATAAGGTACACAAGTCTTTTATAATCCAAGAAATACACATTCGTACATAAGTCTTATACAAAGCAACTACAAACATGACAAGCAAATTGCCTTGAAAAAAAAAATGAGTTAGTGCACATCTTTCATTGAACTTGATTTCTATTATTATAAGACCGCTAATTGTGACCTAGTTGTTTGCACAACCCACATGTGATAGTAGTTTTCCCTTCCCTAACGTCCATTTCATTATGCAAACGGGTTGATTTAAGATGTCCATTGACTATGAATTTCGTGAGCGAGGGAGGTGTACAATCATTAGGACCATCATAAAGATGTCACTCGCTCTTCATTGAATATAAGGATGAGACAAGCTTGCCCAGTATATATGTGATTAAGTAGTGTAGTGGCGAACGAAATAATCGAAAATCAGCTTATCAGTGATGACATCTTTGCCTTAATTCTGCTTCACGGCAAATCCATATATCAGTGTCTTACCACATGTGCATTTCTGGTCATGTAAGTTGAGGTGTTTTGTTCGACCACTCCTTATCTTCACATGAAATCGTCCCTAGATGTGATCGTAGAGAACAATTTCCATTGATCTAGCCTTAACCACACGTGCCTTAATCTGAGCATCAACACATAAGAGTGTACTTATAAATAAATCTGCTGAAATCTAATTTACTTGTATTATATTACTGTAAGTAACTATTAAGGCGGAAAAATGTCAGCGAACTAATATAGTGATTGTAGGATTACAGGAAATTAACATAAGTTTGCTTGTTGCCTCGGATATGTTGGTTTTAATCATGATCCCGTATCCTCGAGCCTCCCGTATATTGAAAGTACCCATAACTTTCAGAGGGATAAGCCTCAGCAGTGTTGTGCTTTAGAATTAATTCCATTATAGACATACTTTATTGAATTTGCATTGTGCGGTCGCTAAAAGCGACTTTGCATGCCAAATTCTTGAGTTTGGCATCTTTTGAGAAGCGAATTAAGCCAAAATTTCTTGCAAGATGATGCATGATCACGGCGGATGCGTGACGCAGATGAGGATCGCTCATTAACGTATAATACTTAGATGTCACGTCATATATAACACATCCTGATCAGTTGAGTTACTCACATTTTACGATGCATGCCAAGAACCATCCCCAACTATCAAGATTCTCGTCTTCTGTAATAGCAAATGTCAATGGAAACAACTGATTAGTTTCGTCACACCTCATAGGCAATTAGTAACGTGTCTTTATATTTCACAAACAAATGTGTACCATCAATACTCAGTATGGGACGACAATGTTCGAACCCTTCAATAGATGGCTTGAATGACCGAAAACGTGTTGAAATATCTCAGTGTTTGGCATATTACTATAATGTTTTCCAAGTACAACACATGCAGAAGTTTGCTTCCTCGACGAACAAACGTGGAAACTTTGTATATGATTGAAAAGTCAACAAATAGCGTCTAAGTGCCTTATGCTTTCCATCAGTACCTTTTAACATGATCATTTGTAATACAGTTTCTCCCGTCACACTTGTTTGAATAGCATTTCACAGACAATGTGGTGTGCCCTTAATTCCCAGTAATATGATGCCAAACAGATTTAGGAATACAATTGATGATGATGCTGGTGACGGGATTGACCTGTGAGTTAGTGGCCCAGCACTTTACCCTCATTTATTGGCCCAACAAGCCAGCAAGTTTCTTTCACAAGCATGGCATGTAGCTTCCATGGACATTGACATTCTTAAGCCTTCTTACATCTTAAAACTAACAATTTTTTGAGGATGCAACAACCACAAACTCTTGGTGTACTTTAATTGATTAAATATTTGCAACCTCATGCAAATCAAATTTGGAATTAAAAACTTGGCTAGCTACAAATTCTCCACTTGAGTATCCGATAGTATGTTGCACCCATGGAGTCCAATAACTTGATATAGCATTATCAAAGTTTTCAACATGTTCAAATTGAGGTGATGGTGGTTAGTGATAATGAACAAGGGATGACTCATACGGTTTCTCGGCATACGGATGGCTGATACATCCGCAGATCATTGTATCTTGAGAGCTATATATCCCTTGTCATTCTCCCGAAGCTTGGTTGAGAGAGAAGTGGGAAGGGTTGATAAATTTAAATGGCTTGTATTATCCTCAGTCTCCATTATATTCTTCATCAACATCTTTTTCAGAGTTAACATTAGCTTCGTCATATTCATAGTCTTCATCATTTGTATATACTCCACATTTGTTGAATATCAAGAATATTGGCAGCTTTGCAGGCTTACAACCACTCGAATTAAATTCGACATTATAATTTTTAGGGAATAATAAATCTGTTTAGTCACCCACAGATTGATTAACTTGTGGCTTGACTCTAACGACCTCAATATACAATTTAATTTCCTCCAAGCTAGTTGTGTTAACCATGTTCAACATTCAGTACACACTACTGTCATCCTATATTGGAAAATGTTGGAACCTATTTCCACTTTTTAAGGGATACTTACAATTGAGGACTAATTTGAACATTTGTTTGTCAATGGTTGTCATTGAGTATATCATATCACCTAACTGTTCAAACGTGTAATCAATCGGTACATCCAAAGGCACAATGATAGCTTTGTTCCCGACATATTTGACATATATTTCAGTCCTCAATAGATTCCCATTGTAATAACATATCACAGGAATAGTGGAAACAGACATAATTTGTCCCGCCCCACCGTCTCTGGCGAAGATAGGGGCGCTGTGACGTGGACTGGACTCCTTTACTGACTTTCAACATCAAACATTTCACAAGCAAATCCATATATCAGAATATAACTTGTAAAACTACCACCGTAGTGGTGTTTAAAATGTCTTGTACATATACACGCCTGAGTCCCATTTACTTGGGCTTATACAAACTCCACTATTACAAAAACTGTACATTTACATTACAAAACAAAATAAAAAAACCTACACCAGGTGGACTCCTATCATATGTGGGCTCTTGCGATGCACTGCCTTGACGCCCCATTCACTTTACACGTATTTAAAACATCCGCTGCCTTATAACTTAACGGGAAATGTGATAACATATATGACCACTTGAAGTAGTCCACTATTATAGGATACATATAACATAATGTATATGTCAAAGTTTTCATATAACATAATTTCATATCTCCCGTAGAAGTTCAGAACAGAGATCTTGTATAGAAGGTACCTATAGGTACATTACAAAACAGAACTGATTTCTTATGCTTTCTTATTGTTCATTTATCCATATTTTTATCATATAAATGTTTGCATATGTCATATTATTCGGATAGACAACATATAAGTATTTGCCCATATGTGACCTAAGAATAATGAACGATAGAGACACAACACAATAGGTACCCAAAGGTACGATATAAGATCAACGTATACGTGCCTACCCATGCAATGTATGTCGAGCACCAGCGTGAGTGCCAAGACTGACGTAGATGTGCTTACCCACGTAACAGAAGTGTCGTAGCACTAACAGAATGTCGGGCACCAACGCAGGTGTCTGGCCCGGCCCGCTATTCGGCCTAAGCGTGCATACAATTATATG
Organism: Tetrastigma voinierianum; assembly: GCA_016808115.1. Classification (NCBI taxonomy): domain Eukaryota; kingdom Viridiplantae; phylum Streptophyta; class Magnoliopsida; order Vitales; family Vitaceae; genus Tetrastigma; species Tetrastigma voinierianum. The sequence goes on along the minus strand of JAEQBH010002680.1, from coordinate 158,598 downwards.
TCTTATAGAGCTTGTTATATTTTTATTAAACACATTAGCAAATGAGGGCAAGAAACAATGTTTGCCCTACTACCGATTCGCTTTACCTCGGCGGCGAGGTCCAAAACATTTTTCATATAATTTTTATACTTGTACGAACCCTTTCATTCACTTATTAGGATCCTCATTAATCCAATGGATGATTGTTAATTAATCAAGAGAGAAACCAAATAGACTTACGTGTACGCCTAGGCGGCAATGCTATGCTTGTATGGTTAATCGCTTGTAACACTAAATATACCCTAGTCGTTTTCAGCATGTTTATGGTATTTTGTAGGTATAATTTGAAATTTTCGTAATTTAAATTGCAAAACGTGAAATCTGAGAAACCCGAAAAATTATACAAGACATAAGGACAAATTTTTAATTTGTCAAAATGGGACATAGAAGTCATAAGATAAGAAGACTATAGGTTAAAATATAAATAACATAACTTGTGGAGCAAATAGAAAAGAGTTGAAGGACCAAAGTGCAATAAAAGGAAATTTAAGTCAAATTAATGCATTCTTGTGGCCAAACAAGGCCTTATGAAATGAGATCAAATAAGACCAATTTCTTGGTCTTCATTCGGGGCATTTTTGGAGAAAAATGTGAAGTAAAGAGGAGAAGAGAAGTGTAAGAAACAGAAGAAGAAGAAGAAGAAGAGGGAAAGGTGCAAGTGGGAACTTGGATTCTGGTATGGAAACCATACTGTATGGGATTCAAAACTTTGAGTATGGAAGTGTTTCAGATGGATATTAGTGGTTCCATTTCTAGGGTTTAGTTAGAATACATCCTAACCCTAGATTTTTTGAAAGTCGGGGTTGGTAATACCCTTATTTCAGACAAGATGAGCTAGGAACTTCCTCAAAAGGGATTCTCGGTGCAAGATGTATGGATACCTGCTTTTCAAAGCTGTAGTTAACCTAAAATCTCTACAAGTATTTGAAGTAAATTGGAAACCCTAATTGGATCTCTATGATCTGCATTGGATTGAGAGAAACACACTGGGAGATTTTTTTGTATAATATATGAGTTTTCCTTTGTTTTTGGTTGAATTTCTGGAAAAATGGACCAAATGAGCAAAAATCTAGGCAAGTTGTTGGGGTCCTAAGATGCGGCGTAGAGAGCCACGCAGCGGTGAAGGCCCATGCCAAGGCGTGGCATGCCACGTCGCGGCGTGGCCGTCCGCTACGCTGCAACAAAGAGCTTCGCCATAGCAAAGCAGTACTTCACTACGACAAAGCCACTGTTCACAACATGAAAAAAATGTTGTGTTTTGTTTTGTTCTGCTATTCCGTTATTCCAAGGACTTGTCCATTGGACTAATGAGGATCCTATAAGTGTATGAAAGGGTCCATTCATGTCTGTATTGTAAAGGAAAAACTATACCGTACCTTGCTGCCTCGGCGGAGCGAAGATGATGGCAAACTAAATGCCTCTATGATAAGATAGTAAGTTCTTGAACACATCTAATTGTAGGACTGCCTAAGACTAGATATGGAATGACATGACATTTCTGTTACGTGGGTAGGCACGTTCCGACCAAGGCTTCTAAGACTCCCGCTTAGGCTACTACACCTCTCATCAGATCATACCTTGTATTTATCATGGTTTGCGGTCCCACTCATTTCTTATTACTGATTTAGGTAATCCAACAATTATATGATATGGATCTGAATAACAAGTAATGTACATCGTTCTGCTTTGATTATACCTACGGGTCTATGTATAAGTATAAGTTCTATAGTACCTACGGGTACTTTTGTACAAGTATAGGCTCTGTAACTCCTCTGGGAGATCTGAACAAGTATAAGTATAAGTTCTATAGTACATACGGGTAATTCCGTATAAGTATAAGCTGGTTAACTCCTACGAGAGATCTGTATGAGTATAAGTATGCTATAAGTACAAGTATATGTATAAGTTTGTTATATGAATTCATGATAAATCCCGTATCTCGCACGTATATCTCAAGTATCGTTATATGCTTATCAGACAAAGAAAGTATCAATGCATGCCAGACATATATAAGTCATATGTTTCACCTGGGCAGCTTAGCATGGGTTTTTAATCCGAGGTACAGTAGAGGACGTCTCGCTGATCTCCGTGACACCGCCGGGACCAACACACTAAAGAGGGAGTACATCACTGTATGGTTTTGATAAAGCTAAGGATTATTTACATGTAAATATACGCTTTTTTGCAAGTATATAGAATAGACACAGACTATATGTATTGATATCGTAAACACCACTACTATGGTAGTTTTATTTCAGATATGTTATCAGACCGCTTATAAGACTCGGGGCCCACCAACGTCTAAAAAGGTGTGAAGAGTCCCAAGACAACCGCACTCCCTTCATCCGCTTAAAGTGGGAATTAGGCGTGACACTATTACGCCAGCACTGCAGCGCGTAAACTCATGCTGCCCGCCTAGGCACGGTGTGGGGATTCCACCCAAAGTGAGCTCCACGCCAGTGATGACCTCCTACGCCAGCGTAGGGTGCTCTGTATTTAAAGCATACAAATGGCCTCGATTTTGGGCCCTTTCATCGAAAGTTCCTTCCAAATCAAAACCAACTCAACCAAAACTCAAAATAAACCATAAAACTCATCTTATACCAACCAACAACATTTCTAATAGGATTTTTTCTACACAACTTAGATAAAGAGGGATTTTCATACATATAGGTTCCAAACATGAATTCCAAACAATTCCATACCAAAGTTCCAGACATCACATAAGAAATTTCCAAACCTGGATTTTCTTCTTCTTCTCTTCTTTTCCTTCTCCTTACTTGAACAATTAGGAGCCAAAAATGGCTTCTTCTTCTTCAACTGTGAACCCTAGATCTCCAAAGCGAAATGAGAACATCTCTTCTCATAAGACCAAGTTTGGTCTTATCCTATTTTTGCTCAAAGTTCCTCATTTTGCCATTAAGTCCTCTTCTTCATTCTATTTGAAAATTAACTTGTCATATTTCCAACTTAGCATATAATCTTATTGCGTTATGACCTTTGGGTCCTAAATGTTAAATTACCAATTTACCCTTAATACTAAATTTCCAAAAAATGAAATTTTTACTTATATCATACCCTAAACATGTAATAAACTACTAGGGTATAATTTAGGGTGTTACATAATTGACCTATACAAAATGGTCCCAATAAATTAAATAATATAAGAGGTTATTATCCATATCATTTTAACAAGCATGAAGCAATAGGCCCATAAGAAGGTAGACAAATGAAAATGTCCCACATTAAATACTAATGGGTCTTTATGTATTTTTTTATACTTTCAAATAAATTGAAAAAAGAGACCAAGATATCGAATTTAGGGGAGGGTTGCATATTGATATTTACTTTTAGGAAAGAGTAAGAGAGATATGCTTTAGTGAGGTAGGCAAGACTCCACCCCTTCTCCTTTAATAAATTCATTATATGTAATATAATTAAATTTAATCATTTTGTTTTATGATTAATTTTTAAAGTTTAATATATAAATATCATTATATACAATAATATAAATTTGAAAATATTGTCTTAAAACCTAACTCACTAATAATATAAATATAAGATTTTTAACGCTTTAGGTATGTTTTTTCCATATTTTTCTGATAAAAATAGTGATTCTATGAAGGCTTTTTGAACGCCACGCCAAAAAAATGTTTATAAGGAGTTTAGTGTAAACGCAAATTTGCCCTTCTTTGATCCTTTAATGATTATCTTAAGTATGATTTTGATCTTTAATGACTATCTTGATTTGCTTCCAAATTTAACTTGAAACTCTTTTTGATTTAAAAGTATTAGTATATTTGAGCTAACAAAATTGTCATCCTTATTTTAACTTGAATATATACTTCTTCTTTTTTTCCATTAAAAAAATTGATGCATTTATATTTTTGACAAACCATGACCCTAATTCTTCCTAAACTTGCTTTAAAGGGTTTTATGACTACCCAAACTTGGTTTGAAGTATTACTTTAGAAGGAAAAGGGAGGAGGGGTTGACTAGGGTTAGGGTGGTCACTTTAGTAAATTTAAAGTGAGAATATCATAAAAACATTTAAATTATTTGCCTAAATTAATATTTAAATTTGGGTTAACCCAAAACAATATTTCCAAGTTACAACTAATCATGCTATAGATATGCTTTACAAATGAGATTTTGAATATGTTTGGTTCCAATTTTTAAATAGTTTAGGACGACCCAATATTTAATAAAAAAAAAAATGTGACCTAAAAAACAGCTACCATGTCACGCCCCGAAACCTACTCTAGGGGCATGACTGTCAATTCACACCCTCAAGTCTTCAACCCGAAGGTTTGAAGTGTGAAATGACACTAACCTTCCTCAGGAATCGATTTGGCTCAATTACCAATCACCTTTTCGCAAAGAAATGCAACTTTCTAAATCTCAATATCAACTTTAAGAAACCAATACATCAACCTGCTATACTTATCCAAATAACTTCAAACTCAAATATTCTAAACAGAACTAAACTTTAACATCTAAACAATGTCCCAAGAGAATTTTTAAACAAATATTCTAATAAAACCATTTTCCCGTCTCTAACTGGCTACCGCCCGAACTAAGGGTAATTAAAATTTTAAAAAGAATAAAGTATGAACTCAAAGCCCAATAAGAATACTAATATATTTTCAGCTGATCAATAAGTTTTCAATTATATAACAACAGAGCCGCTTTTCATCAAAACTTTATCGCAAAGAGCGACATTAATAAAATATACTTTAAAACATTCTCACATCATTTCCAACCTGGCCATATCAAACGCGGATCCAAACAATTTCATATCAAATTTCAATTCAAACACTTTCATATCAAACCAAAAATCAAATACATTTCAAAATATATATTTTCTGGCCATCAAATATCAAATGGTGCCTAGTCATGTGGGACTTTCAAATGAAGCATCCGCAATTGCTCTTTAAGGTGGATCTAACCAAACACTACCAGCACTAAAGAATCAACCAACCCCTGTGGCGCCAGGTTCAAATCAATTACATTCTACCAAGAATGGGAAGGTCAATTATTATATTCCATCGACATGGTCGGTCAAGGTCAACTATTGGCCCTGCTGATTGCAATGAACTAATCAGAAATAAATATTTCATTCAAGCTTCAAATTATAAAACATCATATCTTCTCATTTTCTTTCGTAAACAAAACAAATCTCAAAAGTACAATCATACAAACTACTTTTTTTTTTTTATCCATGGATAATCAAATAAATAAAACAAGTGAAACTTTTCATAAACCAATATTATATATAATTCAGTTAAAACAATTTTTATCCTCAAATGAAGTAAAAACAAACAATTTTTTTTTTAAATCTGCATTAATATCCCTTACACGCATATATATAAAATAATAATTCTTCAAAAGTCGATTGTAATCCCTACCCCAGCGAGTACTCAAAAGCTTCTGAAGCGCTTAATCCCAATAATTTCACCTCAATGAAATATTTCCTCCTAAAATACAAGGAAGAGATTGTCACACATTTCTATTTTATTCTTAAACTTTCATAATTCTGATATTATTCTTAACAATTATATTATTTTTGTTCACCTCAAACATATTGACAATTGTTTAAATGATAACTATTTGAATTAGGTAGTTTTACAATTTATAAACTCATATTCCTTTCTGATCTTATTTAATAATTTATTTATTTTATGCTCTTAACTGAACTAAATCTTTTACTAGAAAGAAATAATATTAATACTATTTTACAAATTATATTATTACACAATACACATATAGCCTTTTTACCTAACAATATCATACTTGACAACAAGTATTATTAACGGATCTTATTTCCTATAATTGGCAAATAATTATTCTTAATCATATTCCTTATCTAATAAAATCTCAATCCTTAATAAAAATACGATTTGCCAAAATACATATATATCTTTAAATACTTATCAAATACAAATATTTATACAGAATTCAGCCTTTTCAAATTTATCCTATTTATTTATCATTATTTTCTTTCAAAAATTATCCTTAAATACTTTTTCATTCTCATACTCAAAGTAATTCAATATGACACCATCAATCCTTATTTTATTTTATTTCTAAAAACGAAAGTTGGGTAATTTAAACTGACTTCTTCGTGTTCATCTAAACGAAAAGAAAATTAAAGAATCTATATATCAAAGAAATCTAGAAAATAAAATACAAGATCTTACTCTGTGATAAACCTGCTCTTCAACCCTAGATCCGAAGTCGACGCCCTTTAATTCTACCCGTCAGAGAGAAATTCAAAGATGAATAGAAATGATTTTCTTATTTTACTCCAATTTATACTTGGGGTATTTGTTAGAAAAATTACCTTTTTACCCCTCTTTCATTAAATTAATTAATTAATTACTAATTGAATTACCATTATTATTTTCATAACGTTCTTTCATTAAAGTAATCAATTAATTACTAATTGAATTACCGTTATTATTTTCATAACATATGCCTATAAAAATTCCTGTAATTATTATTTTTCGTAACTTATACCTATACAAATTCCTATCATTATTATTTTCCCTAACTTATACCTATACAAATTCCTGGGTGTTACATACCAAACAAGGCTTTATACACCTAAAAAACAGTTAACAAACAAACAAGGCCTTATGCACCTAAAAAAAAAGCTACCAAACAATGTCTTATGCACTCCATGTTTGTTTCTCGATAAAATATAGGTTTAATCCCCACATTATAAAAAATGCACACTAATAAAACTAGCAATTTAAGAAATTTTCAACACAAAAACATTCAAAGGTGGGAGGGTTACCTGCTATGGAGTCAATTGGAGTTCTAGAAGACATATTATGGAGCAAAAGGCAATTGATTTCCAAGCCCTAACAGTCGTTGAGGGAGGAGCGGGTTACTCACGAGAGAGCAAATGAGAGAAAAGCGAGAAATGGGGGAGGAAAAAGGCTGGTAAGATTATGAAAGTGACAATGCCGCTGTTCATGACAACGGTAATTCAATAAATGATAATGTCGTTGTCCATGGCAACGGTAAATTACTTCAAGTTTGTTAAGCCGCTATTCATGACAGTGACAATTGACTTACTGTATATCCAACGTGGCCCAAAAGCACTACTTCGGATAATACTTTCAAACTAAAATTCATTTTGTAATTTTTTTTTTAAAAACCCTATTTTAATCCAAAAGTCCACATCAATGTTCTCATCAGCGCCTAACCCTGAGATGTGGATCATCCAAGGCACATTAGGATGGCGTACTCCTCCTGTTCGAACCGGGGTTTAGTGCAAACTCAAATTTGCCCTTCTTTGATCCTTTAATGATTATCTTGAGTATGTTTGATCTTTGATGACTATCTTGATTTGCTTCCAAATTTAACTTGAAACTCATTTTGATTTAAAAGTATTAGTACATTTACTATAATTTGTTATCATGAGAATCATTGGGCTAACAAAATTGGCTCAAAAATTTCCTTATGCAACCATAAAATATCAATACCTACCTTAAAGACTTAGATTAATCATGGGGTTCTTGTAAGATGGTCTCTTTAAGGTGTTAATGACTATAAAATTTCATACACTTAAGTCATCCTTATTTTAACTTGAATATATACTTCTTCTTTTTTTCCATTAAAAAAATTGATGCATTTATATTTTTGACAAACCATGACCCTAATTCTTCCTAAACTTGCTTTAAAGGGTTTTATGAGTGTTTCAACTCTACCCAAACTTGGTTTGAAGTAATTACTTTAGAAGGAAAAGGGATGAGGGGTTGACTAGGGTTAGGGTGATCACTTTAGTAAATTTAAACCGAGAATATCATAAAAACATTTAAATTATTTGCCTAAATTAAGATTTAAATTTGGGTTAAGCCAAAACAATCTTTCCAAGTTACAACTAATCATGCTATAGATATGCTTTACAAATCAGATTTTGAATATGTTTGGTTGCAATTTTTAAATAGTTTAGGACAACCCGACATTTAATAAAAAAAAAATGACCTAAAAAATAGCTACCAAACAAGGCCTTATGCACCTAAAAAATAGTTACCAAACAAACAAGACCTTATGCACCTAAAAAAACAGCTACCAAACACAGTATCATGCATCCAAAAAAACAGCTACCAAACACCTTATTATGCACCCAAAACAACACCTACCAAACGCAGCCTTATGCACCTAAAAAACAACTACCAAATAAGGTCTTATGTTCTCTATGTTTGTTTCTCGATAAAATATAGGTTTAATCCCCACATTATAAAAAATACACACTAATAAAACCAACAATTTAAGAAATTTTCAACACAAAAACATTCAAATTTAGGAGGGTTACATGTTATGGAGTTGATTGGAGTTCTAGAAGACAAATTATTAAGCAAAAGACAGTTGATTTCCAAGCCCTAACGGTCGCCGGCAAAGGAGCGAGTTACTCTCAGGAGAGCAAATGGGAAAAATGAGAGAAACTTATGGTTAAGGCCGACTGTATTGGCGAACAACCCAGAATTCAATAAATGATACAACGGCAAATTAATTCAGCTTTATTGTTCGTCATTCATAATACCACTGGGCCTCATCGAGCATCCGTCTCAAAGACTACTTTTTAATGGGGCTTCAAACTAAAATTCATTTTGTAATTTTTTTTCAAAAACCCTATTTTTATCCAAAAGTCCACATCATGGCCTATTTTGCTTTAAATTCCCACGTTCCAAACACGGTCTCTTAGAATTGATTCTTAAATGCAATACCTATCAGTTATTTTTGCTGATATTTTGGAGCTGTGTGGTTCACGTAATGGGTGACCTGACCCCATCCTATTCTTGGCCATCTTTTTTTGGTGTTCTATCATTTTCATAATTAATAATAATAACAATTGATGTAATAAAGTCTTTAAAAAAAGGAAAAAAGAAAAGAAAATTGATGTAATAAAAAAATAATAATAATAATCTAAAAAAAGAGATGTAGTTTGGAACTTGGGACCATACCATGCTGCTCTATGACAGTAAAGGTACGGTTGGACGTAAGCACAAACATCATTTATTTTTTGAAATTTCCGATTAAAAATAAGATCAAAAGGTAATAATGATTGCAAGAATCTAAATTTCTAAAAAAAGAAAGGGAAGATTTTAATTTTCTAATATGGAAACTGAACGTGAAGAACAGAGAATGAAGCAAAATTAATATATTATTACTATAATGATAAAAAAATTATAAAAATGTAAGATTATAGAGGTGGTGAAGTGATGGGACTAGTATGGAGGCTTTGGCAAGTTGACATTAGGTGGACAAATTAATTGCTATTTAAATAATTAAAATTGTGGGGACCAAAATAGTAAAATACCACGAATCATCCATGAGTCATGACCTCTTCTTATCTAGTTAATGAGCCTTGCCTTTCACATGCCCTACCTTCCTTTTCAACATATTCACGTTGATGTGACTGGTGGAATGTCGGTTTTAATAATATATAAAATTTATTTTAAGTATCACTCAAGAAAAAAAAAAATTATAAGAGAAAAATAATTTCATTCATTTCAATTAGAAATATATGGATAAAAATATAAAATTAAAATTATTAAAAGTCATAAAAGATGAATAATATTCAGGTTAATAAGCGTGAACAAAACTTATATATTCGAGCAATGGTACTTTTTATATATCTGATATTACTATTATAATTGTATCATATTCACCAAGATGTAACACGCAACGATCATCACATGCATTTATCTTTAATCAGGAGAGATTTTGCTTTGCTTCAATCAATCAAAACACAAAATAAACGACGCACTACGATAACGAAACCAAATCGCCTTATCGGGCGCCGATACAACCAATCTCGTCGCACTAAAGACAAAACAACCACACACGCATCAAGACGACGATAATCATACACGCACTGGGCGCGACGACTAAATCAAGAAAAATACAATGAAACCCGTATCCGTACAAGAACTACTTTATCGAAAAAAAAATACTAGTGTTAGACGCAGGTGTCGATTTCAGTCTCAAGAATGACAAAAATCACCTCTCATTACTTGTGTTGTTTTTGACTCAACAGTAAGTTTCAGAAACGCCCACCCCTTACTTCCAACCACTGAACTCTTTGTGCGATTTAAATAAGAATTACATATTACTCATCATCATACATAATTTATGTGATAAAGCTTGACATTTCAAAAAACATCATCATACATAATTTATGTGATAAAGCTTGATGTTTCAAAAAAGACAAGACACAGGAAGGGAAGGGGTCTCGTTCGATTGAAGGAAGAGGGTCCTAGCCGAAGTTCTAAGAGATATAGCTTTATTAAATCAGAACTAAAGCCTGGGCTTAGTTGTTAAAAAAAAAAAAAGAAACTGCATTTTAATTATTGATGAAAAATGAAATAATTTTTTTTTAAAAATTAAATTTTTCGTCACATTAATTTATTTGTGATTATATTGTTCTATAAAAGAAAACACATAAGATACGTTGAAGAACATGGTTCTAAAGTTCCTTTCAAAAATAACTCCTAAAAATCCATTTTTCAAAAAATAGGTATATTATTTTAAGTACAAGCACTTCAATATCAAAAACACCATGCGAAGACTCATAACTTTCGACCCAAACCCACTAGATCCAATGCGCCTAAAGATCCAAGACACCCATCGCTTGGGCTTAACTGCATCACTGTAAATTCAACACCATTAATGATGAATCGATACGATTAACTATCATTAAACTGGGTTCGGGGTGGGAGGACTTAACTAAGCCCGTGATAAACTGGCCAACCCGCGACGCGACAAATCGGTCGTGTTTACAGACACGCTTAACCCGCGATAACCCGTTTAATTGCTTTAAATAAAATTAATAAATTAATTCTTTTTTTAAATTAATCATTTTTTTTAATAACAAACTACATAGAAAATTTATCATTTTTTAAATAAATTAGTATTATTACATTTTTGTGTTAGTTTGTTAGTTTTATGAAGTTAACATTTTTAAATAAATGCGTAAATGATAACTGGTGGTTTACCGCAAATGGTCAAACGGTGGTAAACAGTAAATGGGTCAAATGAGTGGTTTATCGTGATAACTCGATCTAACCTGAACCTAAACCCGCTTTAAAATTAGACGCTAAACGAAGTCAGAGCCGCACCCGCTTATTAAACTGCCTGCGGTTCGCGCTTTCGATTTTTTACCCGTTTATTAAACGCGGTCAGGTAATGAAGTTTACATAGTTTTTCACCTCACTGTTCATGAACTCAGAACCGTTTAACCCAACCCAACACGTTTGACACCCCTAGTTTAAACCTCAATGTGGCCCAAAACAGTATGTTACCTTAAAACCATACGGGAGCTACTCAGACGGGAAAGACCTGCATCCTGTTTGAAGTCTCGAGTCTCATATCCGGCTGTCTTGCCGCTTACAAGATATTCATTCACGGATCTTTTAATTCATCACGTCTCTAAACAATAATCCTAAATGAGGGAGAATTAGTCTAGATAAGGAAGGTCAAATTTTATCACTAAGTTGGTGAAACTATCTCTCAAAAAATAAAGGTGAATTAGTTTCTGATAAGGAAGGAGAGATTCTACCACCAAAATCACAAGATTACCTTTCCATGAATCAAGGAGAAATTCAAGTATAAAATAAAAACTCCCCACGAGGGAGCGTATGAAACCGAGAATCGGCCCCACGTCATTTTCCTTCTTTCCATTCTTCGCTAATCCTAAAGACGGAGAGCGACGGACACCGCGCCGCTAGATCCTTTATTTTGTAGGTTTATACCAGACCGCCACGCCCCAAAGGTCGACGTAAATCCAGCAATCGGCCAATCATCGCATGTAGAATCAAACAAAAGTCTCATCGACGATGTGCAAGGGTCAGCCCGACAGCCATCCGACAGCCCTTCGCCACCAAAGAGCACCGACCCGCTCCTTTCCTACGTCCGATCTGGGCTCCCGACACAGTGTAATGACTAGCAACCTAGTGATCTAAGCGCTAGAAGATCAATTTCTTCTTTGGCATCAAGATATGGAGAAGAAACAAGAGGAGCAAGCGAGACAAATGAAGGAATTACAGGAACGCGCTGAGCACTTACTGCTTGAAAACGATCGTCTATGGTCCCAAGTAGAGAAAAAGCGTGATCTTGACGAGAGAGACACGCAAGATAATGGTTAAGCAAAGCATCCAATTGTTCGCATTAAAGGAAAGAAGCCCATCGCCCTCGACAATGTAGATACCTCGGCAGACGACGAGCTATCCTCAAGCAGTTCACCAAATCCCTCCCCAGCAAAAAGCAAAAGCAACAAAGATAGATCACGCTAAAGACACTCACATCACCCTACATTCAACAATTCTGATGGTGGTACGTTCCGCCGGGCAACGAGCCTAAGTCAGAATTAGCCAAAGCAAGCGCCCGGAAACACATTTACTTTACCTACCACCACAATGCCCATCAAACCGATGATCCGGCCGGAGTAAGGTCTGCGCTTCATATGCTTACACAACATCCGGTCCCAATGACATACTCTCTTTGCCCTTAAGGCAACACATCCTTGATTACAAGCCACCACGAGGGTTCATCATGCCAACCTTTGCTATGTTCAATGGCTCCATCGATCCTTATGACCACATGCTTCACTACAATCAAGCGATGACTCTGAACGCCGGAAACAATCACCGTCAGTCTTCTCGCTAGTCTCCAAGGGCTAATCCTCAACTTGCTACACTGCCCCTAGTAATTTAGTAAATCTAATTCAAAGAAGCTGTGACTCACATTCATCTCCCGCACTCGCTAATACTAAGAAAAGAGGGATATTAGTTTCGCACTATAATAAAGCAAGAAAAGGAAAACATACGGGACTTCACCGTGAGATCTGCCATAACTGGCCCAACAGGGTAGGTTAATAAATACGGAAGCAACTTACGTAACTTCGTGAAGAGCTTCACGCCGCCTACTCCGTTCTTCCACTCATCGTTTTTAATTCGGGCCTTTAATTACAATGGAAAGAGGCTGCATGATGGGCAGACAAATATTCAACCCTAGAAGATAACATCTGTGCAGTCTCAAACAGTCATGATCACGAGCAAGCCAATTGAAAACAACAAGCCAGAGGGGAAGAAGCCACCTAAGTTCGGCCAAGGGCAGGGCAAAAATCAAAAGCGACCCTGAGACCAACCTCAGAAGAAAAGGGAGCCCTCGCAATTCACTCCTCTGAATATCACCTATGAGAGGTTGTTGTCCCTCATTTGTGACTTGCTAGATTTTAAATGGCCTGCGCTAATCCAGACGGACCCCTCTTAGAGAAACCCATCCACGCAATGCGATTACCACAGGGATCATGGGCATGAGACCAATAGGTGCTAAAGCCTAGAATTCCTGGTAGAAAGACTGATTAAAGCGAGGCACCTCAGAAGATATATTAGGGAAGTTGACCCGAGGAGGAATCTGCACCTACAACAGGCAAAATCACAACCGACGCAATCGCATCGCCTGAACCTAGGCCTGCCATAAACTATGTGTTAGGATGGCCGCTTAACGACCAGTACCAATCAAAACGCCAACAAAAAGGCTCCTGAGAGCAGCCACGTTCAAAGCCCGGGTGAACCCTGTCCACATAAGTGGCAGCCGGGAAGATACCAAGCCTATAGACAACCCCATATCCTTTCCCCCAGTAAACCCTAATAGGGTAATTATACCCCGTTACAAGGCACTTATACTCACTTTTTGTATTAATGGCTTTGATGTGCACATGGTAGCAGGCAGATCCTAGTAAATACGCATACTGTGTAGTCGCCCTCTTCAACCAGATGAAGCTTTCGCAATGTTGAATCGGCCTGACGAATCCTCCGGTTTCCCCAACTACAAGAACAACCATGACACTAGGAGACATCACACTTCTTGTACAAGCAGGGCAAGTAACTAACCATGTTTTATTCTCAATTGTCGACAATCTGGGACCATACAATTGCATAGTAGGCAAGGCCCGGCTGCACTCGATGAAGGCCATCCCTTTAACATATCATCAAATGGTCAGTATTTAACCAGTGCGAGGCAGGTCGATCTTCTAAGCAGCCAGCTGGCCACACTACAATGCTACCAATTATCCATGTGGCAATAGACAGAGGAAAAAGGTTCAGGCGTTCTTCCCCTCGGGGATCGCATTCCCGCATAACAGCTACACCTCGCCGCCCAGGTAAGGGAGGAAGAAAAAGAACTGGCTACTGTGGATCCTCGATAAGAATAAATAGCTGACATGCTCCGAGAAACTCACATATGCTGCACTGCTATCCAAGAAAGAAAAGAACAACCACGACACGCATTGTCGGAACGCTGACATATTCGCCAGAGTCACTTCCTGACACGGCCTGATCGAATCTTTCAACATCGGGCTCCTCATAAACTAATGTGATTGTCACGCAGCTTACCGAGGCGTAAAAATAAGGCATTCCACCAGATCGCCATCGACATTCAAACAAAGGTGGACAACCTGCTGAGTACAGGTTTTATCAGAGAGGTGAAGTATCTCGAATGGCTCGCAAATGTAGTAGTCGTCCCGAAGAAGGGCGGTAAATGGAGGGTATGCATGGACAATACAGACCTCAATGAAGCATGCTTTATAAGGCGCCTCGTCACGAATGGGACAAATCGCGATGCTCTATCGGGCATGGACGCCGTCGCTCGGGACGCCTCTCCTGGGCTTATCACCAAATTCCAATGCACTCGCCTGATGTAGAGAAAACGACCTTCATTACGCCACACGGGCTATACTACTACAACATGATGCCCTTTAGTTTGAAGAATGCCGGGGCAACCTATTAGAGGACTGATGACCAAGATATTACGACCACTTATTGGCAAGACAATGGAAGTCTATATAGATGATATGCTTCCCAAGACCAAAGAACGCCCATCATATCGGCACTCAGAAGAAACTTTTCGAAAGTCACACGAATCCAGATAACCCGATCCCAAAGCGCGGTGTTCCTGAGTTAGTTCTGCAAATTCCTAGGCTTCATGGTGACGCAGAGGGGGATTGAAGCCAATCCCATTCAACTCACAATCTTCCTCCATTGTATACTCAAACTTTTCATTATGCTTCAATTTCCACCCAAACCCACTTGTGCACATCTCAAATGCATATTCAAACTTGCTTGGCACCTTCACACTCACTTTGAAACAAGCGTACTCAAAAATGATCATGGATCCTAAGGTTTTGAACAAATTTGGCAACTTTTAGACTTAACAAGGGTCAAATGGTGACATAGCATGATTTAGAAGTTTAAATGAGCAACAATTGCCTAAAATCATCTTTCAATTATGTACGGATGTTCCAAAAAGAATAAAATGCATGAAAATGTCAAGGCTATGCAAAAGTGCACAAAATGAAACCAAAACCAAGCGGATTTGAGCTTGGAAACATGAAATCAATGACTTGTGATAATTACGATACCAAAGGTATTCAAGATGAACAGAAATGGTACAAGCCATGATTCAAAAACGAAGAGACAAGAAATGACAAAATGATCCCAAATATGACTAATGGTCTCGCTCAAACCTATCGTGTACATGTGCGTGAGGAATGTACAGTTCATAACACAAGATCAAAGGGAAGACAGTTCAAAGTTCGTTCCATTCTCATGTAAACCTAAAATCGAAAATTTTTATGCAATTAACTTACTAAAAACACTGAATTAAACACAAACAAGCAAAACATACTCCTTAAACAAAAAGAAACTATCCTACGAAAGTATGAGTCTGAACACTAGTATATACCCCCCCAGCAACTGAAATGAGCATTGTCCTCAATGCAAGAAAAGATAAACACTAAGGACTGAACTAAAGAGGGAGGGAACAAAATTAAGGACTGAACTGAACTACACATGGGTCAGAGTATCCACAATTCCAAAAAGAACGATTAGGAACTAAAAAGAAGAGACTATATACAATGATTAATAACAAAAATTACTCTGATGGGGCATCCTGGTAGATTGGATCTACCAACTCCTCAATACTCTTCTAATAGTCAAAGTTCTCAAGAAATGGCTTTAGGCACTGACCATTGACTTTAATGATTTTTCCATTCTCTGGATTCTCAATTTCGACTGTTCGATGTGGATGAACCGCTCTCACTCATGAAAGGCCAAATTCACCTGTGAATCCGAGTTTGCTTAGGAAAATGTGCAAACGAGAACTATACAAAAGTACCTTCTATTGAGGCTCAAAGGTCTTCCTCACAATGTGTTTATCATGGAAAAGCTTGACCTTATCTTGTAAATTTGTAGCCTCATAGCATTCGCGGCCCATTTCACAAGGTTTCATTCCATTCGCAACATTCTTGTCAGACCACTTTAGCTAAATTAAAATCAGAGTCAGAATCTGCCACAAGCCTCATGGCTCCATTTCCACCGCAAGTGACACGTCGCTAAACCAACCTCGTAGGTGACATACCAAAATGGTTTTAAAAGCAGCCAGTGGGTAGTTTCTCCAAAGAGCATTGGTTCAATAAGAGACCAATCCTTGCAATTGGGGTTAATACCTTTCTAAAATGTGTTTTATCTCCCTTATTGCTACTGGGTCACCTATCGTCCCCAAAGTGTAAGCTATGTGACTCCATACTTTTAACCAAATTCTCAAACTGTCTATTACAAAAATGGAGCCTACCATCACTAATGAACGCAAGAGGCATTCCAAACGAGAAACAATGTGTTCTTTCAAAAATTTCAAAACCACTTTATGGTGATTAGTTCTTGTTGGAATAGCCTCCACCCACTTAGAGACATAATCAATTGCCAGTAAAATGTAAAGATACCCATAAGAGTAGGGAAAAGGGCCCATGAAGTCTATACCCTAGTAGTAAAAAATTTCAATGATTAAAATGGGGGTAAGAGGCATTATGTTTCTTTTTGTAACACCTCCTAATTGTTGGCACCTAGCACAAGTTTTGTAATATTCAAAACAATCTTTAAAAAGCGTGGACCAATAAACCAAATTAAAGATCTTATCACCGCTTTTCCTTGCGTAAAAATGCCCTCCTACAAGCTTCCAAATGATGGGCGTGAGCACTTAATTGTCAATGACGTAAGGTGAGAGCACCCTAACTGGCCTAAGATTAGTACACACCTTCATCAATTGATCAGTATAATATTTAAATATATATATTACCAAATCGTATTATCTTTAACATCAACCGGGAATTTCCTCTTTTACGAAGTCCACCTTGATGTGGATTTGTAACCGCTACTTAATAATTCACAAATGTCGTTGATACCAAGGACAATGGACAAGAGCAAACAAATTGCTCGTCAGTGAAAGTGTGTCACCTATAAGTGCTTCATCATAAGTTGCCTCTAAACCAAACAAGAAAGGTGGTGAGCTACCATTCTCGAATTTTCTTATCCTTAATGGTCAAATTGAACTCTTAACAAAGTAGGATCCACCTAATGAGACGGCTTAGTATCTTGCTTAGATAGAAAGTACTTAAGTGTTGCATGGTCAATGAAAATGATTATGGGAGACCTTACAATGTAAGATCTGAACTTATCCAGGGCAAAGACTACAGCTAAGAACTCTTTTTCCGTAGTTGTATAATTGGACTGGGCAAAATCTAGAGTCTTGCTAGCATAATAGATCACAAAAGGTTTTATATCTTCTCTTTGCCGTAAGACAACTCCTACGACATAATCACTAGCATCACACATGATTTCGAAAGGGAGGTCCCAAATAAGAGGTCGCATGATAGGAGGCGAGACTAACATACTTTTCAACTTTTCAAAAGCCTCCTCACATGCTTGTGACCATTCAAAAATGACATCCTTGGCAAGCAAACTGCACAAGGGACGAGCTATGGCACTAAAAATTTTTATGAACCTCCTAAAAACCCTGCATGACCTAGGAAGGACCGTATGTCTTTAACACATTTATGAGTAGGTAAATTAGATATCAACTAAACTTTGGCCTTGTCTACCTCTATTTTTTCCTTTGACACTACATGGCCTAACACAATCCCT
This sequence comes from Tetrastigma voinierianum, assembly GCA_016808115.1. Taxonomy (NCBI): domain Eukaryota; kingdom Viridiplantae; phylum Streptophyta; class Magnoliopsida; order Vitales; family Vitaceae; genus Tetrastigma; species Tetrastigma voinierianum. The sequence goes on along the minus strand of JAEQBH010002680.1, from coordinate 140,569 downwards.
TATGTCACCATGAAGTGACACTTCTCCCAATTTAAAACTAGATTTTTCTCCTCACATCTTTCCAAAACTCTCCTCAAATTTTCTAGACATCCCTCATATGAATCTCCAAAGACGGAGAAAACATCCATGAATATCTCCATAATCTTCTTTATCATATCACTGAAAATACCAATCATGCACCACTGAAAAGCTCTCAGTGCATTACATAATCCAAAGGGCATCTTCCTAAAGGCAAACGTTCCAAAAGGACATGTGAAAGTGGTTTTTTCCTAATCCTCTAATGTTATCTCAATTTGATTGTACTTGAAGTAACCATCGAGAAAGCAATAAAACTCATGCCTAGTGACTCTCTCCAACATTTGGTCTACAAAAGGTAGGGGGAAATGATCTTTCCTAGTGCCAGCATTAAGTTTCCTATAATCTATGCACACCCTCTTACCTATAGTGACCCTAGTAGGTATAAGCTCATTATGTTCATTTGCCACCACAAAGGACCTTAATTTCTTCGCACTACTGGCCAGCTTACCCACTTGTTATCCGCAATAAGGTAAATGACACCTACATCTAGGAGTTTCAAAACCTCTTTCTTGACAACTTCTTTCATGACCACATTTGCACTTACGCCGTGGTCGCTCTATATGGTTTAACATCCTCTTCCAAGTGAATCCTATGAGTGCAAATCAAAGGGCTAATTCCCTTAATGTCCGCAATGGTCCATCTTATGGCGATTTGGTGGGCCTTCATAATTTCTAAAAGTTTTATCTCTTGATCAAGATTTAGAGAGGAGGATATGATCACAGGGAAATTCTCTTCACTTCCTAGGAATGAGTATTTGAGATGAGATGGTAGAGGCTTTAATTCAAGTTTAGGTGGCTTCTCTTAGACTCCGCAAATCCTCTTCCTCAATTGGGAGGTAATTCTTCAAATCTAAAGTCCACCCATTGGTTTCCTATTACCACTCAGGCTCAAGCATAAGAGTATAGAAATCCTATTTCAAGTGTGGTTACTTCCTCAACACACTTTAAGGCTCACTAGACAAGACTCGAGAGGGTCATCACATGAAAATGATCTACATATCTCTCGCACGATGCATTCTATCACATCTCACCTCACAACATCTTCATCATCCCTTACTTCCTTTTGATACACATTGAAAATGTCTGTCTACAATCATGTTGCCAAAAGACAAAGTCATCAACCCCCCTAATGTTGTATAACGGGCATTAGCAAGTGGGCCAAGAAAGGCCCGCTAAGAATCACTGAAACCGACTCCTCGACTCACAACAGGCTGAGTATCAAGTACGACAAAGTCCATAGGAAAATAGAACCTATCCACTTGCACCAATACATCCTTCACTATACCTCTAGGAATCTTCACACTACGGTCAATTAGCTGAAGGGTAATGTTTGTAGGCTCTAACTCTCCTAACCCTAACTCAACATACACCAAGTATGGCAACAAATTCACACTCGCTCCTAAGTCTACTAAAGCACATTCCAACTTCGAGTTTCTTACCACTATGGAAATGGTGGGGTTTCTTAGGTCTTTGTATTTGGGGGGCAAATTATTCCTAATCAGAGAGGTGGATGGTTCGATCATAAAAGCATCATTGTGGAAACCTAACTTCCTCTTCATAGTACACAAATCTTTCGAAAATTTAGCATATGAAGGGATTTGTTTTATGGCATCCAACAAGGGAATGTTCACTTTAACCTGCTTGAATAGTTCATAAATTTCAGCATGATTATTCGATTTTTTTGGAATTCTCAACCTATAGGATATGAAGCAGAGAGTATTGTTTAAATTTTTATCTTTATTCCCATCAGAGGATCAACAACATCTAGCTTAGTGGACATTAGCTCATCAATCACATCATCATCCCTTTTGATTCATTTTACACCTTGAAATATCTTTAGGAAGATCCGGGATGGATGGCTTTATCAATCAGCTTCCTACTTCAAGAGTGGTGATACCATAATGTTCAAAGGTCCCACCATTTGACTGGAGTAGTCCCAACACTATTTCGACTGGGTTTCAATGGTCAGTGCTGAATTTCCTTCTTTGCTGAGAACTCCCATGAGGCTGGCCAACTTAGTAACTCGAGACTTCTACATCATTTATAATCGTCAAATTCAAGAAAGAATGACCGTCGAGATTGACAACTGCTACAATGTCCTCCAAATTTCTTTTATGTGGAGGTTGGTAAGGTTGATGATTTTGATTTCCTTGCGGAAAAGGGTAAAAGCTTTGGCTAGGATTCGCAAAAATCCTCAGGCCCTTTGGATTTCGGGAAATGAGGAGTGGATTTGAAAAACCTCATTTTGAAAATTTTGACTTTGGAAAGTTTTGGTTCGAAAACTGGTCGTTTGAAAAGGATTTTGAGGTGTGTTGCTCGACTTGAGGAAGCACTTAGACCTCCATCACTCTTCACTAAAGTTAGGTGTTTACTCCACTCGAATTATAAGTTTCCAAATATAGAGAGTAGAAGGGCTTCTCGTAATTGAGAGCATTACCAAGCCGGGATGGATGGCTCTCGACTTGGGGAAGATTAGAGCAATCAGCTCAATGAGGGGTCATCACAAATGATGCATAAGTCTTCCATCCTAGGTCCCGTAGGTGTCGAAGGCACTTTGGGTACAGTGGTCACCTCATTCACTTTTTGCATTTCAATGGCCTCTAACTTCCTAGTCAAGGTAGCTATTTTGGCTTGAAGGTCATCATTCTCTTTCACATGATGTTTTCCTCCTCCAGTGGGCGTACTATGCACTTTAGTGGCATCAATTGAAGTGTTAGTCTCCTAATTCCATGCATTTTCATCTATTATATCAAAACATTGGCCAATATCCAAACCATGATGAGGAACAGCATGGAGAAGTTCTTTGTATCTTTCCCATACAGTGGCAAAAGATTCACAATTCTAAGCATCGTAAAAGTTTCGATAGCCCGCATGAGTGCATTAGTGCGCCCTGATGTGAAGAATTTGTTTAAAAATACATCTCTCACATGTCCTCCCAATTAGAGATTGAATTAGAGTAACAAATGAAACCATATTTTAGCCTTTTCCTTTAGAGAGAAAGGAAACAAAACCAGACATATTATGTGGAGGGGTGATCATGTAGAAAGGAAAGCACTGCAAACATCCTCAAAGTCTCTCATGTCACAGCCCCAACCCCGCCCCAAGCGACGGCGCCACAAACTATACTACGACTCTTTACTGCTTCTGCATATCAGGTCCTGGTTCTATAACCGAATCAAAATATCATATACAAAGATACAAAATAAACTACCACCATAGTGGTGTTTGTGAGTGTCAATACATACAAATTAGCCCCATTTTACATATACATATACAAAAAATCAGACATTTGTTAATAATCGAGCGCACAACCTACAAGCGATGGACTCTACAAGTGTGTCGGGTTTAGCATCGTGGAAGATCACTGACATCCTTCTCTGCACTACACCCGATTAAACCCATGCTAAACTTAACGCCTTAGTTGGGAAAACATATGACTTGATAATGTGACACATGCACTAATACTCATTTATAAGAAGATTATAACAACAACAGATATACAAAGAAAGGTGAGCATCGTAATTTTTCATGAATCTCATATAACAAACTTATACACATTACTTGTACTTATACAGACTCTATACTCTGTTCAATCTCCCATAGGAGTTATGTGAGTTTATACTTATACCCGAGGTACCCGTGAGGTACCATGAGCTTATACTTGTATGGAGGTACTGTAGGTACTATAGAGCTTATACTTGTACAGAGGTCCAATAGGTACATTCAGAGCGTAACGATACATTACTTTACACTTATGCCCGTTATTCGACTCTTATCATAATCAATAATTACCTAAAAACCAGCACAAGAAATGAGTAGACACAAATACACAAGACCAAGGCATTTCCAGATAGTGATCGAGGCGCCAGAGATGTTGTGAGTGTCGGCACCGATGCAGAGTGTCGTCACACTAATCAAAGAGTAATCAGCAAATGTGTCAAGCACGGCCAAAGAGCGCCGTCGCACTAATCAGAGTACCAAGTACCATACGCTACGCCCCACGTAATGTAGGTGTCGTGGTCATTCAATATCCTGGCTCAGTGTCCTACAATTATATGTGTTCAGAACTTACTATCTTATCATATGGGCATATAGTTTGCTGATAAATTACGAGGCGGCAAAGCTTAGCTACATACAGGTACTAGCTCTAATTTTTCCTTTACTCCATACAAACATGAATGAACCCTTTCATACACTTCTATGGTCCTGATTAATCCAATAGACAAGTCCTTTGGAATAACTAATAGCAAAACATGACAAAACACATGTCTCTGTGAACAATGTTACTACGCAACAGAAGCCTTTGTCGCAGTCAGAGCTTTGTACGCCTCGATGTACCCGAGGCTCGTCTGCCTCCTCGGGCCACACCGCGGCAAGTGGACACGCCATGCCTCGGAGGACTTTACGCCGCCGGTTGGGGATCCCTACGCCGAGGCATAGGACCTTGAAATTGCCCAGATTTGCTGATTTCGTCCTTTTTCCGTGAACCAACCAAAATCAGTTAAAAAACTCGTATACTCTCCGCGTAAAACATCTCCCTGCTGTGTTCTAACCTGAACCAAAACCAAACATATTAAGCAGTTTTTCCAAACCCAAACTCAAATACCAGAAGTTAGGTTAACTCTAACACCTAAACAGTATCCATATGCACATCATAAACCAAGAATCCATAATTAAACGGAGGATTCCATACTATCTTATACAAAACTAGGCTCACTCAACTCCAACTTTTGATGAATTCCTTACTAAACCCTAGAAATGGAACAAACTAATATCCATACAAATCCATACTAATCCATAGTAATCCATACCAAACCATAGAAATCCATACCTTTTTTTACTTTCTTTTTCTTCTTATTCTTCTTCTTCTTCTTCTTCTTCTCCCTCTCTCCACGTTTTTTTGCTCTCCAAATGGGTATGGGAAAAATATCTCATCCTAGACCAACTTGGTCTTATCCCATTTGACCTTATTTTCCTTTTATTACACTTTGGTCCCTCATCTCTCATCTATCTACAAATCAAGTTATTCATTTTCCCACTTTAGCCTATAATCTTCTTATCATATGACCTTTGGGTCCAGAATTGGTAAATTACTAATTTATCCTTAACTCTTGTATTAATCCCGGATTTCTCAGTTTTCACATTTTGAATTTAAATTACGAAAAATCTAAAATTATACGCACAAAACACTCCTAAACAGGTTGAAAACGACTGCATATTTCTGACGCTAGCATCTCAAGGATGAGTAGGGGTTCTAGAATCAAACCCCTGATATTCAGGGAGAAGACGAATCATCTCCGATTTCACAGGAAAATGGTTAGCCTCTTTAGGTAGGCGAATACATGAGTTTGTTGTGGTTCTTTGAGGTCTCAAAATCTCTTTGAGGGTTCTACCAACATTAGGCAGGGGCAGGAGGAGCACAATATTAATTATATCGAGGATCGATGATCTCTTCCCACCACTGTGGTTGCTCGCGCATAACACCATATCCTTGTCTTAGAAGATCATAAGATCTTTGTGGTTAAAAGGTAACCCTTGCCTATTCGGGATTAAAGGAATTTGTTGATTTTCTGTATGCCCTTACTGATGATGGGAAGGTAAATGAAACAAACGTCTTACAATTGAGTTTCAAGGACTTTGTTGAGGTGTGATTCTTACAAGTCGGTGTTGCTCATCACGAGCCCACACCGACATGCACCAATATCACCCCAACAAGAACGGTATTCATAGATATTATATAAGCAAAGAATTTTTTGCACAATTTAAGAGAATGAAGAGGACTTACCGGATTTGCAATGCAATTGCAAATTACCACTAGCCTTGGATCATCCAGGAATCGCCACCCCCAAATACGCTAAAATGCTTATCCCTGCGATGTACCAATATAACTAAGCGTAGGAACTCAATATCGCCAGCATAATAATTCTATGGGAAGTCCACAGTCAATTCCATGGTAGAGTGGGGTTCTAAAAGGATCCTTAGGTATTGATATCCAATGAATGTGCAAATAAAGTAAATCATGGGGGGTTTTGATTGTTTGATTTGGTAATCGATTGATTTAAGATTATATTATCCACAAGAAAGACGAGTGATAGGATCCATTGAGGAATGGTCTTTAATGGAAGATATGACTTTAAAAGCTTTTTACAAAAACAAGGATAGGAGAATGATGTCAAATGCTCACTTAGAAAATTTATACAAACACTTAGCATGCATTTAGGTTCAAGCACAATGTGTACCAAGATTCTCTTGTTCACACATTTTCATGAATATACCAAACTGAGCATTTAGAGAGAATGTAGTAAGTATTTAATATCATATAGCTTCCATTGAAGCACAAGGGGTGAGAGAGTGTTGTTACCTTTGTTGGTGATGAGTTTCCACCGTTCAAATCCTATCTTAGAGGTTTAGAACTCCATTAAAGCTAGGAAATGACTTATAAATGCAAGAACATTCAACATAAATGCAAGTAGAAGAGAAATAAATGCTATAGATTGATGTAAAACCGAATGAAACAAGTTTAGAGATAAAGCTACAGATTAAAAGACTTGGACTAATTGCAAATACACCTAGTTGAATCTTGAGCACCAGGACCAGTCACTCTTTTGATGCGGTGCTCCTGGCCACTAGGCCTTGACGAACTTGGAGTCACAGGTAATCACGTATCTAATCTTAGATACTCGCCTTCACCTCTACACCTTTAACGACTTTGATGCAGGTACTCACATTTTCCGATCTGGTACTCACCTTCAATTTCTACATAATTTCACTCTTAGATGCTTGCAGACCTCCAGTTGGCGCGCAAAACCTCAGTGACCATCCTGCCTTTGAAAGTCCTTGTCGCATTGGGGAACCAATTTCCTTAGGTTGAGGAGAGGAAGAACAAAGATTTGAGTCGCTTTGGCGAATTGTGAATTCGCTCCTTGGAAGTGAAAGCAACGCGCAATTCTTCTTTCAAAACATGGTTGTCTCTGGCATCGAACACGCTTCAAAAGGTTCGGGGAACATTGAACCTTTAAGAGCATAAGCGAGAGAAATAAAGTCAAAAGCACCTATTCTACACAAACTAAGGGCAAAATACGAGCTAGAAAGGCTAAAAGCAAGTATAAATGTTGTACTTATTGTGTTTGACATTGCATAAGGTTATTTATGGGCTCAAACAAGCTCCATAATCTTTGTTTACTCTCGTGGTAATATGCTCCTCTATTTCCTGATTTATGTTGATGATTTGATTACTACAAGTAGTGACCCCTCCCTTGTCGACAATATTATTCAACAATTTGACTCTAAATTCTCCACAAAGGATCTTGGGTTGCTATCATTCTTCTGTGGAGTTGAGGTTTTGGTCACTTCAACGGTCTTCTACTATCTCAACAAAAGTATGTTATTGATCTTTTGAGCAAATATAACATGATAAACTCCACCGTATCTAGCCCACTTGTCGTAGGTACTTCTCATTTGTTCTGGAAATGGTGCTACATCGGTCGATACCTCCATGTCTTAGATTAGGTGGTTGGTAGCCTCCACCTCTGGGATTACTAAACTTTGATATTTCGTTTTGTCGTGAATAAACTCTCTAATTTATCTGGGGCCATTCAAACACCACGTTATGGGGCGATTGACGTGCAGCCGTTATCTTAATAGCCGCAGAATCCCTTAGTATCCTGCTTCTTGCAGACACTCCTTTGACATTGCATGGTTTCTCTGATACGGATTGGGCTGGTAACCTAGATGATCGTACCTTCACATGTGCTTTTCTTATTTCCTTAGTGCTAATCCAATTTCTTGAATTCTCGCAACAACATATTACTTTCGTTCTTCACGAGGTGAGTATTGTGTTATGACTATTGCTACCAGTACGTGGGTGAAATCGATGTTATCCGGAACTTCTTCGCTAGTGCAATTCTTTGCCCACCTTGTTCTCCGAGACAACCTTGGTCGCAAAACCTATCTATACTAATCTTGTATTTCGTGCTCACGTAAAAGCCTTGTGATTGATTATCATTTTGTTCGTGACTTGGTTGGTCGTGCGAAGCTACGCGTGTTTATTCATGTGCCTGGCAGTATTAACTTGCTGATGTACTTACCAAATCTCTATCTCGATTATATACCTCTTTTCATATATATGAATTAGTATTATTTTGCCACCTTGGCTGAGAGCAGTATTAGAATATATTTAGGGTTTCCTTTTATTGGCTTTATGTTGTTGCTATTTTACTTATATATATATATATATATATATATATATATATATATATATATATATATATATATATATATATATATATATATACTCTCTGCTGCTATATATCTATATCAACTCTTTCAATAATATATAGTCTCTTTTATAATAGTCGGGACCAACTTGACGCACATGGACAATTCTCATGAGACTTGAGCGGATTTGAACTTGTGATCATTGGGTAAACTCAAAAACCTTACTATAACAACACTTATAGCCAAAACGTTTTGTTTAACAGTGGTTCTATAAAAAAACATTTTTATAGGAATGCAAAAAAGTGATTCTACAAGTTTTTTTTTTTTTTTTTTGTAACATATCATATAAATATAAAATGCTTTTATATCATTAAAATTACCAAAAATTATATTTAACATTTAATTATAAAAATAGGATCTTAATAAATAAATAAATAAATTATTAAAAACTATAAATACATATAAAAATTTATATTAATAAAACCTAAAATAACTATTTTTATGATTATAAAAAAATTTAAAAATATTTACAAAAATTTGAATGAATGAATAAACACATATAAATATTTGTATTAATAAAAACCTAAAAAAAAAATTTACAATTATAAAAATATTAAATCTGAAGTGTTTTGAATTTTCTAGGATTTAACCTTTTATGATTTTGGATGGTAATGAAAATAATTATCCTAATATGATTTAATAATTAATGATAAATTATATTTTTAAAAGGAATGTAATATGTATTATAGGAATACTAAAAAAAATTGAAGTGTTTTTTCAAAAAAAAGCCTCGCAAGTGCTTCTCAAAAAAAAAACACTATAAGTTTCAAAAGCGTTTTTCAAATTCTTTTTTCTCTAAAAAAACACAATTTTTTTTTTTTTTTGTCAAACTATGATATGTTTTAAGCGGGTCCGTGCATACACGGAAAACGCATTTAAACCATATTATACACAAACTAATTCTCATACTAGTTGAGAGAGACCATAATGACGGTAAAACCCTATCACATAACACAATTGCACTCCCAAAGTTCAAATTCGATACTACTGATTAAGTTAAGAGAAACCCTAAACATCTCATTTATATGTATGGTATGAAAAATAATTTATCACAATACACAAGCTATAGTTTTTTAACATTGATATTTTTGGAGATACCCTAATTTAATTATACTGAAGCACATAAAATATATACTTATATAATATATAAAGCAAAAGAAGATAATTCTTTTACTTCAAAACAACTAATATTTTGATAATTAGTATGACGTAGTTATTTCATTCATAAATTAATTTATAATGATAGAGATTAAATTAAATTAAAACCTAATATCAAACTCATATAAAATCCAAGTCAGTACGTGCTTCCAAAAAGAAGTTTAAACATCTCATAACACACCTATCTCGAGAATTCGAGATCCACCCAAGTCAAATGTAATTAATTATTATGTATAATAAAATATAATTAGCAAGTGATTTATCTGTTTTTAATATAATAGATATGGTTTGAATGATTAAATTAAAAAGGTCATTAAGTCACATGTGATAGGTATATGATCTACAATTCTTTAATGATTGTGTACTTTTTGTAGAGTTTATTTTAATTTTATTTGATCGTTATCAACTTAACAAAAGAATAATTTAAATAATCATTAACTAGGACTTTACCCATTTAGGGCTGGCATCGAATGGAGTGGGCCCACGCTTCCCTTTTACTTTATAGAATCCATTTTCATAATTTAAATTTTAAAAAATTAAAGTCTAATATGCTTTGTTTGAATGGTAAAACATTCTCCGTTAAAATACATATGGGGCATTGGAATGGGGTTTTAAGTTCGAGTCATAGTAGAGACAATTTATTATCTTGAAACTAAAATGTTCAATTGTAAAAAACAATTTTTATCTTTAATTACAAAATAGTCAATTAAAAACTAATTTTTCAACCAATAAAATTAAGGTATGACTCAGTGGTTAAGGAATAGACTAGACATAAAAAATGAATCAGGTTTAAGTCTCTATAAGAACCATGTATTATAAATCGGATATCATACATCTTATGAGATTGAAAAACTAAATAAGTTATTTTTGAAATCCGAAAAGAATTAAAGGAAGAAATATAGATGAAAAGTATAAAATTCAAAAGAAAATAAAAAAAAAATTTAAATTTTATATGTTTTTTGAGGATTAAAAATAAGAAATTAAAAAATATAAAATATTTTGATTATATTTGATTTTTATATATTTGTTTTACGGTGAAACCAAATATGACATTATTATTTATTTTTAACTTTTCTAGTACTTCTCTGGTTCGAACTTGAGTTTACTAAAAGATTTATCTAGTATTTAACTTTAGAGTCATAAGGATTAAGGGGTTGTGAAGAAGGTGACGTAGGCACCTCGATTATTATAAAGAAATAAAGAAAGAAAAAGGAGAAACGGAAAAGATGGGGGTGGTAGTGGTATGATAGATACGGTGGGGGTGCGAAACACTGGAAAATTTCCGACGTTGGGAGCTGAGCTGGAGAACGACTAGATTCCCTGCCGCGTTCTGTCATTGTCAAGAATGCAATTCCAAATTGCCACGTGCCAAAATAAAAACCCGGGAAAAACACTGAAAGTGATTTAATAATTTATTTAACATTCCCGACGCACGTGGGAATCGATCCAGAATAGCCGGTAGATAAACCTGATGAGCCGGTAAACGGTGGACGGGAGACACAGAATCTTATAATCCGACGCTGGAGATTATTTTTCACAGGGAGGGAATCATCCTTTTCATAGCGCCGATAACTAGCTTGCTTTCTCTCTCTCTCTCTCTCTCTCTCTCTCTCTATATTCTTGGTTCATAAGCAAACCCAGCTGCTGGCCAGTCCTTCTCTTTCTTCTGTTGCGAATGCCACCGCGTCTTTCTGTCTTTTATGCTTTCTGCAATTCCTTTGGAGCTTCTGCTTTGTCGAATTTGATCGGGTTTCGTTCGGTATGGAGAGAGATTTCTTGGGTTTAGGGTCCGGGAAGGAGGTTTCCAGTGATTCAGGTACTGATTCTGTTCTCTTTCTCGGGGTTTCTTGTTCGTTTGGTTGCTGAGAAAGCGGGGAAATGACATGAAAGTTTGAACTGGCTGCGGTTTACGTGAATTCCACATTTTTTTTCTTCTTTCCTTGCTTTTTCTCAGCAGCCAAACAGAGCATCATAAAAAAAAAAATTTGTTTCTCTTAATTTTCATTTTTTTTATAGGAGTTTGCTTACGTGCCTCCGGGGCGTTTTAGTTGCTGCAGAAATGGGATGCAGAAACATGCTTTATTACAGTTCTTTATTTATTTTAATTTCTTTTTGTATAATTTTAGTTTTTTTAGTATAGTTTTATGCTAAATGTGCTTCAAGTGGTTATTTTCAATTGATGGGAAGTTGAGTTGCACCATTATATAGCACACAAAAATAAATAAATAAAAATGAAGATAAAAAAGAATAGAAGTGCCTTCTAAGTTGGTTCAATTCTTGCAATTAATAATTTCAAATTGTAACAATCCACCTGAAAAAGAGAAAGAAGAATAATCATGATCAGTCTTTGATGATTATCTCATGGGTTCAAGTCTATGACATGAGTGGAAAATGGTCCTCAGCACTGAACTGAAACCTCAGGATTCATTGGTGTGTTATTCATGGTGATGCCATTCTTCCATAATAACTTATAATGTCCATTCTTAGTGAGTTTTAATGTCCATAATCAATACCCTTTTCCAAGGGGGATATACTTTGCCAAATTGGTATTTTAGTTCTTAATCCAGAGGAGGTACTTCATAGGTTGATGATGATTTTGGTGCTTTTTCATCAAATAAGATCTGAAGTATAATTGGGGTTTTTGTTTTACTTTGATTTTGTAGTGCCTGCTAGAGGGTTGGGGATGCAGTGGTCCTTCCCCAACAAGGTTTCAGCAATTCCTCATTTCCTGTCCTTTAAGGCAGCTCAAGATGATAGGCCTAGAAGGAGTGTGTGTGATCATCCCCTTGCATCATCTGGGCTGATGTCTATGTCCACTGCAGATGCAATTGAATCTAACCAGAAATCGCACTCTGGTGTTGTGCAGGTTTGTTATTGCCTCTTTCTCGAATCATGGTTTGTTTCTGAGCTTTAAGTCACAACTTACAAGCTCCTGCACATGAATTCCACTAAGGAAGCAAGGAGACTCTAAACTTGAAGTGCAGATATGAAACCTTGAATGGAGGTTTTGATTCAATACAAAGACAGATTTAAAAGCTTTAATGCTGTGCTTATCTTGATGGGTGGCAACTGATCTATCTTTTTTCTTTTTTCTGGTCATCATCCACCATCTTCAGAAAAGTTTGAATCTTGAAAAGCAAGTGGGAAGCCAGTTTGTAATGACAGGCTATCCTGTGCAACACTTTGATGTTCAGTCAGGTCGTCGTTTTCATGAAGTCGGGAAATTCCCTGCCTCTGACCAACCAAACCAATCTATTTCCATTGCTTTTAGCCATCCAGTTCTTCAATCTCAAATTGCTTTCAGTGCACCCAGTATGGGCAATTCTGCTAAACAGCCACAGCCTCTTGGAGGAGTTCCAGTAGTAGCCTCCTTTCCTGCCACTTGTTCCTTCATTGGCACAACTGACCAGAGGTACGTAACCATCAACTACTTCTGACTGAAATTGATATGAACACTAAATTGAAACCCTTATTCCAAAAGAACAGCTAGAAAATCAAATTAACTTGAATCGGTCTCCTCTTGTAGGAATGCTTCCAAGCACCCTGGGCCAGCTTCTCAGCTGACTATTTTTTATGGCGGTACAGTGAATGTGTTTGATGGCATCTCCCCTGAGAAGGTATATACCAGTCTTCTATCCAGTCTTTATATGTATGTTCTTGGTGGGTTTTTGCTTAAATGAATTACTTTCTATCCAGGCTCAGGCTATCATGTTTTTGGCCGGAAATGGCCCTCCTGTAACTCCCAATACTCAAGGACAGGGACAGATCGTAATGCTCTCCGGATGTGATGATGGTTTTATGGGGAACAAGGCTCATCCTTCACAACCTGGCTCAGCTCTTCCAACTCTATCTCATCTCGGCTCTCATCCAGGGGGAGGATCTTGTGATAATGATGAGTTGATGGCAGGGAAAACAAAAGGAGCTTTTCCATCTACTACTAACCAGCCAGAGCCTTCCAAATTAGTCACTTCTCTAGGATCCACCACTCCCACCTATATTCCAGCAGGTACTATCTTGTGTTGTTTATGTAAGGTTCTTCAAAGTCTGCAATGGCCATAGATTTTATTTGCTTGCAATTATGACATGAAATTGTCATACCAAGTCATTATGGAACATCTTTTTGCAGTACCTCAGGCTCGTAAAGCATCATTGGCTAGATTTTTGGAGAAGCGCAAGGAGAGGTAAATTCTAAATACTAGTTGATTCAAATCTTGTGAGTTTAATTTTGAAGTCTGTTTGAATGTCCTGATGAAATGGAAATCTCCTTTTTTGTTTCCCATAGCTTCTGAAATATTTCCACATTCTTTCCAAGCATATTTGAGATCATTAATTATGTTTTAGCCTCACTTGCTCAGTATATTCATGCTCTTCTGTGGATTCAGGACGATGAACGCATCGCCCTATAATTGCAGCAAGAAATCTCAAGATTGCTGCCTCCCTGGATCACATGTTCTTGGTTTCTTCATGAATTCAGCAGTCTCGTGTTCTCCACCGGCCATGGATTAGAGTTCAAGGAAGCTGGTAATGATCAGTAGCCCAGTGTTTAAGAATGCAAGCAGGAAGATCTTCTTTAGGTTCATTGTCAATTCTAGTAAATCTCAATTCTTTGTACCCCAGAAGTCAGTCTAGTCTCTTGGATATATATATATATATATATTGTTTCAGTTTTGTGTTTTTCTTTACTGTGATTGTAATCTTTTTATTGGATACAAGAACACTCTATGACATTCCTAGAAAACAAATTAAGTTTCTTCATGTAAAAATAATTTTTTATTGCTTTTTGATTCCTCCTTCTTATGTACTTTGGTTGCTTTTTTTACTCAATGTTGAATAGAAATTTTGTTTTGAATACCGTTTAATAGGATTAAGTATTTAATTGTTTGTTTTTAAAAAAAAATCAAAATTCTAATTTTTGTCTCAATTTTGAAACAACAAATTTTTAAATAAAAAAATTAAAATATATATAATTTTATTTAATTAGCATGAAATAAATCATGATTGGATCCTAAAGAATATGATTTTCTTATTAAGGAAAAGTAAAAAAAAATCAAATATTTAGCTAAAAGTTTTAAAATTAAGTAATAAGTTATGAAAAAATTAAAAAAACAAATGAATGTTAAATGCTAAAAGCTATTTAACTTTAAGTAAAAAGCCAAAAAAACAAACAGCACCCTAAACTTCCAATTAACTAATATTAATTTAAAACTTATATATTTGCAAATTATTTATTTAAATACAAATAAGTTGAAATAAATTCAAGTGAATTTGAAGTGGCTTTATAAATAATTTATCAATTTATAGTTTTTTTTCCCTATACTTTTTTTCCTATTTTATTTTCTTTGGTTATATTTGATTGGAGGGATAGGATAGGACACGTATGTCCTAAAATATTATATCTCATCCGATTAAACTTTGAGATTCATTTTCAATGGACTACAATATCTTTCAATGTTATATTCAAACGTATGAATTTTTTAAGATTGTGTTATCCAACATATAAAAATAATAACAATATTAGTTTTTTTTTTTAACAAACATATCCAAAATACAAATTACTAAAAGCATGAAACAATATCCACATTAATAACATATTAAATCGACATAAAACCTATAAATTTGATAATATAGCTATTATAATATCAACAACTCTAGTTCTTTAACATATCGACGATCATAATTTGATATCTTCGAGTCATCAAATCCGATTTACCTGTCTAAATTACCCCCACAAAAATAAAGCACTGCAATAAGAAAACCGAATTACCTCATAAAAATAAAGCACTGTAATAAGAAGACAAAAAACACCATATCGTAACAAACCGATGACAAAATCAAATACCGTAATAAAACGATGACAACACATCAAACTTCTATTTTTAAAAATTAATAAAACAAAAATAATAATAAAATAATAAAAATAAATTTATAATTTATAAAATACGCATGTTTTATCTTATTATCACAGCTTAATACTTAAGTATTCCACATATAAGGTATATATTATATTCTCCTATGATATGATATATCATTCGCTTTTATCTTATCCCTTATTATATCCAACTAAATAACATACTCTTTATATATTTCCTTAAATTTTTAGCAACCAACATATTCTAAATTATTTTATTTTGAACCTAAAATGTTATAATATGATTTAAAATTCTTTATTGAATCTTAAGGGATTTAAACTCAAATATTATACTTTGCCTCCTCTTAAATATTTAAGTATTTAACCATTGAGTAGAAGTTGAAGTTTATAAATTTTGTAAAATTTATCTTACTTAATATTACCCCCACTAAAATCGAATCTCTATGCAATAATTTTTGTATCTTACAAGCAGCAATAGGTTTTGTCACTTCATTGTCATATATATGTAAGTCTTATTTATATCATTATTGATTTATATATTGGTATTGATATTTTGAATTCACAATGGAACAAGTGGGTTTTGTAAAAGAATGAGAAATTTCCTTTCTGTAATTATATGAATATCTACTGCCCAAGTGTTGTTATGTCACATAAATCATAGACCATGAGGACCACATGTGTACTGAATTGCCACGCCCATGTCAATTTATGCCTATCTTTTTGCCCAACCATTTGTGGATAAGAAAAGAATATTCAAAGTAAAATGAGAGGTCTAAGATCTTCCCTTATCTATACATAATTAGCCATGACAAAATTGCCTCTTATGGAGTTAGTGTTGGGTGGGGGAGAGTATGATTCGGTGGAAGATGGATTTGCAACTTTGTTTTTTTATTTTTGGAGTAGAGTGAGTGGGGGACAAAATTACCTATTCATTTTTTGAATGATTGAACCGCGGATTTCATTTTAGGCCTTAGTTTACCTTTTTTAAGGCCTACAACCTGCCTCGTGTTCAACTCGATCTAATGGGCTAAAGCTTGACTTGGGAGTCTTGAGTGCATGCTTAACTCAGGCCCATTTTTAATTTACGGCCACACGCTTATTTTGGTGACGTCCCAACCTTTGTTACTATATATAATTTTTTTTTCGAATCATATATAAAATATTTTGGTTAAAATATATTTAATTACCTTAATTAGATAAATTTCTTTCTTTAAGCAACGAATTACGATTATTATTCTTAGCTTGGAAATCATCATTCTACATATCTTTTCTACCATTTTTCTTTTTCAATAAAGTGATTATTCCATAAAAATATGGATTTTTAGTATTTTTGTTCTCGTCTCATACACGTGTTTTCACATCGTCACATACGCTAGCTTTTCATCGCCTTGTTGTGGAGCTTTAGCTGCAGTAAGTGGATTCAATCAGAAACATATTCGACCAATATATCGCTCAAATCACAATACAGATACAGAACCGAATCGATGTGATTCAACCATCATACACTATCAAATACAAAGAGGCCAGTTCTATCCATCAGACTCATTAACTCGATATCATACATCCCTGTAGCTTTTAACGACTCGATTATTTATTTATATCATATTTATTGCTAATAAATAAAATTATTCTCCTTTAAAAAAAAAAGATCTTTAATTTGTGAATCTAACATTTTCTATGTTTTTTCTAGAAAAAAACCAATTTTGGACAAAAATGTTATTTTCCATTTCAGGTACTTACATTGTCTCTTAAAAGACTTAGTTATTTTTACAAGAAAATAAGGACATTTTTTTGTCAAAATTCGTCCAAAAATTAATAAAGGGTCAAATTTCCAAAATTGAGTTTTCAAATTTTTTTGTAATCAAATCACCATATATATATTGACGGGCTAGGTATAGGTGTGTAACTTAGTATAGCGTAGGCTCAGACAAAGATATGCATTTAGTTTACGTAATATAAATGGCTTAGTCATGTCGCTCCCACTAAGAGAAGCAAGAAAGCAACACTAATCGCTTTCTAGAGTATTATCTGGATCTCAAACTTGAGTGAATTTGTAACACCTAATTTATATAAAGTATAAGCACTAAAATAATAACAGTGAATTTTTATCGTATAAATTATAAAATAATAAATTACGTGAATTTTTATGTGCATAATTAGAAAATAATAATGATAATTCAATTAGCTAATTAATTAATTAATTTAAGAACGAGGGTAAAACGGTAATTTTCCTATCAGATAATTTGTATAATTAATAAAGAAAAGAAAATCATTTCTATTCATCTGAATTTTTACGCTACCAGAGAATTCCAAGAGGACGACCCGCTTTCTGGACTAGTGGCTCAAGAACAAATTTCTCTTATGCAAGATCTTCCTTATTTTATTTTCTGTATTTCTTTCACGTAGATTCTTTAATTTTCTTTCACTTAGATCAACCCCATTAGTCGATTAGATTACACTTGCTCTTTTAAAAATAAAATAAAATAAGGACGGCTACACATACTAAATTACTGAATACGAGACGAAAGTATTTACGATAATTTTAAAGAAAATACTAATAAAACAAATAACATAATTTTGAAAATGCTAAATTTTGGTATAAATATATGTATTTGATAAGTATTTAAAGATATACGATTTTGGCAAAGAATATTTTATTGGCGATTGAGAATTTATTAGATAAGGAATATGATTGTAATTAATTATTTAGCAATTATAGGAAATAAGATCCGTTAATAATACTTGTTGTCAAGTATGATAATTGTTAGGTAAAAATGCTAGATGAGTATTGTGTAATAATATAATTTGAAAAATATTATTAATATTATTTCTTTCTAGTAAAAGATTTAGTTCGAATTAAGAACATAAAAATAAATAAATTATTAAAATAAGATTCGAAAGGAATATGAGTTTTATAAAATTTGTAAAACTACCTAATTCAAATAATTATCATTTGAATAGTTGTCAATATGTTTGAGGTGAAAAAAATCATGCTGACAATAAACTTTATAAATCAAGCAAATTTTATAAAATATTTGAAAACCCATTAACTTATTATTATGGGATTAAAAAATTAAAAATAGCAGCTCATTGTTAAGAATATCAATTTAGAAAGTTTTAAGAATAAATAAGTAATAATGATAATTTTCCTTTATTATTTTAAGTTATAAATATTTCATTGAGGTAAAATTCTTCTGACAAATTTCTTTCAAAGTTCAAAGACTGGCGTATGATATTGAATGCATCTTTAAAAAGAAAATTATTTGTTTTTACTTCATCCGAGGATGAAAATTGTTTTAACTTAATTATATATAATCTTTATTTTATTAAAAGTTTTACTTTTTTATTTATTTGATTATCCATGGATCGTGTAGTAGTTTTTGTATCATTACTTTTGAGATTTATTTTGTTTACAGTAAGTTTTATATATGTGTTTTTGTAATTAACTTTTGAATGAAATATTTGGCTTGCTAGTTCGGTCATGTCAATCTTAATAATAGTTTGACAATTATTCAATCTCACAACTTAATAATAGCTAACCTTTACATTTCTCGCGCTAACGATCGATTCGGAACCTGTTCTGCGCTTCATGTATACATTCAAGATTAGTAGCTGCCGGCTCCACCAATCTTAAAATAACAATTTACGGCTAACCACCCATTCGAAGTCCCACATGCACAAGACCATTCGACATTCACGACTGAGAAACATATTTGAAATGTATTCGATTTCGACCTGGAGCATGAAAGGTTTAACCGAAATTATACGAAATTGTTCGATCACATTTGATATGAAACCGATTTGAATTGATGTGAGAGTGTTTCTAAGTAAAGTTTGTTAATGTTCCAACTTATTTGAATCTAAAGTCTAGCGAAAAACATCTCCATCTCGCGAGATGACAAAACTTTTCGATCCATTTAAAATGTATTAGTATTTCCTTATCAAAGTTTAAGCTCACCCCATTCAAGTAACATATCTATATTCTTGTCTATATATAGGTTAGGATTCGTCATCCTTAGGATTTGATTAGAACTTTATGTTGGATCATGTTGAACTAATAAGTTCATTTTTATGTAAAATGTTAGGTTTTGAAAGTTAATTGAGAAAGTCATGTGGATGATAACATTCGTTTTTATATTAGTACAAAGTTGGATTTGAGAGATCCCAAATATTGTTATATTCTCACGTACTTATATGACACATAATGGTATTGATATTGTGGGCAATTTTTGTTGGCATGAAATTTTGAATTTGGAGAATTTATGAATTTAGAAGCTGCCATTTACTTTGAATATGTGCTGGTAATCGGATTAAAATCCAGCTATTAAGGAAGGTTATGTCATTTCACACTTCAAACCTTCAAAGCAAAGGCTCGAGGGTGTGAATTAACAAATACGAATTCTTATGGTGGGTTTTTATGGGATGTGACTATCATAATATAATGATACTTCGATCCTAAACGAATGCTAGTTCAATTAATGAAGACTGGTTACTTTCCTTGCAGTCTAATGACATCTATGTAACTGTTATTCAAGATATTAATGGATGTATGTCAAGTGTTGATCGTGGCTCACGAGATATCCTATCTCGAGATATATTCGCTTATTCGCTAGTAGGTCAGACGCATCTCTCGCTTCAACCCTCGACCGAGACGTTTAAATGATTAAACCCTAATCGCCACTGTAACACCCCGAAATATACCCTAGCAATTTTCGGACTTGTTTAGGGTATATTAAAAGCTAAATAGAATTTTTTCGGAAATAAAACGATAGACCCGAAAATTAATACGAGAGCAAAGGGTAAGTATGTAATTTACCACTTGAGGACCTAGTGGTCATAAAAGGGAAAAACTATGGGTTAATGTATAAAATGCTTGAAAATGAAATGCAACTAGAAGGAGTTATGTGATTAAAGGCAATTAGAGAGACTTAAAACCAAAAATGAGTTTTATTTGACTTGGCCAAACATGGCCTAAGGACCAAATTGAAATTAAAAGAAAAATTAAACCAAAAATTGGATAAGATCAAAATGAGAGACCAAAAAATGTAGAGAAGAGAAGAGAAGGGGAGAAGAAGAAGAAGAGGAAGAGGAAGAGAAGAAGAAGAGAAGAGAAGAAGAAAGAGAAGAGAGATTTCTGTGTATGACATATGTTTTGGGTTGTAAGAAATCCAACCCTAGAAATGAATTTCGTATGGAATCAAGAGTATGTAATCCTCCCTTTGAGGTTGGATTCATGGTTTAATTGCAAATAATTGAGTTAGGGTTTAGAACAAACCCTAACTAATCTTTATGTTTGGTTTATGTATGGGTTATGACCCATTTTAGATTTGTTTTGGGAGGAATTCATGATAGGTTTTTGGTGTAAGATAAGTATTGAAAGATGATTTGAGAATGAGGCTACAAGATAAATATAATGCTTTGATGCGGTATTGAGCATTGAGTTGGTTCGTAGAAATATGGAAAATGAGAAAAACCACAATTTGGCATTTTCATGGGTTGGCACTCAAATAAAACAGATGGTACCGGCATTCATATACTTGAGTCAACGGTACCAAGACGGAATGCACTGGCACCCTAATGTTCTGCTGACCAAATATATATTTTAATATAACTTATTAATAGCTTTTATCCAATTGAGTTTACTTATGGACATTAAACTAGACTCTCGAGAATTAAATTCCTCGAAATAGGTGAATGATTCAAATTCCTGTTCTATTCAGTCTTAAATTCACTCAAAGGCTATGTTAAAGCCACCTTCCTATTTTTGTCTGATAGAGGCCTGTGGTTGTTTATATGTATATATTCCTTGAGTTTTGGTGTCTGATTTGGGTGATTCCAATGGAGAGATCTAGCACCTTTAGTTTCAAAGGTGTACAAAGAACCACGTCAAATATGGAGTAAGACCCTAAAATAGGACTGCTCCTAAAACGGGCAAATCTCACTTAGTTTAAGAAATGCCATAACTCGAGTTCGATGATTCCAATTGGAATGATTCCAATTTCAAGAAAGTGACTTATAGAGGAACAAGAATGCATGAATGATGTGAATTACATAGGTGTCATATCAGATAAGTATATGAAATTCCATATGTAACAGGAAAAATTTAGGAAATGACATATGTATAGATGTGTTTATGAAACATGAATATTATATGAAACATGAAAACAAACTGAAACATGAACATGAACATGAAAGACAATATGTCATGAACACATAATGTGGCTAAGAATATCCTAATTATTCTGTATGAATAAAATGAGATTATATATGATAAACATACTTCAAATGTGAATGATGGATCAAGAGAACGACATGATAGAAATGCATAAATGCTAAGAACGATAGAGATAAGTAAAGATAACAAAGCACAGAATGAGTACTGTATTACGAATGATAGGTATGATATGAATATGAAACTATAAATGTATGCATGAGAAAAATATAGGAATATATGGTATTATAGAGAAATATGAGAACCGTAATATGAAGCTGCATATAGATATGAGAATGAATACAACCAAAAGTAATGATAGTATATATCGTATAACAATCATGATAAATAATAGTTCATGCTTATGAAATATGTGCCGTAAAATGTAACAAAACCGACATTTCATGTCAGACCCAGAAGATGGAGTAGATGCAGGGGCATGCCATAGGAAGATACAAATATCATGGCAGATGCCAGATACGTATCGAGGCCCCGCTGGGCTGATGAGATAGATCCGCTTCGATCACATAATTGTGACAGGTCACCACCAGCAAAGGAAGATACCTTCTAAGACACCATTGGTCATATACAGATCACCGCCTCAGACAAAGGATAAGACTCTCGCACACATGTTATTTCCTCGTATCCGTCTAAGGTACTTCTCCGCACATGAACATAAAAGAAAATGAAAAGTATATGTAAAGGAAATATATAAAGTATATGATATGATATGAGAAGCATAACACTGCTATGCGATGATAGTATACCGTTACAAGAACAAGAAATACAGTATAAGAGGACATGAAAAGCATATGAAAGAATATGTAATAGAACATGAAAAGCAATAAGCTATAGCACGAAAGATGAACACATGAAAAGTATAGAAAGTATAGAAAAGTAAAAAAGTATATGAAAGAATATGTGATAGAACATGAAAAGCAATAGGCTATAGCATGAAAGATGAACACATGAAAAGTACATAAAGTATATAAAAGAGAAAGGTATATGAAAAGTATAGTATATGAAAGCACATGAAAGTATATGTGGAAAACCTA
The DNA here is from genome assembly GCA_016808115.1 of Tetrastigma voinierianum. Lineage (NCBI taxonomy): Eukaryota > Viridiplantae > Streptophyta > Magnoliopsida > Vitales > Vitaceae > Tetrastigma > Tetrastigma voinierianum. The sequence continues at coordinate 117,922 of JAEQBH010002680.1, read as the reverse complement.
TGACAAAGATATGATATGATAGTAAAGCATAAACTCGTAATTCCTAAGAGAGATACAAAAGATGTGATAGAAATTCATATAACTGGGTAAGAGCAGTTATGACATGAAAAGCAATAAGTTACGAATGAATATGGAATATGCAAAGTATGGTAGAAACAGAATACAAGAAAAGCATAAGATAAGATATGCCAAAGACATGAGCAAGGTTATATAGAATGAATATAATTATGCAAAGTATAGAATAATATATAAAAGATAGGAGATATGCCAAAATAATATAGAACATGTAACGGAAAAGATTGATATGCAATAGGAATGTAAAGATGATAAGTAATAAAAGTTATATGAATATGTATAGATATATGAAATGCATATGTATAAGCTTGTGACGGTCACCATTAGTGGTTGTCCATGCTTATGTTCCCACTAAGCGTAAAGCTTAGCACGGGTGTTCAATCCGTGTAGGTACTGAAGAGGAGGCAAGAGGACAGACATCCCACATCAACAAAGCAGCCAAATTGCAGAGTAGGTGTTCACTGCGATCGCCCGCACCTCCGATGTTTTATATTAGATATATATGTATAAGTGTTGGTATAAGATGTAAACTCCAATGAAGGAGTATGATTATATTTTGTATTCCGTCTACAAAATATATTCACCCAATAGAAATGTACATGTATGGGCAATGTGGACTCAAGATACAGATAGATTTTGATGTGACACCACCTAAATTAGCTTCAAGATACGTGAAATGATTTTGTTATTACGTAAATCGCTTCAGATAACCATAGGTACAAGTTCGGGGCCTGAGAAAGAACATGTCAATGAGAGTCCCAAAGATATAGTCTCGCGCCTGCACTTCGCCTGGATCCGCCATCTGGCCGGATCGAATCCAGCGACAATTTAATGGTATCGTAGAGTCTCTAATCGGGGCATCACACTTAGTGGCATCCCGAAATCTGGTTCGGACTCACCAATCGGGTCGGATCGGAGAAGGGGTGTGACAGCCACATTCGGAACCGAGAGATCTCTACTCTCCGATTGACCGAGTGTCACTCTATTTGGATCCTTGAGAACCTTTATCTCTCAATCTTAGATTCCCGGCAAAAGCAAGTTGGTGTTAGCCAAACACCACCATGTAGGTAATTAACAGGAAATAGAGCAAGTCGATATCGATTCATAGATATATCGAATAAATCGAATTAAAACTAATTCATATGAATATAACAAGAGTAATGAAGAAACCCTAAATAAAGAGAACATCATTTTTGCTCATTACACCATTTGATTTTAGTCAATAGGAGTTCGGTTGTTATACAAAAGACAATAAGGGGATTACACGATCTCTCGAATCTTCCTGTGTCGTCTTCTCCGTCTCTTACCCCATTCCTCCCTATAGTTCTTTTTCGTTCTTTTTGTTATATCTAAAAAATTCTTGCTGGGTGAGTCTCGAAGACGTTGCGACGTTGGCTGATGTAGGTTACATGTCATACAACCTCAACGTCGTGACTTTGAGGCTGAGCTCTTCTCAATTATCCTTTTGCAAATCTCCACACAGCTTCCAAATGTCGTCGTTTTCACCTGAAATGTACAAAAAAAGCCGAGTATCAGATATACGACGATAAACACACTTATTACTAGATGAAATAAACCAAAAACGTGATCAAACACGGATATATGATGAGTGTTTTGGGCACTCATCACACCCCCAAACTTAGCTTCTTGCTTGTCCCCAAGCAAGAAACATAATCATAACATTATTACGCCTGAAAATTTTAACACACCAAAACGCCTACGACATGATTGTGATATACATGACGCCAACACGGAGAGTCAAAATGAACCAAATTTGCAAACCGAGCCTTTATCGTCTAAAATCTCAAGATCCTTAAAGTTGTGCAACTTTCTAAGGAACATAGCTAAGCAAGGTCAGGTTAACCAAGCAACTCAACCTCCCACGTTCTCAATGACCTTTTCCCATAAGTCTATGTGTAATTGTTTCATGATCTCCAACATATACCACAGTTCCAATACCCCCAAACTTGAAATCCACTCACCCATTTGAGAGAATCTAACCACAGAAGGATAAGAACGCACCCCTTTTTATTTACATACTACCTAAGCATGAAATAACTCTAGTGCCTGTAAGTTTTAGCCGAAGTGTTCCTATATGTGGATTCATTTGCATTCCTCAATTAGTTGGTTATACACTGGCATTAGTTCCCTTCGAACTTCACCCCGAACACTCAACCAAACCTAAAGACCCTAGACTGTGGGAATAGTCCATCCTCTGTCCCATGTAGCGGGCAGTGAAGTTAATGGCTCCTGGCCAATTGGCTCAGGGCATTAGGCTTTCAAAGGCCCCTCGGATTGTACCCAGGATTCCACTTGGACGATCCCACTTATTCTATTAACACATGTCTTTTCTTTTTCTTTTCTTTTTTTCTTTTTTTTTTGAATTATTTGGGGCTCGATGACAATCCTCTTTTCAAAGGCGTCCCATTACTTAGATGTTTAGAAACCCTCAAGGCTCGTGGAATTCTTGTGAGCAAGGTCCGGAGCCTTGGTATACCCTAGAGATCACACGTGTGTGTGTGCAAAAGACTACTTGAAACCCACAGGGGGTGACTAAACTAAGTCACCCCAACCTTTCTAGCACACTATTCCAGATTATGGAATAACCTAAGGGTCCCTTTTCATTCTCTGCTCGATCTTTTTGAATTTTTTTTTTTTTTAATAAACTCTCATTCGCGAGCGTGACATCCACTCACTCACAATACCTAAAACACTCCTAAAACATGCAAATGCTGCAAAAACAACCTAAAACACGTGAACAAGTAAAAGCTCCTATTCAAGGGAGCTGATCCACTCCACAATAATACCTAAAACACGCCTAAAACATAAATATCAGACCTTGAACACAAAAATAGCTAAAACACCCTAAACACTGAGACAAACTAAAACAAGAAACCAGAAATAAACATGAAACACATAAATAAACACATAAATAGACAAACTAAAACAGGAAACACAAAAATAAATAGGAAAAGACCCGATCACCCACACCCCCAAACAAAAGTGGACAATGTCCTTAATGTCAATAGAATAGCAAGCTTAGGTGGAGGAACTCCTCCGCATCACTCTGATCACTATGGTAGTAGAGGTGGTACGTAAAAGGCAGTTGAGGTTACAGTCACCTGATGCACCACTGGCTGTTGAGATGGTCACCTGCTGTACAGATTCAAAGATTCCTTCCCAGCGGACTAAACTGGGAAAATTTCAATTTTTCTAAAATGAGTTAAACTGATTTTCTACTGAGTAATCTGGTGTCTTCAGACCCTATTATCAAAATATTCCTTACCATGAACTGTCTGATTAGTTTACCTACCAAATTTCTTCATCTGATTCGAGATAGTCGAAATTTTACATTTTTCGAAGCATCAAGTGTCGAGTGACACATGACATGACATGTGGTGCACTTGTGTGAATGACTCACATTAAGCCAAGTGTCAAGTGAAGGAAATAATGGGAAAGATAAAACAAGAAAATAAAAAGAAAATAATAATAATAATAATAAAAATAAAAATAAATAAAAGAAAAGAAAAGGAAAATAAATAAAAAAAATTAAAATAAAAAGAATGAAAGTCAAAAGGAGGAAGGCCAGTTTTCGATAGAGAGAATGAGAGGAGAGAGCGAAAAAAAAAATTTTCTTTTTTCTAAGAAAAAAAAGAAAAAAGTCAATAGGTTTCTCTCTAAGATTTACGGAAATCGGAACGTAGGTTTTCTTCGGAGCAAAAGGCAAAGTCAGTCCACACATCGAGAGCTACGCGTAGATACCTGATGAGTCAAAAACTCATTGATTTTTAAATCCATTTTTCTAACCTCGTGGTTATTAATATAATTAAGCCGATTTTTATGCGTAAATATGGAAACCTTATCAAATTTATTTCGTGCTTTACGCAAACTTGGCAATTTCAAGAAGAAAAAAAAGATATATATGGTCAAGGCATTTAGGTCACTACTTTCAGATCTTGTGAGGTCACAACAGATTCGTGTGGTCGACAAGGATTCTCGACGCCAGCTTTTAAGTCACGACCTGAGTAAGCATGTTGCTACAAATCATATAAAGACCTCGTGTCCCAACAAAGAATCATACCACGACAAGAAGTGATACCGTCAAGAAAGTCATGGGTAACAAGAGACAGATGCGCAGACGATGCAAAGATAGAGAAAAAGCTTGAAAGAAGGATCTTGTCACGACATAGTTCTGGATGTCGCAACGCTGAAAGAAGACAACTCTTGTCACGGCAGAAAAAACAATGTCGCGACAAGGAATGACTGCTTCATAAACTAACCAAGTCTCGACAAAGGATTTTCAAGTTGCGACATGATGACAAGATGGAGATATTATTCGAGGTCACGACAAAGGCTTCAGGTTGTGATAAGAAAGAAGTCTAGGCCAAACGAAAGCCAAGCCGGGCGACAAGAGAAAAAATTAAGCTGAGACGTAGTGCTGGTTTCAAGGAAAGATCTGGTCGCGACATATTCTCGTATGTCACGACACCAAAGAAAACAACTCGACGCAACAAATAATTGATGTCGACGAGGAATGATCGCACGAACTCGGAAAGGTCTCCACAAGGGAATTTTCGCTGTGACAAAATACAAGTCAAGACACCGCTAAGGTCGCGACACCGATTTCATGTCGCGATACGAAAATGTCGGTGTTAAGAGCATGTTGCAACTAAGTTCGGAGCAACCGCAACAAAGAAAAGATTTAGAAGGGCAACCATTCAGTCGCGACATACTTTCTAGGTCGCGACCAGAAATAGAAGCTGAATTGAGTAAAAACAGTTGTAACTGAGAAATGAGGTTGCGACAATGTATTGCTTAATGAACTGGAAAGGTCTCCACAAGGGAATTTTCTGTTGTGACAAAATACAAGCTGAAGACACCAGTTAAGGTCGCGACACTGATTTCATGTCGTGACATGAAAATAAGCTGAAAAGTTAAGAGCATGTTGCAACTAAGTTTGAGCAACTGCAACAAAAGAAAAGATGAGAAAGGCAACCATTCAGTCGCGACATACTTTCTAGGTTGGGCACTGTAAATAGAAGTCGAATTGAGTAAAACAGCTTGTAATCGAGAAATGAGGTCAAGGGCTAATGCGGGGAATTAAAAATGTATAGTCAAGTCGCGACCTACCTATTTGGTTGCGACAGAAAGTGCAGCAAGGGAAGAAACGACCTGGTCGCGACCTAAATTACATGTCGCGATAAGGAACTAAACAGACCAGCAGTTTTGAGTTGCAACCTGAATGAAGGCAAAAGACAAACAAATGATGTCACAACATAAAAGGGAAGCTGTGACTAGGAATCAAAGTGGCATACAACAGAAATTGTGTTGCGACATAGAAACTAGGTCATGACACAGAACTCAATAAAGAGAAAGACAGCCAGGTCGCGACACAAATACTTGGAGACCAGAAAAAGTTGTTGCTACAAGAATCATAACTACTGCCAACTAAACTTGGTCACGACACAACAATTCAAGTCGCTATAAGTATTCCAAAGAAAGAAGAAACTCTAGGCAAAACTCATGTCGCAATTGAAAACTTAGTCGCAACAAGAATCAAGGGGATAGGTAACAATTTAAGTTGTGACAAAGAAACTAGGTCACGACAACTAAATGAAGAGGCTGCAAAGAACGATGTTGTGACAAAAGACATCAGGTCGCGACTCCCTACTGCCAAAAACAAAACAAAGAAGGTTGCGGCAAGCAATTGAAGTCACGACAGACTCTCGGCAGCTCAAGGATCGCAAACTACCACGATAAGCTTATTTAGGTCAGCGACTCTGAACAAGAATAGGGCCATTTAATTTGGGGAAATCCACTTGAAGCCTTTGAATCAGGCCCAATTGCTGGAATTGTATAAATAGGTGTCTTTGCGTCAGGAGAAGGAAGCTCTTCCGGAACCCAGAACCTTGGGGGATTGAAGAAGACTCACTTGTATATTTTTAGAATAGATTAGTTTAGAATCGTTTTTTTTTTTTTTTCTGATCTAAACCAAAGAATTGCTTTTGAATTGTGAAGCCGGATCAAATCGCTCAACTTCTTCCACCATCGCTTGGAATTAATGAAGCTCCGCACAATTTCGAATTCATTCTTTCAAGCCATTATACATAAGAGATGTTCTTGAACAATACTCCATTGTTGATTGTGATTCAAGATTTGAGAAGCACATTTCCACCGAAATGGGTATGTTATTACTCAAGTCTTTTCGCATAAATCGAAAGAACTTCCCGATTCGGGATTTATTTGATCGATGTGTTCGAACCCGACCTGTTCCCAATAGTAGTATCGCATACCCTTCGCGACTCGTATCCTACTCTCGATTTCCAAGAGGCTCCTCCGAGTGACACAAAGACGGAGATTCCCCGGCAGCTCGAACATTCAATCTGTAGGTATGTTAGACTCCTATTGAAGAACTAAAGAGCTCTAAGTGTTCACTTTGATAAATTTCCAATTCACTCATAGTTGAAGTTGAAGGGGATTATTTATCAAATTAAATAATCATAGATTTCACCTTAATCTGATGGGAAGATCTTGATCCTGTGTAAGCTAAGATCTAATCAAGGAAAAGGAAAAATCCATCATATCTAAAGGAGGAGTCATCAACCAATTTGTAGAGGTTTTGCAATGGCCCAGACTTAGGGTGCAAAAAATCTACAGTTTGAAGAAATGGGTATGAAGTATTGAGAAAGAAAAATACCCAGATCTTATAAAGAGTGTTCTAAATACAAGTAATTGATTAGATCCATGTCTTTGAAAGAAGCAGGGACCTCTAATTAGTGAATTATGGAGAAATCCAAGTCGCATTATTAGGCATTCTTGACAAACGTATCAAAAATCAGATTGAGAAAATCAATGGATTATAATGTAGAAATTGGCTATTTCACAACAGTTCCTTATTGGTGTTCAATTCTAGCAGAGAACTGATTCAATCCAGTTTATTTTATTTGTTTTAATTCAAATTTTATTTTAACTAGAGGAATAGAATATAGGATTGTCTTGTCTTTTAAATTCCAGTTTTCAAACCATTACAAGAAGGTGCAAATAGTGTGGATCTTAAGTAGTTAGGGTAGATGATTTCAAAATTCTTGTCAATCTCTGAGGGAATGATATCTGGACTTGCATCCAATTTTTACTACTAGATGAACTGTAAATTTTGCAAAGGTCTTAGACTAAACTCATTTTATAATTTTTAACATAAAACAATTCTCTAATTTTCAAACAACTAGCTTAAATTTTGGTCCCACTGTAGGGGAATTGTAAGGCTCCAGTGGAGGTGATAAAATTGAGTTATTTAGTCTATACATTAACAAGAAAACAAGTTTTATGGCGTCGTTGCCAGGGATTGAAAGAATTTAAATAAATCAATATTCTGACAAAAGAGAGAAATGCTAATTTGGACATTTTTCTTTATTTTTTTTAAAAGAAATTCACAAAAACAGTTTTGACAGCAGTGGCCGCATAAGTTACTGATCTTTTAGAAAAGCTTAAAGGATATATGATTTTTAATACCACTGTTTTCAATTAATCTCAATATGTTTCCATTCAGGAAGTTATTTCATGCACAGGAAGTCAGAATCAAATCTGTTTCCCTTAGATACTGAATTGGAAAGAACATTGAGGAACTTAAGGAAGGTTAGAAGTGCGTAAACAAATGCGGTAGATGAAAGAATGGGTCAGACAGTTGAACAAGAAACAACAACAGAAAGGGCTCCGGTGCAAGATACAATGGAGGATTTTTGGAGACCAGTTATCCAAGAAGAATATTTAGCAGTTAGACAACCTGCTATAGAGGCTAACAATTTTGAGCTGAAACCAACACTGATCACCATGGTGCAACATAATCAATTTACAGGCCATCCTACTGAAGATCCTAATGAGCACATGGGCAGATTCCTCAGGATGGCCAACACAGCTAAACTACACAATGTGAGACCAGAGGTGATCAAACTACATCTCTTTCCCTTTTCCTTAAGAGATATTGCAGCCACATGGTATGAATAATTTCCATATAGCTTAGTTAATACATGGGAAGAGTTGGAGGAGGCTTACCTAGGAAGATTTTTTCACCCATTACTCACAACAGAAAAAAGAAAGGAGATCATTGTGTTCAAACAGGGGGAGGATGAAAGCTTATATACTGCATGGGAAAGGTACAAAAGGCTGTTGAAGAGTTGCCCTATGCATGGCATAGAACTGAAGACCCAAATGGATATTGTCTAACACTTCCCTCGAATGATACCTCTAAGGGTATCATAGACGCAGCTCTCACATGTGGGCATTTAAGTGAAGAAGTGTGTGTAGGAAGCAAAGAATGATAGAAGATCTCGCTAAGGTAACATGAAAGCTCCATCTCGAATCTCAGGAGCAACAATGTACTTAGTGGGAGTAGGGTCATTGAAGCTCAATAAAATGACTACTATAGCAAACTTGATGGCCAATGCACAAGTTGGGGGAATCAAGAGAAAAGAATGCACTATGCTCATGAAATTGGAGCAGTGGGAAGAGATGAATCGAAGAAGTGTCGAGGGACCAATTTGAGAGGATCCCTTACTGCTAAGGAGGCTAATTATTTAGAATTTGAATTTGAGAAGCTACCATTTCAAGTTTTCCAACTCAACTCTTGCTTCACACACTACACAACACCAGACAGAGGGGGCCATGAGAACTTCATATGGTGGAGAAGTTATCATTGTACTAACACATGGGCAAGGTTTTCAGCAAGGATATAATCCACCAAGGTTCCAATAGCAAGAATGCCAGCAGATAATAAATGAATATCAAGGTCATAAAGATGACTACCCTTTCGAGAAAATGTCAGAGTTCGGGACAACAAAAAGTCGCTAAACCTCCATGAACAAAAATTTGTTACAAGACACTTTTAAATCCAACACACAAATTTTCAAGCAAAACACTAATGTCACCAAAGAACTTGAAACACAGTTGGCAAATTGGCCTCAACTTTGCGTAACAAGACCAAGATGCTTTCATAATAATCCAGATCCAAGGACCATGTGCCAGCTGAGAAATGTAAGGGAATAAGCAAAAACACATAGTAAAAGAAAGAAAGGATCAGCAAGAGGTGAAAGAAACCAAAGAATTGTTAATGCCTGAGCTATCATGCAAACCGAGAATCATGACAAATTGAAAGAACCCGGGGAAAACTGTAAGAACAAAATCGAGCAAAGGCCCAAGCCTCTTACACAATTGCGCCTTTCCCACAAAGACTTCAGAAGGCAAAGAAGGAGGAACAATTTTCTAAATTTTTGGAGATTTTCAAGAAGATAGAAATTAACATTCCTTCATAGGATAATATCATCAACATAAACGGCATATCAAGATATATCATGAAAGAAGAAATGCAGGTAGCAGACTAACAAATGAATGTTATTCATAGTCTACTCAACAGATGATATCTATAGTTCCATCTCATCACAATGAGGTATAACTGAAGGTCTATGATCTTAAAATAACATCAAACTTGATGCCCTTATCGTTGGTACAAAGGTTGAGTTCGGGGGAACTTACTCCAAAGAGCAATTACACCGCAAATGGATGATAAAGTCAATGGCACAACCGTATGAGTCCTGAGGATGTACCGGCCAAGGCAGGGAAATTCATCTCTCAGGATTTTGTTGTCATGAAATGGAAGAGGGACACACGTGTTCCTCTCGCTGTTAGAAGACTTTCTAGCAACTCGGTCGCCCCGATTGATGTACAAAAGGCGAAGCAACCCCGAGAGTGGGAAATGAAGCAAGCAGCACTTCAACCTCAACAAAAGCCAACACAAATTCGATGTTGATGAAGAAAATTGTACGGGTCAGAGATGAAAATTAGTTCACCGCTTTTGAACTGACCTGATTGTAACATTAGCATTCTATCAATGAAAATGAGATGAATTTCTAGTATCTTAAGAGTGTTGATTATGAATTGCTGCATTCCAGTTTATAATATATAGAAACAGTCTTGAGTTTGAATGAAAACAGTAAAGAGAATTCGCCAGCACGGAAGAAAAAGCAATCAAGTGCAAGAAACCAAAGATATGGCTAATATTGAAAGAATTACCTAGTCATCCTAAATATTCTTTTGAACCGTAAAAGGCAAAAACCAAATGATTATATCACCAGATTGGACTGAGAATGAAGAACATGTTGTTAAAGATTCTAAGGAAATACAAGGAAGAATTTGCCGTCAATTAAAGATCTCAAAGGTATACCTTCTATTTGCATGCGCCGTAAATTCGCTAGGAAGATAATGCCTACAAGACTTCAATTTCAACACCAACAGGTTGAATCCAAGAATGAAGGATGCTGTGGGCTAAGGAAGTGTTGAAATGGTTAAATGTAGGTTTTATTTATACAATATCAAATGTACTCAAGTAGCTCTACTACGTGGTTCCCAAGAAAGGTGGATTTCACCAGGATCGTGAATGAAAGGAATGAATTAATTTTACAAGAACTGGATCGATGGAGGGTGTATAGATTACGTAAAATTGAATATCGCAACTAGGAAGGATCAGCTTTCCTACCTTTCACTGATCGATGTTGATAGATTAAGGTGACACCCTCACTTATGCTTTCGGCTTGGACATTCCTATATAATCAATTGTTATTGCACCCGAGGACCAGAGAAAACTACTTTCACATGCCCCATGGTACTTTTTTCTTTTAGAAGAATGTCACTAGGCAGCAATGCTCCCCAAGCATATTTAAAGATGCATGATGTCTATGTTCTGACGGCAAGAGATGTTATGGAGATATTCATGGATGACTTCACGCTTATGGATTCAGCTTTGAACATTGCCTCGCAAAATTGGGGACAAGATTACTGTGCCATGACAAGAATTTAGCCTCAATCGTGAAAATTTCCACTGGTGGTAAATTGTATGATTTTTCGTAAGATAATTTCTCGCAGCAGGTCGAAGTGACCGCTGTTTCATCATAAAGACTCTTTCGCTGACCCACAATAGTCAAGGAATAAGAAGCCTTTCATTACGCTGCTTTATGTATCATTCATCGAGATTTCAAAAATTGCAAGACTATTGGAAAAGGATACAAAGTTTAATTTTGATGAATCCTGCCAATCTTCATATAAAGAGATCAAATCCAGATTAGTTGAAGCTCCCATCATGGCCAAACCAGACTGGAATAATGAATTTGAAATTATGTGTGATGCCAATGATTATGCAATGGGAGCTTATCGGACAGAACCGATTAAGATGTTTAGGGCCATATTAGTGCTGCGCCAAAGAAAACCTTCAATGAAGCTCAAGAGAACTACTCAACTACTAAAATGGAGATATTGGCTATGGAATTTGCATGTGAAAAATTCAGGCCCTATATATTGGGATCTCATGTCATCATCCATACTGATCATGCTGCCATTAAATATTTGATGGCAAAGAAAGAAGCTAAACCAAGATTGATCAGATGGGTATTGTTACTGCAAGAATTTGATCTAGAGATCAAGGACAAGAAGGGTTGTGATAATGTGATAGTTGATCACTTGTCAAAATTGTGCAGATCATCAGAAAAGAAAAGGGAATAGAATTAGTAGAAACTTTCCTGGGTTCGAGTAGTTATTCCAGCTTGTCATTCCAATCACCCCGGTATGCTTGGACATTGTAAATTTCTAGTTTAGGAGTTATGCCACTGCACTTAGGCCGCCAAATAGAGTGAAGTTACACCTACAAAGCAGATTCTGCAGTATGGATGCATCCACCTGATCTTAAAAGAGGAGTTGATATGATAATCAAGAGGTGTGTGCCATAAATTGAACGAGGAAGAATTTTATATGAATGTCATGCATCACCATATGGAGGACATTTTGCAGGAGACAAAACAACCCATAAAATTCTCTAATCAGGTTTTTATTGGCCTACCATTTTCAAAGATTGTTTCTGGTATAAACTTTGTGATCAAATGCCGTAGAATGGTGCCATCAGCAGAAGACATGAAATGCCCCTATAAGGTATCTTAGTGGTGCAATTTTTTGATGTGTGGAACAGATTTATGGGACCTTTTCCATCTTCATTTGGAATCTATATACTTAGCTTTCAGGACTATGCATCCAAATGGGTGGAAGCAAATGTACTCATTCCAAAAAAAAATGATAATTACGTTTGTGGATTCTTCTAGAGAAATATTTTGAGCATTTGGGCAATCTTAACTATCATAAGTGATTGAGGAGCCATTTGCAAACAAGGTGTTTGGAGAAACTCCTATGAGTAGGTATGGAATCAAACACATAATGAGTCTAGCTTATCATCCTCAAACAAATGGGCAAGCTGAAATTTCCAATAGGGAGATCAAGAAGATTCTTGAAAAGACTGTAAGTTCCAACAGAAGAGATTGGTCTCTAAAGCTTGATGATGCATTGTGGGCTTATAGAAATGCATATAAAACTCCCATTAGAATGTCCCCATACAGAATTGTCTTTGGTAAACCCTGTCACCTCCCTCTTGAATTGGAATACAAAGCAATGTGGGCCATCAAGAAATTGAATTTTGATTTTAAGGTCAAGTATGAAGAAAGATTACTCCAACTGAATGAATTGGAAGAGCTGAGAAATTAAGCTTATGATAATGCTAGAATTTACAAATATAAAACAAAGAAATGGCATGATCAGAAAATTTTGAGGAGGGAATTTCAGCAGAGATCAGGTCCCGGCGAGTTCAAACTCCATATCGAAACTAAGCTTTCTAGGAAAGCGATCAAAATGGAGTGGTCTCATACAAGAATGGTAAGTACAACCTTTTGGGACAGTGGATACTGAAACCACTAAAGGAGAAGAATTCAAAGGAATGGTCGAGATTGCGCGCATTACCGAGGGAAGATAATAGAAGACTAATTCCAAGTTCGAAGAAGAAGAATTTTGTCGAGACAAGAGAATCATAGTGTTGTCCAGCCTATGACTCGCACCATACTTTCATGGGAGTAACCCATACAATGTTTTATTTTATGCTTTATAGTCAATTAATGTGTTTAAATTTTAAGTTTTAGTTAGACTTGTGTGTTATTCTACTGTTTAAAAATTTTGAGTGTTTTTGCAAGTCAGTGAGGGTACAACAAACATGGAGTCTTCACTTATTGCTTCTAGTATGCACATAAGAACACAAGGGGAAGTATAATGCTCTCTGATTAATTTTTTTTTAGAGAATGCATGATTGAAGTTTGGGGGAATTGGATTTTCAATTCAATATTGAATCTTATGTTGATGAGCTGATTTTTGAACATTTGAACGAGATGAATTGTTCTTGCTTGAAACTGGTTTCAATGTTATACTTGCTTTACAAGTGTGCATAGTGGTAAATTAAGTCAATCAAAGAGACAAAGCTGCAGCAGCAGACGGTATAAAACATTACTTATGTGAGACTTGAAGCCTTTTTCTAAGTCGCGACGCACTTTGAGGTCGCGACAAGGTTTTGAACTGATAACATGAGAACTAAGAAAATTTCATGTCGCAACACAAGCCTTATCACAAGAATGAAACTAAGGTCAGAACATTAATTCCCGGTCAGCAAATGCACGTGGACCTAAATGACTAATGTAAGACACTGTGTCGTGACAGTGGAAATTATGTCTTTACCAGGAATGACTGAAGAAAGAAAAGAGTATGTCGTGACATCAATTTTATTTGTAAAGACCACATTTGTAGTCGCGACAAACCTAAGTAGGTCGCGACCAGGATTGTTTAAATCATAGTAATTTTAGGTTTCAAACATTCTGTCTGAGGTGTCGCAACATTAAAAGAGGTACTTATTGTTGTGAATAATTAGTGTTGTGGGATAGAACTAAGTGTTGCGACATCCCATAAGACAACGAAATCATTACACCCATAAATAAAAGAGCCTGAAGGTGAACAACCATTTTCTTCAAAGACACCAATCCAGTGCATCCTCACCCAATCTTCCATTTTCTTTCTCTCTTCGAATATCAAACCCCTAACCCAACTTTAAAAACCTCGTCGATGGTAAAAAACCAGAACCTTGTTCCTAATTTGAGTGAGATGATGAATGAATATGTTCATGGGGAGGAAGAGGCTCACCTGGAACCTCAACCCGACAACTATAATCAAGAACCGTAAGCCCAAATTAAGCGAGCAGAATAACCGAGGAAGGAAGGAAGCGCAAAAAGACAGAGATCGTTGAGGGCATAATGAAGAAGCGAATCGAAGGTGATAAGGACTTTGTCTCACAGGCTCATGCTTTATGGAATAACTATTCGCGATAAAGGTTTCATCGTAGTGGTTTAGAAAGCTTATTTCCCCTTTTTCTGAATAATAGAAAAGAAAAGGTCGATTTCTTCTCGCAAGCACAAGGCACTGCCACGCACTAGCAAGAGAATTTTACTCAAATATGTGAGATGAAGTTGAGGACTTTCAAAAGGGTATAAGATTTTGGGTTCCTTTCGGCATAAGAGAATTAATGAAGTATTTCAGCTGAAGGAACTCAAACATGGCTCGAAATTCAAGAAGTCGGGTTGGAAAAACCAAACCATGAGAAGATTTATCAACTTGTTAACAAATGACGTGGAAAGTGGAGGCAATCGAAGAAGAACCCACACTGTGCCATAAACGTAGGATCTCTGCGCATGAGGCAAAGGCTCGCTATATTTCATTGCATCACCAGAATCTCCAACTAAACATTCCAGGCTCGCGTGAACAAGAAGCCATAATTTTATATGCACCAAGGGATATAAAATCACTATAAAGTCCGATCAAAGGCTACATTAGCTATTATCCGAGCAACAAAGAGGGAGCACTTCCCACCCAACAACCATCGCGTAGATTATGCATATCACTTGATGGCGGATCATGGGAAGAAGAAGTATAAACTCAGAGTCTCTCCCTTAACCCCGACTGGGTAACAAAAAGGGACAAGAAATAAAAGCATAAGGGAATACAGAGGTGGAAGAGTTTCACAAGAGGAGAATGATAACATGGAAATTCGTGGAAATTTCATTAAAACTCTCCAGCTAAGAAGATTTAAGAAATGCAGTGTAGAATGAGCCCACTAAGTCACTCATACCCTGATGTGAGAGAAAATTTTCCTAAGCCTACAGAGAGTTCCAGAAGAAATGGCTGAACCATCAAATAATGAGATGTTAATATCAATGAAGAAAGAAATTGGAAGATAGAGAGAAGAAGGGAGTAGGGGCAAGCAAAGCAAATCAAAGAAGAATTCTTAGAAGCTGATTTTAAAAGAAAAGAACAACAATGGGAGCAAAATTTGAAGTAGAAAGAAGAAGAATGGAAAGAAGAGATGGATATAAGGGAGAAAGAGCTGCTAGAGAAAATGAAGGTCAGCTTTGAAGCCTTCTACAATAATCAATTCAACAGAGATGCAGAATTACTAACAATTCTGAAGAAAAGAAAAGCTAAAATGGAAGGCAACATGTTGAAAAAGATAGAAGCCTTCAAATATCTCTATAAAGAGCGGTTCAAGGAGTTTGGTAGGCTGATGAAAGAAAGAGATAAGGAGTTGCAGAACAATGATGTCTATAGGAGAAAATTTTGGCATAAGAGCCATGATATGATCAATACTAATTTGTCAAATATGCTAAGTTGTATTTCTGAGTTGGAGAGCATAGTGAATAAAGTGGGTCAAAATCCAGATCGTTTTATCACCCGGGTGGAGTCACAAATGATATATGCACCTCTGGAAAGGAAGAACCCACTGACAAGAAAAGACCAGACATCACATTCCCAAAATTTCCTCCCTGTTTGGCAAGCTTTGACATTGATCCTTGATGAGTGCTTAAAACACTCGTGATTATACTTCGCCGGGCCGTGGCATTTTCATGTCACTGCATTATTTATATAATTTTAATGTTAGATTCCTTATTTAGCTTTTTGTCAGAATGGCTGTGCATGATGAAAGGCAAAGAACAATTTCTCGAAGCCATTTTGGAGAAATGAGGAGCATGGCGAAGTCATCGCCACGCCGCGACGCCTCCACCGCCGCGACGCCACCAAGTCATGACGCCGCTGGGTCAACAAACGCGTATCAACCGCTCACCACGTCGCTACGCCACCACGCCGCGACGCTTCACCAAAAATCGTGATCTCATCATTAAACGCGAGGGGCCGGATTTCGGTATCAAGAACGTGGCGCCGTGATACAATCGGCGAACCGCAATACGTAATTTCCAAGGATCTCCTCGATTTTTGTATCGCTTTTTCCTTTATTGTTTCGATTATTTTTTCGATCACATGAGTGATGTTCTTCATATTACATATTTTATTTTCCATGATGTTCTAAACTTATTTTGGTATGGTATCAAACCTCGCTGCCAAACAATGGGATTAGAGTTTAACCTTCATGTTAATTAATTGTTGTTAATTTATCTAATTACTCATGCCTAGATGTTAATGAGAATGACAACATATCTCACATGAGTTAAATGATAAATGTGCACTCAAAGATCCTAGATCTGTATATAGAGGGCACTAGTATTCTGTATGAAAGAATTTTTTAAATATTCTAAGTAATAGAGATGATTCTACTGAAGTATATTCAGTGCAGAAACTGATGCTTATTTTTAATGTCAGTTCAGATAAGATGAGTACCCATCTATATCAGAAGAGATAAAGTTTTACAATAAATCCCCAGAGAGATATTCTCCTGAGTGATCATATACTCTACAGCTGATGTTGTAACAATAATAATTTAACATCTTTAGAAGAATAATCCATCGAATGTGACAGGGGAGATTTAACCTAGGTTCCCACATTATCAATCATCAAAACTAATAGCTTTAGTTACGTTAGTACTTAAATTTTCTAGAATCATTTATTCAGATATTGTCTAAAAGCACTCGTATCAATTCATCTTTCCCAGATCGACATCAGATACCAGTACACTATATTATTTCGCCACGCGTACACTGCGCACTTAGGCATTCATTTTATACAATCGCGCTTTCGCCCCTGGCTTGCTTTGGCGCTCGTTGTCAGGAAAGGCTTAAATTGATATAGAGTAGTAAGCATATAGATAATATTCTGAATTTTTCTTTATTTTTTGTTTTTTGTTATTTTTACAAGTACTGGTAATTGGGTTTTGTTAGTTGGTGTGTTATTGCAGCACGTGGTTCGCTGGAGTACATGCGACAAACATGAAACCAATTAATCAACACTTGTGTGATCCGAGTTTAAAGACTTCTCGCATTTATCATACGAGAACGTATAAATGCAATGCAGTAGAACTCCAATAGTCATGGAAAACACCGAAGAACAAGATTTTGGCGTGGAACAAACTGAACCACAGAGAAGTCGAACTAGAACTGCCGCCAGGCCATCTGCACGGGACGATCCGTACATGCTATTAGATGAGTTCGTTCACTCCAACATTGCTCAGACAAATGATCAGACTACGCCAATTCAAGCAAACACCACCTGAAGTCGTACTACGCGACAAATGCTTCCTCGTGAACATATTGTTCCAATGGACTACCCCATGAGAACTAACATGCATTTGACTAACTTCCTCGAAGTTTGGCGATACCATCAAATACAACTGGTCACCAAGAAGCCCTAAGATCGCTGCTATTCCCACTTTCACTCTGTGGAGGAGCAATATCGCAATCCAACAACACCGCATTCCATTACTACATGGAACGAGTTAGTACAAAAGTTTCTGACCAAGTTCTTTCCACCTTCGAAGATTGCACAACTGGTGCAAGAGATCAACACGTCGTCACTCAGAGGGGAGAACCCGGCGTACATGACAGTTCCATGAATATCATATGTCCTCACCATCGACTCAACCGTATGGATGCAAGTCCACACCTTTTACAATGGTCTCGAGAAATACAACCTAACAATGATAGATGCCTACCGAGGATCATTGATGAAGAAAACTAGTTGCACTGCTGCATGAGATATTGAAGATGTCAGAACCAACACTAATCGTTGGCCTAGAGAGAAGGCTACACCCAAGAACACCTGCGGTGGCACAGCATTAATGAAGTCCTCAACAACTGCAAATCATGGCTCACCGACTAAACGCTTAACAGGCAAAAGAGGAACAACATTACGTTATACGTGCATCACCCACGGGAGTTGTGAATTCTCGAGGACAAAGACAAGAGGTAGAATGTGTCGGGCCAAGGAACCCTACGCTGGAGCAAGCCTGCACAGATCGAGGTTTAATCAATCAATCACAAACAGCAAGGACCGCATGGGGTAATAGCTACCGTAATCAGAATCGTGGACAAGGATGGCGTAACAATCGTAACCGTATCAATCATCAAAACAACCAAGGGTATGGATGGAGGAACAATCGTAACAATACGCACCGAACCGAGCTAATGAACCACCCCGAAAAGTGAGCTGGATTTAGAGCAAGTTTCATGATGTTAACTTCATTCCAAGGTTTATGAATTAGATTGTTAGTTTAACATGCAAAGAAGAACAACCCAGCTTAAATAACTGGCAAAGACAAATGCTAAGGAGTTTGGAAGCAATGGCCAAATGGCAAGCTTACTTAATCGAAAAGGCAACCCAAGTTCTCTCGCCGAGCAATTCAGAGGTAAACCCAAGAAGAGATGAATGAGCACGTTAGCGCCACGCCGAGAGCTGGGAGAGAATTGAAACACAAGTGCAACCCCACTGCAGCGCTTAGAAACCGAGGATGTCATACAAATCAATTAAAAGATGATGTAGTCAAAGAACAATAATAGAGAAATGGGCCGCTAGAGAATCTAGTGAAACAAAGGCCAAAGATATTGTTCCCTACCACAACGCTCAAGAAACATAAATCGACAAGCACCACGGTTCATGGATGTTTTCAAAGTCGTGATATAAACATCCCATTTGCCGATGCCTGACAAACGCCCAGCTATGTAAAGCTCATGAAAGACATTTTGTCTCAAAAAGAGAAGATTAGCGTACTTCGAGATCGTGAAACTTAACCGGCCAACGCAGCGGCTATCCTTCTCGAGGAAGCTACCGCAGAAGCTCAAAGACCTGTGCGCTTCAGCAACAGGCACAATTGGAAATGCTGGTTTGGTAGATCTATGTGATCTGGGGTGCAAAGATTAATCTTATGCCCTTATCCAATCTTTAAGCCGTCAGATTAGGAGAAGTTCCGTCCGACTTACAAATAATTCAAGAATCATATGCACGTATCTTTAGCACCCGAGAGGGATAATATGTCTTAGTAAAGGTCGACAAAGTTTATCTTCCAACAGATTTCATAGTTTTGTGAGCCATGGGAAGCAAGATAAAGAAATACCGATTATCT
This sequence comes from Tetrastigma voinierianum, assembly GCA_016808115.1. NCBI lineage: Eukaryota > Viridiplantae > Streptophyta > Magnoliopsida > Vitales > Vitaceae > Tetrastigma > Tetrastigma voinierianum. The sequence goes on along the minus strand of JAEQBH010002680.1, from coordinate 98,607 downwards.
CTGGGAAGACCTTTTTCAGCAACCCGGCAGGCAATGATCGATGCGAGGGGCGAACCGAAACTAAGAGTACAAGAAGAAGAAGTAAAATCTTAATGTAGTCTGGTGGCAAAGGCGACACCCAGCCAGAAGTGATACGTGCTTAATGGTTGATACAAGAGGCTATTATAGTGTCTAGCCAGCGGTCTCACCGACCCGAGACTAGCCTAGCGGGCAAACGATCCGAGAACCCGAGGACGAGGCGTAAGAATACGCTATGGATGGATTCTTTCGGGGCACAATAGAAGGAAATACTTCGAATCGCTAGGCGAAGGGGCTAAACAGCCGGTTCCATCAATTGAGCAACCACCCAAGATGGAACAAAAACCTCTACCTAGCCATTTGAAGTATGCATACCTGGGTAGAATCTACTACACCAATTATCTCATCATCTCTAACTGAAATGGAGGAACAGAAGTTATTGAGGGTTCTTCGCGATCACAAACAAGCACTCGGATGGTCTCTAGCTGACCTAAAAGGGATCCGCCCTTCTATGTGTATGCACCGTATTTTATTAGAAGATGGTCACAAGCCCTCAGTGGAAGCGCAGAGGAGGCTGAATCCGACAATGAAAGAGGTAGTTCGGAAAGAAGTTCCTAAAATGCCAGACATCGTGATTTACCCATTTCGCATGTAGCCGCATGGGTGTTCCCTGCTCAGAAAATAAAGAAAGGGGGATAATCGTTATCAAGATCGAAAACAATATCTTATCGCCATCTAGAACAAAGGACTCCGTGGAGAATTTGTATCACTATAGAAAATCATCAAGGCCACTTCTGAAGATCACTTTCTCCGCCATTTCTAGATCGATGCTCGATCGATACCTATGAATATTATTGCTTTTGATGGATATTCCGGTTACAACCAAATCGCTATAGCGCCCGAAGATCAGGAGAAGACAACATTCACTTGTCCCCATGGCAGTACATTCGCTCCATTTAACGCCCTTCGACTATGTAACGCTCCGTACTTTTCAGAGATGCATGATGGCCATTCTCCGATTACGGCAGAAAGACGATTGAGATTTCAGTGGACGATTTCAAGAATGGGAAATTCTATTTGACAATTGTCTAGCAAATTTGAGAACCTGTGACTCAAGTAAGATGTGAAGAGACCAATCTAGTACTAATCAGAAGTGCCATTTCATGGCACAAGAGGGTATTGTTCTGACATCTGATCTCCGCAAAGAGATAGAGGCAGATGTGGCGTAAGATTGAAGCAATTGGAGAAGTTACTCCACCTTCTTCTCGTGAAAGGATCTAAGTTTCTAGGCCATGCTGGACTGAGAAGTGTTTATCAAGGATTTCGCGCATTGCAAACCATCGTCACCAATTTGCTAGTCCAGGGGATCCCATTCGAATTTGACTCCCAATGCGTACATGCTTTTACTGTATTGAAAGATAAGTTGATCTCAGCTCCTATTGTTGTAGCGCCAGATTGGTCCTTTCCATTTGAGCTGATGTGTGATGCAAGCGACTATGCGATTGGGGCAGTATTGGGGCAGAAACGAGAAAAAATCTTTCAGGTGATTTATTATGCAAGCAGGACTTTGAATGAGGCTCAACCGAATTATGCCACTACCGAGAGTTAGAACTATCGGGCCATTGTCTCGCTTTCGATAACCAGCCATATTTGATTGGCAATGTCAGAAACATAATCGATCATTCGCCATTAAGTGGCCTGATGACCAAGAAAGACGCAAACCCAGATTGATTCTTATGGGTCCTTCTGGCTGCAGGAGTTCGACGTAGAAAAAAAATCAAGGACAAGAAGGCACTGAAAATTTAGTGGCGATCACCTTTCGCGAATGAAGGCTGTAGATGATGTTCGTGAATGACGGCCCCGCACGAAACTTTTGCTATTGAGGACAAGAGGTAGCTCCTGGCTCGCAGATCATGTGAACTATTTGTAGCCAAGGTGATTCCCAGAGTTTAATTATCAGAAGAAGAAGAAGAGGTTTTTCACCACCTTAACACTACTATCAGGAAGAGCCAATTCTCGCGCACACCGTGGCCGATCAGTGGATAAGGAGATGTGTGCCCAAGATGAAAATGCATAGCATTCGAACCATTGCCACTCTACCGCAGGGCGGACACTTGGGTGGCCGTAGAGAACAAAGAGCTGGGTTCTACGCTCTGTTTTTATCAAGCCTTCCCTATTTAAAGATGCTCACCAATTCGTTTCCACTTGCGACAAATGTCAACGAAGGATCACTTCCCTCTACCCTTCATGTTTCTATATGTATTGATTATAGAATATTAAATGAAATGACAAGGAAGGATCACTTCCCTCTACCCTTCATGGATCAGCTTCTTGAGAGGATTTTCGATCACCCCTTCTACTGCTTCCTAGATGGCTATTCAGGATATTTTCAAATTGAAATTGCTGCAGAAGACCAGGAAAAGACCACCTTCACATGCCCATTTTGCACATATGCATACAGGAGAATGCCCTTTGGCCTGTGTAATGCCCCGCCACATTTCAAATGATGTATGCTCAATATCTTCAAAGGATTCGGGTAGAGCGGATTATGGAGGCTTACAATGTGATGACATTACAGCCTATGGAGGAGCTGAAGAATGCCCAACCAACCTAAAACCACCCGCATGTGCATAGAGAAAACTGGTATTAAACTCGAAAATGCCATTTTATGGTCAACCAGGAATCAGGCTAGGCATATTATTTCGTAAACGGGATCAAGTTGACAAGGCAAAATCGACTTGAGTCAAACCCGCTCTTCTCACAAATGTCAAGACTGTGAAGACAATTCTAGTCATGCGTGCTTATAGAGGTTCATCATGACTTCAAAAATCGCAAGCTTCTTTAAGCAAATCGCCAAAAGATGCCAAATTCATGTGGGATGCAAACTGCCAGAAGAGTTTTGAGGAGCTCAAGGCCTATCTAACCACTGCACCAGTAGTGAGGGCCCTCAACTGGCAATTACCTTTCGAGGTGATGTGCAATGCAAGCGATCTCGCCATTAGAGCAGTACTCGGGCAAAGGGAAGGAGGAAAGCCTTATGTGGTCTATTATGCAAGCAAGTTATCAACGCAGGCCTGTGAGGAATTACACACAAACTACGTAAAAGAAGCCGCCGGGCGCTGGTCTATGCCTTAGATAAGTTTCAGCTTATTCGTTAGGCCGACATAATCATATTCACGATCATCCAAATTTTCAGCACCCGCCACCAAACAAAATGCTAAGGCTAGGCTTACTGCTGGTCCTCCCGCGCAAGAGTTCAACCTACGTATCACGGACAAAAAAGGGCTCGAAAATGCTTGTCGCTCACCACTCTCGAGATTAACGATAGCATGCCAACACTCAGCAACCCCCAATCAATGATGAGTTCCCGAGGAGTCCCTCGCTTCCCCGGGCTTCGAAGACACCCCCGGTATGCCCACATCGCAAATTACTGGGCAATCGTGGGAGCTACTCAGATCGAGCACAAGACAAGAAATTCTTCTTTGCAAAAATTCACTCCCTATTATTGGGAAGAACCCTCAGACAACATCAGGTCGATCGTGATAATCATAAGGTGTGTGCCTGAAACAGAGCAATAGGGAATACTCATCCATTGCCATGAGAATGCATGTGGAGGCCATTTCGCTTCCTAGAAAACTGCCAGGAAGGCGTTACATTCTGGGTTTCATTGGCCCTCTCTTTTCAAGGATGCCTATACGATGTGCAAGGAATGCGACAAATGCCAAAGGTTGGGGAAAATTTCTCAGTCAGTCACGACGCCTTTGAACCCGATTCGTAGTCGACCTTTCAACCATGGGGCGTCGATCACGGATCATTCCCTCCTCCTTTCGATACTTCACATTTTAGCCGAGCCGACTATGTGTCTATGGGTCAAGCAACATTCCTGCAAAGCAAAGAGAATTACCGTATGGTATTGAAATTTTAAAAGAGAACATACTTTCTAGATTTGGGGTCCTAAAAGCCATAATTATGATTGAGGTTCGTATTTCGCAACAAACCGCTTCGAGCCTCTCACTAAGTATGGTGTCAAGCATAGCACCACCCCATACCACTCTCAAACTAAAGCGGGCTAGGTTGAGCTAGCCAACAGGGAAATCAAGACAATATTGATGAAAGTGGTGAACTCTAACCAAAGACTGGCCCCCAAGCTGCTAAACTCTTTCAGGCATTACGTAATGTTCTCACAAGACCATTCTCGCATGTTTCATCGCCTAGTTTATGGCAGTTTATTGTCACCCGCCTCGTGAAACTGAAAGTATAAGGCATGGTGGGCAGTGAAGAAACTGAACCTAGATATGGGCAAAGCTGGTCTCAAAAGACTCCTCGACATCAACGAGCTGGAAGAACTGAGAATGATGCCTACTCCAACTCAAAAATTGCAAAAGATAAGCTGAAGAAGTGGCATGATCAACTAATAGCTCGTAAACATTTCAAACAAGGAGACCAAGTGTTGCTCTATGACTCCAAACTCCACCTCTTTCCAAGCAAGCTTAAATCAAGATGGACTATACCATTCACCATCCAAGAGGTTTATCCCAATGGATCAATAGACCTGTTCAATTCCAAAGATAATAGGGTGTTCAAGGTTAATGGGCAAAGGCTGAAGCCATACGCAATGCACCACTCAGCAAACAAGGAGGAGATCCCCCTCCTTGACCCTCCATGATTGCAAGGAATTGCTTGATAGGGAGTGGCTTCTGTAGTATCTCAGAAACCCTAAATTTTCTTTTTGCTGCTATTTTGGTTTCTTTAATTTTAGTTTTTTTTTTAGTGATTTTATTGATTCCCTTGATTTAGCTTGTCTTTCTTTTGAAAATTTTCTCATTTACAAGTTTAGGTTCTAATAATTTTTGGTTTTCATTTCATAGTGTGTGTCATAGTTGAGCTTCAGTCTGTTTTCAGGCTCAGAGTTTCTAGCGAAATTTTAACCTGTGAATTCGCAGTCAAGCGACTTTCGCAACCTCACTCGGTTTCATCTTCCTATGTTTCATCTAATTAAGCCTCGTCGCGACACTTTGGCTTCCCGCACCTTCCATTAATTTTCCTTTTTTTTTTTTTGAACCTGCCATTTAATGGGCATTTAAGGGCCATTAAATGACCAAAACCCTTCACTTAAACCCCCCACCCCCCCCTTCTCTATTTAAGCCTCCCGGGTTATCCTTTCACTTCAAATCCCCTTCCGCCTAGTCCCCTTCCACCTCCTCTCCTTCTTCTTACTCCAACCATGGCGGGCACCCGTGAGGACACACTTTCAGCCTGGGGGTGCCGCTCCCTCCGCTCCTCCCTCCCACCGGGCCAGCCCCATCCAGCCCCGCATCGCCAACCGCACCGCCACTGCGCCCCACCGCTACCTCCTATTGTTCCAGCCGCACCACGGCCGGCCGCCACCCTCCTGTGTGACCGCTGGCAGCCACCGTCGTGGCAAAGATCGCGGCTTCTCCTCCGGCCGCTCCTTCCTCCCATCCCCTCACGTCGCCCTGGGGAGATACCACACCCTGCTCGTCCCATTCCACCCTCTCCGCCACATCCTAGGCCATCCTGGGCCCCACCGTCCAAGAGAGCTCCTACCCGTGCCCAGAGAGTCTCCAGCCTGTGCCTCGGGAGCCACAACCACCACCCCATCGTGGCCTGCTACTAGGAGCCCCTCCTTCGACTCGTCCCAACCCTCCATCATCAAACTACCACTCTTCCACCAACCCCATTCTCCCTAGTGGAATGCTGATCGTAGTGGAGGACCGCACTGACGAGGTTCATTATGATCTCCTACTCTGTCGAAGACCCGTGAGTCTCGAGATCCGATGTTCCTGAAGAGCTACTCCCCGAGCTCATTATTCACGACCGCGACTCCGCTTCTTATGCATTGCCACCCGAGTGGTCATTGAGTTTTATCACACGATGACCTCCAAGCGAGAGCCCAATCCAATAGCCATTCATTTCTGCATAGATGGCCCGCCCATTGTAGCCGTTTCCATCCGTCTATGGTCCCGCTAACTCTACGATGACAGTAAAGTGTCTCCATCCTCGACTAGGAGATGGTCTGCCTACAGTCCGAGACACGACACCGGACCATCTTTGTCAGAGGCAACACCACACAGATGTTTCGGGAGTAGGACTACATACTCGCTGTCTAACCTTTTTCCTCCAAGACATAGTCCAAAATGGAGATGAGCCATTCTGTGAGGCCTACATCGCATTCCAAGTGGTTATCGGTTCAAAATTAATTGCTTATCATGACAAACTTTGTTCCACTTCAGGACAAGGTTCATCGCAGTAATCAACCAAAAGCCGGAGTCCACACCTCTTCCGTCTCACGAGACTCCTATGCCGTGTTTGAGCACATCGGCTTCCTCGGCCGAGCCTAGGTTGTGAGTGTCGTCGTGGATCACGAGGCCATCCTTACAATGACGGGTGGCAAGATTATGCCCTGTCTTCGCTCCCTCCCGATCCAGATGAGTGGACCAATTTACACTGACCTTCCCAGAGGAGCAAAACCACTCTCCAAAGAAGCAGATACTAAGGAGCATCAGTTCCTCCCCGCATCCGCCTTCCCCGCTCCTTTACCCACCGCCTCCCACGTCCGTCGCGCCCAGAGAGTCTCTACCCCAAGCATTCACCCCTCCCTACGTATGTCGCTGGGCCTAGCACATCCGCACCGCCTCGGCAGTATATCACTATTTCCACCCTGGACTTTTTTACCATCATGGATGCAATCCGCACATTCTCCTCCACATCAAGATCACCAGGAATGCGGCGTGCACTCTCACCCGAGAGGATGACTCACATTAAGGCGCCATGGTCGCACCGGGCCGCTAATACTGCGACAAAATCAGCCATCCTCATGCGCATTCGTGAGTCACTAGCTCACCGCGTTTCATATGTACCATCCCCGGCCGCCCCGTCCTCCTCCGGCCGGACCAAGATCTACCCGACACCAGCCCCTTGCAAACTTACTTGATGTGCTACAAACGCAGCTAGCCGCAAATTTCCTCCACCGGGCAAAGACCTCAACCCTCCAAGATGAGGGACGACTCTTCACGGCTTCGACCGAGGAGGTAGCACTGCCTTCTAACTTTCCAATCCAGACTCTATTATGACAATACATTTGGTCGGGGGAGATAGCTAAGGAAGTGACTTTACACTCGACTTCATTTTTTACACTTTGAGTCCAATGTCCGTTTAAGCAGCCTATTTCAGATGTATGCTGGCTTCGCTCATCTCAGGAAAGTCGTTTGTTTGTTTTTGAAAAGTCGAAACATAATGACATACATTTTTATACATACCATACAGCTCATTCTCTTAATTCAAATTGCAACCATTTTTGCCCCCATTTTTTTCTGGGTTTTGCCTAACTTGCAAGTTAGAAAATTGACACACCGCCCAATGCCATTGATGTTAGATTAGTTCCATGCTTGATTAGGTAGATGATCAGTTGAAGTCTCATGGTGTTCAGCCTTCTTCTTCCACCTTTAGCTGTCCAATACGCGTACATCGCTTTTCTTCAAATAGGCCGAGAACCCCATAGCTCCCTTTATTCGCAAAACCTACCCTAGTTTCGTTAACTAATTGCATTAAAGTAGGACCCCAAGAGAAGAATAATGAAGTCTTCCAAAAGAAAAAGAAAAAGAAAGAGAAATGAAAAAGAAAAGGAAAAAGAATAGAAAATGCTGATGCTTCTCGCCTTTAAACCCGAAGACGGTCCATGCAGAGGGCCGGCGAAGTCTTTAAAGCCTGGTGCCCTAAACCAATCGTCGGGAGCCACCCGACTTAGTGCTCGCTACATGTGATGGGTGAGGTTTAGCAAGTTGGGTGCTGAGTTTTAAAATCATTTGGAGTCCCGGTGAAAACCTCAAGAGTTAGTGGTCAAAAGATCCTTATAACTTGATGCCCTAAAGCCTTAGATACAGAGTCATCTGCACCCTCGTTACATGGACTTTCGTGAGGGTCATTCTGCCAATATCAGACCCTATAATACAAAAAGAAATATGAAATAAGAGGGCACTTCAGATTTTATTTAGGTTGAATAATGTTCTAGGTCTTGGCAAAAGAGTTTGGTCTGGGGAGAGCAAATTTTTAGCGGTGTTATCAAGTTAAAAACCGATCACATAAACACTTTGGCTTGGGTGGAAGCTCTTTAAGTCGATTCCTCGGGTTGGATACTCTTCTGAAACTTGGTTCTATATGGCACTCTTTCTCCCGAGATGGTCATTGTGCAGAGTTTTGGTGATTCACACTGAGGGTAGGGCATTACTTATCCATATACTTTTTGAGAATACCGACCCCTTTTGCATGAGCATAACTTGCCTGCTTCTCTTCTTTGTCATCAGTTAAGGGACTAGCAATGCTCAGCTGGGAGATTCATTTATAAATTCACCAGGCGTGCTGCCATTTATCTGCATGAAGTGTGTTTTAGCACTGTAAATTAATCAACTTAAATAACCCAATTGACACACTAAGGTCCCGGCTATACTACTAATCATATTTTGTGGTTATTTTTGTAGTTTTGTCAGCCAATTACTCCATTATCTTCGAATCGACTCAAATGCGAAGAACTTAAGCCGAACTCGAGGTCGCATGTACAAGTCAGAAGGCAATTGGAGCTAAAAAGGGAAGGAGAAGGGAGCTTTGTAGAGAGATTTTAGAAGCAGTAATTTTCAACCTACGTAATTCTGTGAGGTTGCAATTTCATGTACCGCCCCGCTTGTCGCTTCACCAACTTCTTGACCTGCTTTTGTGATATTTTCCCAAACCCGTCCTCCATGTAATTTTGTTGTTTCATATTTTTTTTGTAATTTCCTTTGACTCGAGCAAAGATATAAGCCCCACTGCTTTCCTCAGAAATCGGGCCAATCACTATCAATCAATAAAATTTGCGCCTAAAATTTCAACTCTCCGGCCTTGGTGATTTTCCCTCATTTTCTCTCTCTTCTAAGACATTTTCTCACCGCAACACCCCTCGAGGATGACAAATCAAGGATGCTATTAAACCTCCTCATCCTTGAAGAGGAGGTCACTAAATGCTGTTCTTAGGTAAACATCAGCCCTTCATTGCCAATCAGCATTGAGCACATTCATGTCTCTGATCTCATTTTAGGTTTAAATCCTTGTGATGTGTACCGACAAGCCAAGACTTGGCAAGCTTTAAGGGCTCAATGGATACTTATTGCTAAATCCTCTTATGCTCACTTAGTTGTCATTTATTTGCCTCTGCAGGTTAGGTCAAAGGACCCGTTTTTACTGCCGTGAAACATTAATGGTCCATAAATGCTATATCTTAGGAGAAAAACTTTTAGGGTTCAGCTATGAAGTAACAAGATCTGCTCTGGGAAATGACTATAGGTCATCCTCCCCAACGCGAGGAAAAGGATCTGAGGACATTTCTATTGCCTTAGGAGCCCCCGCGTCTCAAAGGCTCCAGAGACTTTAAGGAGTTCTTTACATTTTATTTCACTGCATTTCCAGTTTTTCAAACCATCAACTCCACTATTTTTACAAAAACCCCAAATCCAAAGTGAAAACACCATTTTCAATCAATCAGAAATCATTTTGGTACCGAAGAAAACCCATCTCCGAAGTTCGAATCTCTAGAGCGTCACTATACCGCACGTTTTCATGCAAGTGCAGAGCTGGGATATAAATATTGCGGACTCAAGACACCCATCGTGGTACCGAATCACGCTACATGGAATTAAGGTCGCGACACAAATACTTAGAGACCAGAAAAAGTTTTCGCTACAAGAATCATAACTTATGGCAACTAAACTTGGTCATGACACAACAATTCAAGTTGCGACAAGTATTCCAAAGAAAGAAGAAACTCTAGGCAAAACCCATGTCATAACTGAAAACTTAGTCGCAACAAGAATCAAGGGGATAGGCAACAACTTAAGTCGCAACAAAGAAACTAGGGTCACACAAACAAATTCAAGAGGTCGTGATAGAACAATGTCGCGGACAAGACATCAGTCGCAACTCCTACTTCCAAAAACAAAAACAAAGAAGGTTGTGACAGTAATCAAGTCACATAGACTTCAAGCTCATGATCGCTAACTCTGCGACAAGCTCCTTTAGGTCGCGACCGAACAAAGGAGTCGGGCTATTTAATTTTGGGAAATCTTACTTAGCTTCTCAATCTGTGCCCAATTGTTGAATCAGATAAATAAAGCCTTTTGCACTGTACAGAATGAAGCTCTTCCTAACCTTAACCTGAGATTAAAGAAGACTCACTTGTATATTTTTAGAATATATTAGTTAGAATCGGTTTTTTTTTTTAGCGGATCTCGAACCAAGAATCTATTTCGACCAGAAGCCGGATCAAATCGTCAATCTCTTTTCTAATTCTACCTTTGAATTAATGAAGTTCGTACAATTTCCTCGAATTCTATTCTTTCAGCTTATTACAATTACAGTGGGACATTCTAACAATACTCCATCGTTGGAGCCGTGGATTCAAGTATTTCGAGAAGCATAGCTTCCACTGAAATGGGTCTATTGTTAGTTCGAGTCTTTTCTACATAAATTGGAAAGAACTTCCTGGATTTGGGATTTATTTTATTGATGTGTTCTTGAACTGAATTGTTCCCAACAGGTAAAGTCGAATACCCTCTGCAAGACCGTATCCTGCTTTGATTTGGTGGAAGCCCTCCGAGGACACAGATGGAGATTCCCGAGAGCTTGAACATGCAATTCCAGGGGGTATGTTAGACTACTATTGAAGAACTAAAGAGCTCTATGTTCACTCGATAAATTCCAATTCACCTCATATAGTTGAAGTTAAGGATTATTTATCACCAAATAATCAAAGATTTCACCTTAATCTTATGGAAGACCATCCGTGGTTAGCCGGAGATTCCACCTATGAAAAGGAAAAACTATCGATCTAAAGGAGGAGTCATCAAACAATTTGTAGAGGTTTTGCAATGGCCCAGACTTGAGGTGCAAGAAATTTGCAGTCTGAAGAAATGGGTATGAAGTATTGAGAAAGAAAAATACCCAGATCTTATAAAGAGTGTTCTAAATACAAGTAACTGATTAGATCCATGTCTTTGAAAGAAGCAAGGACTTCTAATTAGTGAATTATAGAGAAATCCAAGTCGATTATTAGTATTCTTGAAAAATCCGCATCAAAATCGATTAGTTGAAATCAATGATTATAATGTAAAGCCTGGTCGCTTTGCCAAATGGGCCTTTATCGTTGTTCAATTTAGCAGAGAACTGATTCAATCCATTTATTTATTTGTTTTAATTCAAATTTTATTTTAACTAATGAATAATATGATTGTCTCTGTTTATTAAATTCCAGTTTTCAAACCATTACAAGGAGATGCAAATAGTGTGGAACTTAAGTAGTTAGGGTAGTTGATTTCAAAATTCTTGTCAATCTCTAAGGGAATGATATCTGGATTTGCATCCAATTTTTACTACTTGTATAACCTATGCACTTGCAGTGTCTTAGACTAAACTCATTTTATAATTTCCAAAACATAAAACAATTCTCTAATTTTCAAACAACTAGCTTAAATTTTGGTCCCACTGTAGGGGAATTGTAAGGCTCCAATAGAGGTGATAAAATTGAGTTGTTTAGTCTATACATTAACAGGCAAACAGTACCAAAATCTTGAAGTTTCGTCAAACTTCATGAGGTAAAGAATTTTCCTGTTTAGGTTATTTCTAGCCTAAAAGTCATTTAATTGCTTGGGATCTGCTTATAGGTCGTGAGAGGTTGTAAATTTCAGTCCCAAATTTTTGGGGCTGAGTGTAGGAATTTTTAGGAATTTTCGGGACTGTTTTCGGACAATCCGGGCTGAATTTCAAAACTATTTTCGGACAGTTTGGGTTGAATTTTCAGGATTATTTTTGGACAGTCCGGACAGGATTTTCGGAACTGTTTTCGATCCGTCCGAGACTGGGTTGAGGTTTGGTTTTGATCCCGAGACTGATGTCTTCGGGTTTTATGGTGTGTTTTGGTATCACAGTAATTCGGTGACGAACCATGAAGGGATCAAGAGGTGCCTTGTTTTATGTGGGTCCGTGATTTTGGCCATTTTGTGTGTTATTGTTGGAAAATATTAAAAAACATGCTATTGTGTGTAAAAATCCTCATGTTAATACAAGTCGCATGATGTATTAACATGGAATGATTTATTTAATGGAAATTATATGTAGGGAAATATAATTATCCTAATTTATAAATGTTGCATGTAGCATGACATAACATGAAATGGCATGATTATTTCATATGCACGGCCACATCGCTGCCGAGTCGGGTGTGTGAGTGTGATGGTTGGGGTCGAAGCACTGTTTGGTGTCGACCGCGGTAAATTCGACACAGTGTCGTGTTCGATGTATGTCGTGGAGTACATGGTTAAATCGAATAATTGATGTTTATATACACCCGATGAGCTCAAGAAATGGAACAACGCCCAAATTGAGACTCATACTACAGCATGACATGAAAAAGCACGTGGTGTAACTGGTGAAGCAAGTAGTGATAGACACCTCGTGAAAACTCGGCATATACTTAGACATGAAATCGCCTGCGGAAAGCCCGTAAAAATGTTGTATAGGCGCAGGCGCCCCCGCCGTGAGAACCCGAAAATCCGTGGCCCACAAATGCATAACACACAGGACTTGGTAAAGAAATAAGTAGGTATTGGGGGTATCCAATGTGTCTAGAATTACAAAAAAAAAAACTTTTGTTTTGGAAAATGGTCAGGGGCCGGACCCCCTTGACGGTTTTTCACACTTAGCATTGTGGGTAGGAGTGAGTCGGTTGGGACTCAGGTTATGGGCATGAGGAGTCTCATCTCATGCATGACACGGAACATTCCATATAGGATTACATTATTTATATGGAATATGGTTTGATGTTTTATGTACGCCATTTCATGTGCATTTAGCGTGAGCAGCTACGTAGGAGAATTTTTCATCGGGCATTACCACCTCAGGCAGGGACCCCTTTAAGGTACAAGTGCTGCATATGAGACGGCACTAAGGGAGGTCGCGATTGTGAACATGTCGACACATGCCACAATACTTTTATAAAAGAGTTTATGTAAAAAGAATTGTAATTAAATTCTTTATCATCAGATAAACAATAATCTGGTATAAATATGGTAAGAGGGTCGTGGATCGACTCTTATGGACCGTAATTAAGCGCTTATTTTCATTTTAGATTTAAATGTGAAATGAATGGGTCCCGTGAAGGGATGTATATTGTAGATTTAAATGTGAATGAATGGGTCCCATAAAGGAAGTATATTGGGGATATGGATGATAGACCCCGGGTCAATATTACTCGCTGACCCCTGACGTAGCTTGATGACAGGTCATATATTGGGTTTATACGTCGCAGAGCCTCCCTAACGTGCGGAGAGATCGCCCGACGAAAAATATGATTCGATGAATAGATTAATAACAAAGGTAGCATCTGTGGGTCACCCGAAATCCAAAGAATTCATGGTTGATCGTTATCAATGGGACCCACGGATTTGGGGTGTCATAGCATCCATGTCCTAGCTGATGGTGACATGGCGTTCGGGCTTTCATCCCAACACGCATCAACCCGCGGTGAGGTCCCCATACTTGGTCCCTCCGGTAGTGGAAGGACTCCACCGGGTCCTCCTCCCGAGACGGGTCAGGGTACTGGGGTCAGGATGATCGTCTAATCTCTCCCGGGCACCTACTAGGATCCCAAACCTAGACTGGTATGCTCTAAGGTCATTCTCATCGGAGGGCTCATTGCCCAGCTGTACACTCCTATGGCCTCGTACTCCCTTTGCCATGTCTTTCTTAACCATGATCGCCTCGATCAAAATCTCAAGCCTCATTATCCTATGGGAAACCCCTTACTTTTGCTCAGATAAGTCGTAGATATGAAGGGGTGCCCGAGATTCATCTTTGCATCTTTGTTATAGAGGATCGCATCTTTGTTATAGAGGATTGAATCCTCTATAACCCTGTCCGGGCCATCAAAATGGAATGTCTCGCATAGTCAGCAGTGGCCCTCAATGCCACTGACACACATTGGCCACGCTGGATGAGACGCAATGTGATGAAGTGATGCCATACCTTGTAAATGCAGCTGGGTAAGCTTGACCTGAAGTGCACCTCCGCGGTGCCTTCACTGGTTGTTTCGACCACCCCCGCCTCATTGGTCATCAAAATTCTAAGGACCTGATAGTTCGAAGCTCATGGAGCCTATCATAGGCCTCAAGGTTAACCGATTCTAGGTTATAGTATCGATTGATAGACTTCGCACTAAAGTCTACCAACACCCCACGCACCCAGACCCTTTTTAGTATGTGGGATGCGAGATTAGCGTAGAACTCCCCATACCACACACTCAGGCAAATGCACCTCAGGTTGGAAAAGTGTCCTCCATCCCTCGCTCGCAATGGTTTCATAAAGAAATCATCAGCGAAACCCCTTCTCCTGATGGAAGGACCATTTTTTCAAGATGAGGTCAATTTCGATCGTGCTCCTCATTGACAAACTTCTCCTGATCGTAATCATGAGTTGGTTCTTCACTGCTCCTGGCTTCTTTCAAGCTCGCCATTTCTGCCTACATCAAAATTTGATAAGGGTAGGGGTTCAATGATCTTCTAGGCTTGAATCACTTCTCAGTTAGCTTCCTAACGCTCTATTAATATTGTGATGCCACTCTACTCTAATTACTAAACAGATCACACTAAAACTCACTTAGGGGAAAAGGAATAAACACCCAATGTGCACTAAGTGAGATGGTACTTTGACCCAAAGTTAAAAGGGCTCTATAACCACCAACCACATGTGGTTCCTTCTCTATCATAAACAACCCCGAAAACTCTAATACAACTGAATCTAGATTCCAACTTACCCAAACCCGCATCAGAAGAATGATCTCCAAATGAAAGTGGACACCAAGAGCTTTGAATCTAGGAACGGTTTAGGCTTTTCGGGGTTTCTAAGATCGGGCCGGGACGAGTTCGATGGCCGGGATGGAGCACTCTGCAAAAATCGAGCAACAAGCGAGGGTCGCGGTTACGACGGAGAGAGTCGGCAGAACACTCGCGTTCAGTAAAAAAGTAAAATAATGAATAGGCAACGCCGCGAATGCTTCGATCCAACGCCACGACGCTCCCAAGAGTTAAATTCGTCACCGTCGCGACGCGAACTCAACGCCACATGTTCCGCACGGAGACTCAACGTCGCCAACGCTCCGCGTGAGCTGCTATTTTCAACGCCGCAAAGCAGGGATCCAACGAGTTACTCGCCAAATATGAGTTTCAACATTGCACGCTGGGACCTAACGTCATTACGCTACAAAAAGTGAGAATGAGATTTTCATTTCTTTCCCTAACGTCGCAACCTACAAAAAAGAGGAAACTCAACTTCCTTTTTGAAAACAAATTTCTGGGCGTTAAGAGCAATTTCTTTTTGTGATTCACCCTTGTCCAAACTCCTGAATTGACACCCGAGCTAATTGTCGCTTGATCTTGGAGCCTATAATAGAAACAATTAACGATAAGTTGTTGGGTCTCGGGAGAAAATCTTCATCTCTAAAAAGAACAAGCATATGCCAAAGCTACACTAAATTAATGAAAAATTTAAAAATGCTTGGGTCATCCCGCATGCCGCTGTTTAATGCCTTAGCCCGACTCCTTGAATCTCAATGTCTCCAAACCACAGACTACACTCTGAACTCATGGCATCATTTCTGTGTTCGTATGATATGGGCCTGCTTGCTTCAGACATGAAACTCCTCGCCCCAAAGTATGGCTCAAATGTCAGGCGTTAACCTTTAAAGCTCCCTTTCCTCGGGTGCACACCCTTCCTCCATACGTGGAAAACTGAGTCACAATGAATGTCCGACCACCCGACTTGTTTCCCCGGGAAGAGCTGAGTCGGGGAGTTAAACAATCTTTCTTCGAGCTGGCTGACCATTTTTCTCTAAGATAGATTCGATTTCTCTCGTTTAACACTTCTCGCTTGGCTCATTAGTCTCGCGGGTGGTACGCAGTGCTATCCGATGCCGGTAACACTATATTTTCTCAACACGTTGCCAATGTGTTATTGATAAATGCTCTCCATCTGCAGGTGATCAACGCCTTGGAGCCTTCAACCGTGAATATATGACTACGGAGAAAGCTTGCTACCACTTTGGCATCATTAGTTCAGGTAGGTATGGCCTCCACCCATTTAGAAACATAATCTAAGGCCAGGAGAATGTATAGGTTGCTGAAAAATGAAGAAAAGAGACCATAAAATCTATCCCCCATATATCAAAATACTTACCTCTAAATGGTCGCGAAAGGCGCCTCATCCTGCTGATATGCTCCCATTCTTCGCATTTGTCACAGTAACACAAACTAGTGTGCATCTTTGAATAAGATGGGTCAATAGAATCCCGATTGAAGTACCTTTGCAGCTATTCTATTTCCCCCAAAGTGCCCCCCACATGCTAGAGTGTGGCAATGATTTAGGATACTTTCCATTTCCTCCTCTAGTACACATCTTCTTATCACCCATCGGCAATAATGCTTATATAGACGGGCTCATCCTTAGTAAGGCTTTTAACTATTACTAAAATCTCTTCTTCTGCTGATAACTAAACTCTGGTGGGAGCGTTGTTGCCATCAAGTAGTTCACAAAATCCGCAAACCAAGGTACTGGCTCTTTGTCTTCAATCACCAAGAGTTGTTCATCAGGGAAATCATCATCGATCTGAATTTCTTTACTCGCCCTTCCAATCGTGAAAGATGGTCGGCTATTAGATTTTCAATCCCTTTCTTATCTTTAATTTCCAAGTCAAACTCCTATAGTAGTAACACCCACCTTATCGCCTCGCTGCCCTTCTAGTCAACAGTACTTTATGAAGTTATGCCTGCAGCACTATTACCCCGTTACTAATCAAGGCACAGCCTAACTTGTCAAACGCAAACACAATAGCCAAAAGTTCTAATAGCTAAAGTTCTTTTCATTGTTACAGTTTAGTCACAGATCATTCAACATCCCACTTCGCATAATAGATAACCTAAAATGTTCTTTCCTTTTCGCCCCAAGGTCGCCTCATCACAGAAGTTACTCGATCACACATTAGTTCAAAGGGCGTTCGAACGCTACGATCTTATTGCCAGCAATAATATTTCTCGGGAGAACTTTGCGAATCTCCCGTAGAAACTCGCGTGATCTGTGCTTCCCATTCCTTCATCAAGACATGAGCTTTTATTGTTTCAACTGGCTTTATCTACCTCATTCCTCTTCGGGATCCGTGCCCCAAGACAATGCCTTTAACCATGAAGTGGCACTTTTCCCATTTCCAGCACAAGGCTGTTTCACATCTTATCGCCTGCCTCAAGTTCTCCGCACAATTATCAAAGGATTTCCTTAGCATGGTAAATCATCCATGAATACCTTCAATTGTTCTTCACTCATGTTTGAGAATATGGACATTATGCAACACTCGAAACGTGCCTTGGTATGCTACATAACTCCATGCTGCGGCATTCGGGCTTAAAAGCAAACGTATTCATACGCACGTAAATGTTGCTTTCTCTCGGGTCCTCCGGCTTATTTTTTGTGACTGATTATAACCCGAATACCCGTCCAAGAAATAGTAATACTCATGCCTCGCCAAACGATCTGAAGATCCCGATCTAGAACCAAGTGGAACATCTTTTCTCGCTTTTGGCTCTGATAATTTCCGCATTTGGCGCATTCTCCACCTTGTAACTGTTCGAGAAGGTAGCAGTGCATTATTCTCAGTCCTTATCAATCAAGTGGTCCTCACTTTTGGGACAACCCTGCATCGGGCTAACCTAATAACCGTTCCAAGATGGGTAGATCACTCCTGCATCTAACCATTTCAATGCCTCTTTTCTTACCACTTCCTTCATTGTTGGGTTGAGTCTCCTCTGAGCCTCCACTAAAGGTTTGTGCCCATCCTCTAATAGGATCCTATGCATGCACATGGAGGGGCTTCAAATCAGCTAGAGACCACCCGATATCATCCTTATGATCTCTAAGCACTCTCAAAAGCTTCTTTTCTTCCACTGCTATCAAAGATGCTGATATGATAACTGGTAGGGTTGAGGATTCCCCTAAATAAGCATACCTCAAGTGACTAGGGAGTGGCTTTTGCTCCAACTATGGTGGTCGCTCAACTGAAGGCACTGAAGTCTGAGTGTTCTCTCCCAACGGCTCATAATACTTCCTTCTGTTCAGCTGGAAGGAGTCCATCCACTTCACATACTCTTCGGCCTCTTCACTTAGTTCCTTCTTAGCATTTTGCACAAGGCTAGCCTCCAAATGGTCGGTCAAACCACTTTAGCTAGGCACTATAGCATCCACTGCCTCTATCATAAAACATGCATCACCCCACTGGATGCCTCACTCATCAATACACTAAATCGACCTCATCGGCCTCATAGCCTTAGTTCTTCAACCTTTCTACAAATCAATCATAGCCTTGCCAATTTCTAGAAATGGTCTACCCAGTATGATGGGTATCTCTTTATCTTCCTCCATATCTAACACTATGAAATCAACTAGGAAGATAAACTTGTCTACCTTTACTAGCACATCTTCTATCACTCCTCGAGGATGTTTCAATGATCTATCTCGCCAACCATGTGGGTAGTAGGTTCAGTTTAACCAACCGCAACAACTAAAATAGATAAAGGCATGAGGTTAATACTGGCCCTGCCGCTGTGTGGCCTCTCAAGATCAAGTTCCCTATCTCGCTGGATCAGGAAGCCCTCGATCCTTCAGCCTTATGTACCTTCAAGTATAAAGATCGGCATTCTCAAGAAGATTCACTGCCTCAAATTCGATAACCTTCTTTTCCCGACAAGATACCTCATGAATTTGATATAATCGGCATCCGTCTATCGCTCACGAATGGAAATGTCGATATGCGCTTCTTAAACACGGCAGAATTTGCAAACTACTTATCCGGGCCATTCTTCCTAAAAGTTAGATATGGATAGGTGCGTAGGTTCAACAGAATTCACTATTTCTCGCCTCTCTCTCATCTGACTCATTGGCTTCTCCTCTGAGGCTACCTCGCACATCCGATCTTCTAGGCTAAACCGTTCACCACCAATTTCCTCTTCTCTTACTACCGGTGGTTACCCCGTAAAGCCAGCTCTACCACTTCAATGTGATAGCCTTAACATGTTCCTACCTTCACCCCTGCCTATTCCGTATTGTTTGGAAAAGAACCTTACTGCCTCTCAGTCAATAGATTGGCCATTTGACCCATTTGCACTTCCAAGTTTCTCAACTGTGTTGCTTGATTATTCAGCCGGGTTAACTGATTCTGCATAGTTGCCTTTGTTTCATTCATAAAAGTTGTATGAGAGGTAAGCATTTGAGCTAGTGCTTCTTCCAAATCCATTTTTTTCTCGATTGGCGGTTTGTTCACTTGGGGAGGTGGCATACTATTCTGATTGTTCCTCCATCCATAGTTCTGATTGTTCTGATTGTTCTGCCATCCTTGGCCCTGGTTCTAGTTCTGATTCTGATAGGTGTTACCCCCATATTGACCCTATTGCTGATTCTGGTTAAATCTTGACACATAATGTGCCCTGTTTCATCACATCCGCCCACCGGCATTCAGAAAACATGTCATTCCCACATGATCTCACATATCTCCCAAGGGTTGTACTCGGGAAGGCATTTACAAATAATCTTACCGCCTTTGTAACCGGCTTGGTGAGATGTGCGACATGATTCTACCACAAATCGCTTCAAGACCTGTGTTTGCACCTCCCACTGCCTTACTCGGTATCATCCTCTCCCTAGGCCATTGGTTACTATTAGTAGCCATGTCCTCTAGGATTCCATATGCTTGATCTGTAGTCTTCTTCATTAGTGTGCCCCCTACTAAGGCATCTATTACTATTCTAGTAGAGTCACTCAAACCATTGTAAAAGGTGTGGACTTGCATCTGTCTAGTTAGCCTATGATGCGGGCACCTCCGTAACAGTTCATGGAATCTCTCCCAAGCCTCAGCTAAGTTCTCCCCTCTGTCTAAACGTGAGCATCTCTCGTGACTCACCAGGTAATCTGGTGGCGTAAAAAACTTGGTCTACAATTTCTGCACCAAATCATTCCATGAGATAATTGAATCTGGTGGTTGGCTTATCAACCAATGTTTAGCTCTATCACCCAGTGTTTAGCTCTTCTGTCACTCCATTGCATTTGACGATGTCACTTCAAATGAAGTTCATTCAAACGCGTGTTCTGGGTTCTCAATTTCTAGCGTACTATGGAACTCCGAATGGTTCAAGACGGTCATGGTTACGATTTTTTAAATAAAATTGTTCGGGCTTGAATAGGTGGTCTCTGATGTAGACCGAACCGTAGGCGGTAAAGCGAACTCCTCTAGCAACATAAACATATCATTTGGATGTATAAATGGCCTGAGGGCATAATTCCTACCATTATTCCCATTCTGACCCCTTCGTCGCTTCGCTTTGCTCGCTCATCTTACCCTTCATTGTTCTCGCATGATTATGCTAGATCTCTTCGTGTGTCGCTCTCCGCGTAATCGTTGTAAGGTTCTTCGCCTCAAGATCGAATCTAAGTAGTTCAACTCACCTCCGTCTCTAAACAATAATAATACGGGAATCTTCACTGCAATCACACGCACAACCAGACCAAATTACAAGACTTATCACCAAAATAAAATAAAATAAAAATAAAATAAAAATATTTCCGTATCAATATCTAATCGCACTTTTGTCAATATCACCATCAAAACTTCCTATAGAATGGGGCTAAAACTCGATTTGCCAAGCATGTGTGTAACTTAGTATAAAAACAAAGGCCTCACATGCAAGTATACGCCACGGTTTACTTAATATAGTGGTTAGTCAAGTGTCGCTCCTAACGAAGAGAAGTGTGTTAAATAATCGGAACCCATTTTAGAGTATTATCCGATCTCACTTGAGTGAATTACTACACAATATTCGATCCTAAACGAGTTAGTTCAATTAATTAAGACTAGGTTTTGCCTTCCCTTGCCATATTCAATGGATTATCATCTACAAAACCTGTTATTCAATATATTAATGGATGTATGTCAAGTGGGTCGACGCCTACGTGATATCCTCTCTTAAGATATATATCCGTTTATCTCACAGAGGTCGATCGATTCTACTTAACCCTCGACTCGAGACGCTTGGAATGATCAAACCCAATCGCCACATTCGAACCGAGATCTTTACTCTTCCGATCGACAGAGTGTTACTCTACCAGAATAGGAGACATATCTCTCGAATCTTGATTCTAGAACCAAAGAAACAAGTTGATGTTGGCCACACACCACCATGTAGGTAATTAGAGAAATAGAGCAAGTTTGATATCGGATATATGAATATACTTAATAAGTGAATTGAAAATAATCCATGAGATATATGAGTATGTGGCTCCACAGAAATAAAGTTCAGTATGTTTTTCTTCATTACAATCATTTGATTTTTAATCAATAGGAGTTAGAGAGAGAAAATAAAAGTACAAAGTTACGTATCTCTCGAATATTCCTGTATCGTCTTCTCAGTCTGCCATTACCAGTTCCTCATTGGTTCTTTTGGTTCTTTTTATTTATGTATCACAAGAATTCTCGTGGGTGAGTCCGGAGGCGTCGCGGCGTTGGTTGATGTAAGTTTGCCGCGTCATACGACTGGCGTCGCAACGTTGGAAAGTCGTGACATTGGAACGTCGCAATGTTGAGGCTAGGCTCTCCTCAAATCTCCTTTTTCAAATCTCCACACAGCTTCTAAATGTCGTCGTTTTCACTTGAAATGTACAAAAAAAAAAAGCCAAGTATCAAATATACAACGATAAACGCACTTATTACTAGATGAAATAAACCGAAAACATGATCAAACGTGGGTATATAATGAGTGTTTTGGGCACTCATCATATATATATATATATATATATATATATATATATATATATATATATATATATATATATATATATATACATATATATATATATATAAGTCGAATAAAGGTGTTTTAAGCTTAAGGAAGGGGCTTGGAACAAAAAAATTTGGTTATAATTCTTGGGCATGCTTAACCCCACCTATTCTAGTAATGCCAGTAGAATTTTAGAGTACAAGCACAAAGTATCACGAGGTAGGCTTCGTCGATTCATTGATCGGTCAACAAGCTTATTGGCTTGGTCCGAGTTAAGGGTGTAAACGAGTCAAGCTACTCGGGCTCGATTTATAAAATACTTGAATTCAACTCGAAGTTAATCGAGTCAAGCTCTAGTTTCAGTAGATAGGGATGCTTGTTGAGTCAAGTTCAAGTATCGCTATACTCGACTAAATCGAGCTTTTCACGAGCTTAATTGAACTTTACTATGTTATTAATCAAGTCGATCTCGAGTTGAATTAAGTTTTAGTATAATTATTTATTAATTTTTTAATTGATTCGAGCTTTGTCAAATCGAGTTCGAGTAGCTTAGTATCTTTCAAATCGGAGTTTGAACATGTGAAAAAAGTTTGATTGAATTTGATGAGTATCCTCTTAAATACTCATTTATCTATACTTTAGTTAGTTTTTCTAGTGTTTTTATGTTAAATAAGTGCCCTGATGCTCTAAAAGTTCACTTATAATCAGGTCATCCATTTGGTGGAATTGTGCAAAATTGGTGGAAAAATTGCTACAAAAGTAGCAGGAGAGGCTACTGCATTTTGACGTTTTTAGACAACATATGAGCTCCTATTGCATCAAGCCATATATTGATGGATTCTAAACTTCAAGAGCTTTCCATGGTCTCAGAATGCAAATCGGGTTCGGTATGAAAGCAAAGTTATGGTCTTACAGTTGGAGCGAACGGGGGCTGCGGCAACGTCGGCGTTGAGAGATAGCGTCGCGGCGTTGCGAAGCGAGCATCGATGTCGGCGTTGCTGCCTGCGGCGTCGCTCGTTCGAATTCGGTTTTGGGTGGATTTTTAGCCCATTTTAAGCCCATAATGGAGGTTTAAAGCTTTCGGAACCAAAGAGGCGAGTGAGAGCGGCTAGGGCTCGGAGAAAAGGGGACTTTGTCACACTTTTGGGACGAGAGGTTTGGAGCTATTTTTGAAGATTTTGGAGAAGATCATGAGATTTGTGGAAGAAAATCCTAGACTCATCATCATTTGATCATTATAGTTTCTTCTTCCTCTTTTCTCATGTTTTATCCTAAGTTTATGATGTATCAAACCTTTATCATGCTTTAAATTCATAGATCTAGGGTTTTGGTTGTATATTGAACATGGGTTTTATATCTAGTTGTTAACATTCCGTTTTCTATTGTTTCTTGTGAATGCACCTCTATTGATTCATACTTGGTTCTATTTACATATTGATTCTACGGCTAATCTCGATATGGTGATGGTTCTTTGCGAAGATCGCGAGAAGGAGTAAGAACTAGACATAGATGAATCAACCTAATTAGTACGATGGTGTAGAAATTATCGGTAATTAGGAAGCGTGTGAGACTTTTGGATGTAATGCATCTCTAATGCTTGGGGTTGAAGCGAGAAGCAAAAGACCTAGTGTTGGATGGTAGGTTATTGACCTCGAGAGGGCTTATAATTAAGTGGAAGATGAAATTAGCCTTGGAAGCATTTTCATGAAACAAATAAGTAGAATTTTTGACTTAGATCTAAGAGGATTGTCCGATTGCACAAGTACCCACAAGATTTATCATCTCTTGGTATCCCTTACTTTGAACTTCATTAGTAAGATTTAGAAATTTCATTAGTTTAGTTTTAAATTTTGTTTACTATCACAATTGTTAGTTTGGATATTAGAAGTATTATAATTTTGGCGCTTCGCGTCCATTCATGTGAATCGATATCGTCTTTAGGTACAACATTATGACAAGCGTATACTTAGCGGAATAAGCTGCACATGTTTTACATAATTTTATATACACATCACAAAAAACGCCTATCAGAATTCAAGTTTCGAGTTTTTAAATCTAGTTGAGCTCGACCTTGACTCTGTATTAACTTGACTTAACTTCATTACACCCCTAGTTCGAATTGGGTTATGGGCCGCCGGCCTACCCCGTTGGGGATGCTTATGGGATTAAGTTATAATTAGATATGAAAATAAAATAAAAGGGATGTTCTTTGCCTTGGCCCTATCTTATTTTATTTTTAGCGTACATATAATAACTATTTTATAGTATTGCTATTTATTTTAAGAACATAACCCTTATGCTGTAAAAGAATCCTTATTGACGTTATATTAAGAATTTGTTTTTAAAATTTGTATTTGAAAATAGTTTTTACTTTAATTTGTTTACTTTTTAAACCCCATTTTTTTTAGGTAACTTTTAAATTTTATTTATTTTTATATATTAATTTAAAATATAATCATAAAAATAATTTCTTAATATTTTAGAATAACACAAACGTGTAGAGGTTCTATCAATTGATTTGTTCAATAAATATAAAACATATTTTCAGCATATATTTTTAGCAAAATTCCATGCACGTCCATATTTACATTAGGCCTGTTTTGTTTTTTTTGGTTTGAAAATAATTTTATGTTCTAAACGAGAATAAAAAAGGGTAACAGCTTTAAAAAGAAGTGACAAAAAAGCAAAAAAAAATTACTCATCTAACCCTTACTGCCCAAAACCTAAAAAGGAAGAATATTTTTATATTATTTTGATAAATTTACCCCTCTAACTACCATACAAACCTGGACTTAATGTAACGCCTCAAAAATACCTTATAATTTTTATAATAATTTTATTATATATTTCGGGTATAAATTAAGTCAAACTTGAATTTTTTCGGGAAAACCGATAAATTGATAAATTGTGAAATGTGAAATGAATACGTAAACATATGATTAAATGTTATATGCTAAAATGAGAAATTGATTGAACTCGGAAATAAACCCAAGTGAAAAAAGACAAATTTGAAAATTTTGTAAAATGAGGACTTAAGGGTCATTTGAGAAAATGTTTATTTGTTTAAGTGCAAATAGAAGTGATATATGTGTTATAAGGTAAGTTAAGGCAATTTAAATCCAAAAATGGGTTTTGATCTTTTGAGCATGGCCTTGAGAAGGGTAAGTGATATTATCTGTGTTTAGTGTGAATCTTTCGTTTTGAACAAAAACGTTTTGAAGACAAGAGAGAGAGAGAGAAGAGTTAGGGTTGAGAAGAAATCAAGGACTTGGTGGGAGATCATCCGGGTTTCTAGTTGAGTGAATTAAGGAGGAAGAAGTGGGGCAAGGTTTCAAAGGATTTAGGTAAGAATCCAAACCTTAGAAAATTGTATTTGATGTTTGGTTTAGAAAAGCCTAATCCATCCATGGGTTTGCTCATGGGCCCAGTTTTTAGGATGACTTTTTAGAATGTTATTGGGAGTGATTCTCATGTTTTTTAGATTTTGAAAGTTTTTGGAGAAAAATCGCAAAGAGTAAGGCTGGAAATCCTAGGTATCTGAGACATCTTAGTAGCGTAGGGGCACGTGGCCGCAGCGTAGACTGTGCCCTTGACATGGGATGCCTCGCCACGACGGCCAGGGGCAATGGCACCCCTCGGTGCGCCACGGCGTAGCAAAGCTGCGACTGGCGAAGGCTGCAGCCTCGTAGTAGTGCTGCTAGGTGGTGTGGCCTAACATTCATCAGTGAACAGAGATTTCGGATTTTGTTTTGGAACACCTTGTATTCGTACAACGATAGTTTAAAGACCCTAATATAAATGGTTAATGGGGGTTGAATAAGGATAAAACTAAATGAAAAAAATATCGTACCTGTAGCCTAAATGACGAGTTAGATCTTTAAGCTGAGACAGTGTCTTAACGAAAGCTAGTGCGAATTAATCGTCATTCACTAAAAATGTATAATAATTGTTTATCCACTAAGAGTGGCGTAATTGTTATTGACTACGAACGGATGAGGATCACCTAACCTAGGACCGAGATCGAAGGGAAGGAAACGAGAGCCGACAACTTTGGTTTGTTCACTAACCCTCTATCCTTATTTCAAGTGTTTTGGTAGTTTTACAATAAATGCAAATGATTATATGGAATAGTATATCTTTGAAATGATATTACGAAAGTGCATATGGTTGAAAATGTGATATTTTAAATGTTTGGCGATTAATTGCATGTGAGTGATTAATCGAATTATACTTTAATTGATCAATTCTTGACATCTTGAATTGGTCGATATGCTAAGGCGACCTTGACATAGCGGGATGCATAATTGGCATCGTCATGATGGTGTGGCATTGTTAAAATGTCCCACTTGGCGGGTTGCACCAATCGGCATGCATCTCATGATGGCGTCTGACATTTACCAAATGACCATATGGTGGGGTGCATAATATCCATATGATGGAGACCCGAGAATTGTTAAATGTGTAAGCACATTATCGAATGATAAAAATGACGGGATTCACCGAACGGAATCCGTCATGAATGTGAATCGTATAGACAAAGTGAAATAACGAACTTGATGAGTGTAAATGGGATTTGTAAACTAAATACATCATTGGGAGTATAGGTTTGAATCTCATGATTTGATTTAAGTAAATTGAAAGCATGTGAAAGACCATATTTGGTCTGATCAATGATTTGTAAGTGAAAGCATGTGAAGTAGACAGCATGAGTATAGTTTGATATAAAATGCATGGTTTATGATAAATGCATGTCATGTTAAAGCGAAAGATTGGAATAGAATTGTATTGAACCACTAAGCATGAAAATGCGTAAGCGTGTAGTTTTATCTATCGCGAGGTTTGAGTAACGAGGAAAAGAAGCGAATCGAAGCGGCGTAGTCATAGAAAGTTGTAAGCGTATAAGTATATATGATTAGTGCTCAAAAAGTCTTTATTTTGAACCACATTTATTTAAGGTTTTGAGCACTTTTTATGTCTTGTCGGCGTAATTAACAGATTTTCATTAAGGTCCATGTATTCTTGATCGCATTTTGTGGCTAATTTTGTAGTTTTTACCGTAATCGAGCCAAAATTATCGAGTCAGTTAAACACGAAGAACGGAGTGGAAACTCATCGTTACGAGATCGAACCGGAAGGAAAGAAGAGCAAAAAGTGAAAGAAAAATGGAGCGTGCGGGAATGCTTTTCTGCGGCCTTGTTCATCTGCGGCATATTCACCCTCGGCCTCTTTGTTCACCCTCTCTTGCAATTTGGCGTTGTGACCTTTTTGTTGCATTTTTGGTTTCTTCTGTTTATCTGACAATAGCTTTTGGTTTTGGTTTTTTGTAATTTCCCTTTACTCACGAGCACTATATAAGCTCAGTCAAGCTATTGTAAAAGGGATCCATCAATCAATAAATTTGGCAGGGCTTTACGCTCTCAGCTTTTTGCACTTCTCTCCACTTTCTCTCATTTTCTCTCCAGCTCTCGGGTGCCACCACGAGGATGACAACTCGGAGGATGGTTAGTAGGCAAGCTTTTCTCCTTGAGAGGAGGCTATTGAGCCAACGGTTTTAGATTAAACTTTTGGTTCCTATTTTTTAATGCAAGCCGAGTTTTGAGCATTTGGGTTTCAATCCTTCAATCTGGGTTTAAATCCTCTTGAGATGCCTTGATTGACCGGTATTTGACAATCTTTTGATTAGTGGATGTTTATTGCTAGATCACGGTCGGTTAGTTGTCTTCTATGAGTCAGCTGTAGAATTGAATTAGAGACGGGTATTCGCAAAAGAACATTTATGCTCACGTAAATTATGGGCCAGAGAAAATTCAATTTTAAAAATGAGTAAAATAGTAATTTCGGTAAAAATCGAGGAATTTTCTAGATCTCGGATAATGGCTTAGTTCAACTATTGGAATCGTCTCGTGAAATCTAGCTACCACGTCGATTTTTCGTCGGTCGAGACGATCGAGTCTGCGTTTTTGAGGAAGCAGCGTGAGGCGGGACAGGCGTATTTTGAGTAGCGGTGTCTGCGTATCAAGCATCAAATTCAGTCAAGTTGAGCTCAAGGTGGGTCCCTTGTGAACACATGGCATGATGCCATTGGGTAGAAAAGTCAAAATAGTGGGAAGAAGGGACATAATTGTAATTTTGGAATTCTTAATGATAATAAGGACAAAATAGGGAATAGTGGTCATCTCTATGATTGAAAGGGCGAAGCGTGAAGGGAGGAGAAGAACTTTGTGATGATTTAGGTTTTTTATTTTAGAGAGAGGGGTGACTTCTCTAGATCTCGAGAGCGTCGGATCGTTAGATTCTTACAGCCAAGAAGGAAAGTTGTTCTACGTGTGGGAACCTTTGGCGTGAGCCGCCGGTTTCTTGGAGTTTGATGACTCCATGAGGTAGGGTTTTATCTCTTGTTTTAACCCTTGTTTAGGAGTGTTTTTGTGATGCTTGTGTTGTTGGTTTGGTAGTGAGTGAAATAGTTTGATCGATCCCGAATCTTGGGACGAAGTGTGAAAATTTTTGAGACCCGTTTAGACCAGTCCATGTAGTTTTAAGGAGTGCACAGGTGTTAGGTTATGGTATGCATTAAATTGTGTTTTGGTGCGTATGATGCAAGAAATGGGCGTAAATTCGGATTCGCTTGAGAGGAATAGCGTTGCTGGTGAGTGGGTACGCCCGAGACCATTATGATACATTTTGGAAATGTTAAAAACGGTCGATTTGTGTGGTGGGCTAAGCGTCATGTGTTAGGTGTAGGAAATTGTTTGAAGTAGATGAAGCGGTTGTGTGGAAATGGATGAGTTAATGCATGAACTTTGTGTCCTTAAGCGTGATGTCGCAATTATATGGAATATAATTGTGTGAAACTCGTCAGAAGATGAGATTGTGATTTGCTCAAATGGCTAATTGGGTGATAGTTGATATTGTTGAATTACATGTGGTGTAATTGTAAAATTTGAGAATATATGCATGTCGATATATTTGTATAAGTGTGGTGTTGAAATGGCATATGCATTCGTATGCGCAGGGTAACGCAGAAAGTGGCGTGAGTGTGTGAATTAAAATAAGCGAACATGGTTGCGAAAATTTACATGATGATTTTCAGAAGAGAATGGGGTTGAGGCGGTCCACGGATCATTTCGGATGAGGACCATGTTTATTTAGAAGTTCTCCGACACATTAAGCCTAGAGTAGTCTCATATTTTCTTAGGAAACTAGGTGAGTGTATTTTCGAGAACAACAAGTTTTGTTTCAGAAAATGATGTTTTTCTCATAAAAGTAGCTTGGCTTGAGTGTGAGAAAGTCGGTGAGACTCGAGACATGGGAGCGGATATGAGCGTTAGTAGGATCGTGTATTTCTTGAGTGTGTGTTCAAGTGGATCATTGCATATCTTGGCAGGTGGGGAGTAACGTTTAGGGTAATTCCACTCTTGCGGGCGATAACTCACTGTCGGGAATATTATTTCGAATTACGGGCGTTCGAAGGAGCGGCTCATCTTAAGAGGCGATTTACGAAAGAAAGTCGGGTTGTGGCTTGATGTTTTTGGGATAACATGTATTATAAATGTAAATTTTAATATGTGTTTGTATTAAGAGAAATGTTATAACTCTTGAACTATTGGAATATAGTTTGGTGTATATTTTGATGAGTATTGGTTCATTGGCCCAAGAGGCTATTTTTACTCGGGTATGAGTAAGTGATCACGAGGAGCGTATAGATTTTCCGCGGGTTGTGAGTTGTCAATGGACACACCGGGTTTTGGAAAATCATCATCTTCTTTTCGAAGGATAATAATTTGGGTTTAGTTTTAAAAATTTAAATGAAAATTCGGTTCGGGGAAATGACTATGGGTCATCTCCCCAACGAGTAAACAGGGGCGCCAGTTCGCTTGGGCCGCCAGGCGATAGCCCGATGCTTGAGGAGTTCTTTTTCTTATTTTTTCTTCATTTTATTTTTGGCACATGAAACCATGCACCCTTTTTGCAATCCATTGTTTTCATCAAACATTAAAATGAGTACCCTTTGAATCGCTGCCAAAATCAATTTGTGAAAAAACTCGTTCTTGTGTTAGGCCACGAACATATCTTTGTGATGGCTCTTTACGGCGATGAAGTTTAGGATAATTTTTTGTTGATTCGATGCACCTGCGTGACACAAATCAATATACCGTCATATCACGTATCACTATCTTTTGAACATGTGACATTTGTGACGAAAAGAATTAAACTACGAACATCGTTTCGTATATCATTTGTAAAGACATAATCGTCATTTTGTAAGCGAATTGTATAAGAGTAAATGTTTTTGAGCCTACCATTTAAAATGTTTCCGCGTAATTGAAAACAAAAACGTAATGGCGTAAATAAAATGTTTGATAAGATAAATGAAAGCGATAAAATTAGCCCAGGGCTCAAGTTCGAATCATGTATGAGTCGAGATTAGAGGATTCGATCGTGACACTTTTACAAAAAAAAAAAAAAAAACAATCAAATGTAAACAAGCATCTCGGAACCGGTTTGGATCCGCTAATCGGGTCGGATCGGAAAGGGGTGCTACACTTAATCCTTTTTAAGTTTATTCAAACATAACTTAATGATGGTTAAGTCTAAACTAAATAGCTATTATACTTGTTACAAACCTAAACTTAATCCCTTTCAAGTTTGTTCAAATATAATTTA
Source organism: Tetrastigma voinierianum (assembly GCA_016808115.1). Taxonomy (NCBI): domain Eukaryota; kingdom Viridiplantae; phylum Streptophyta; class Magnoliopsida; order Vitales; family Vitaceae; genus Tetrastigma; species Tetrastigma voinierianum. The sequence goes on along the minus strand of JAEQBH010002680.1, from coordinate 68,017 downwards.
ATGATGGTTAAGTCCAACAAAGTTGTGTTTGAAACTTGGACTTGACACCCTTTAAGTTTGTTAAAATGTTAACTTAACGATATTTAAAATCAACATGTATAAAAACTGTGTTAGAAACTTGGACTTGACACCCTTCAAATTTGCTCAAACCTAGATTTGACACCCTTCAAGTTTGTTCAAATGTCATCAATAATGAGAACAAGCTTAGAAGAAGTTGGGTCTAAATTTTGGATTGAATAACTTCTTCTTCATAGTACATCCCTTATGGTTCTTCTTATTTTTTAGGTTTTAACAAAAAATGTTAGATTTATAATATTTTTTGAGTTTTAACATATTAAAGGGCATTTTTGTCTAAAATAAGGATATTTTAAAGTTAAAAAGTAAATGGTTAATTTTGCAAATAACTTTTATTTTTATCCCCATTCAACCAATTCCTCGTTAAAAAAAAAAACAGAAAAAATACTTTGGTTCCAGTTTAAATAAATATTAAATTCAAATGATATCAAAATAATGTTTTCTGTTTTCAAAACAGTTATCCACAACAGTTTTAAAAAACAATAACTAAAGTTATATTTCGTCTAGAACAAATTAGGAATCCCAGGTAGAGCGGTTCATTCAGCTGCAAATGCTCTACCATGTCCCCTCACCGCACGATCAAATCTAATCATGACGCCCACCAATCGGAAAGAAAAGTGGCCTCACCTGAAAAAAAAAGGAGTACGAGTGGGCTCCACTTTCACACAATCGGTACTCCTCGAGGTTTCTAGAGAGAGAGAGAGAGAGAAAGAGAGTGAGACAGAGAAATATGGACCAAGCAAAGATCACTTGGAGCTGAAACGGTTCGTGAACTGTTGTAAATCAAACCCTTCTATACTCCACAATCCTTCTCTATCCTTCTTCAAATCATATCTCCAGAGGTACAACTCTCAAAATTTTCCTTTTCTTTTAGTTTTTGTTGTCTGTAATTTTTTTTCCTCTTGATTTTATTGTTTGTTTGTTTGTTTTGCAGTTTAGGGGCTAATATTCCGGAAAAATCAGTAAGACATTTCCTGGAAAAGCTTCAATTTGTTTAGCTTTTTTCATTTGTTTCATCTTTTTCCTTGTATTTTTTGTTACTTATGAATGGTTAGCACATTAATATTCGCTTGAATAGTACTGATCCACCGTAAAATGAAGTACTTGACATTCTGATCAAGCCTCCTCTCGATTGCTGAATTTTGTTAGGGCTGTAATTCGGACTGGTTGTTTGGGCGGGCCTTAAAAGAAAATTCAAACCTCAAATCTGAGTTATTAAACCCAAACCAACCTCTTTTTTTTTTTCCTCCAGTTGAGCTGGACTCGGATTAGTTGGACCTTAGTTTTTGGAGCTTGGATTAGATTCACATTTATTAGGTTGGATTTGGTCCAAATTAATTGGATTATGTTAAACCGGTGCATAATTTTTATTTTTAAATGAGACGACATTTCAAGATGATAATTAAAAGAATGTAAGCAATGAAATATGTAGGTAAGATGGTTAGATTCTCCCCAACCTTAGGTGATTTCGAGTTAATGCAAAAAATGCGGTTGTAATGGTAAGGCTTTACATACTTGTGGTTCCTCTGCTCATTATGGGATTAATGCGGAAGTGTGGTATAACTTAAAGTGTCTTGGAGTGTGACGGGCAGCTTAGGACACTTCGTGATCTGACAAAAAAAAAGAATGTAAAATGTATTTATGCATCTTTTTAGTAACATAAAATGGTACATTAATACATTTGAATTTAATAGAGAAGAAGCTGAATAAAAATTGGGAAGCTTTGGGCTTACAAGAGCTTGCCCTTTATTAAGATATTTCTAAGTATATATAATGCTCTTACATTGCTGGGAAGAATAACAAATAAGTAAATTTGCCCAGAAAACACTACTCCACTAAAGCAAAATATTAGAATTTCATGGACTAACAAAATTAGATTAAATCCAACTATGTTTGAACTTCCAGTCAGTGCAGGAAATCGGGTACTTGGTGAGGTTCAATGGTGGCACATATCACACTTGTAATACTTCCGTAAGGAAAAAAACAACGATGGTTATTTTTATAGGAAAAAATATCAATTAAATAATTTATTTTATGAATATTATGAAAATATTAATTTGAGTTCAAATGCACTTTGGTTGCGCAAACCTTTGCCCTAAGCCAACACAAATTGAGTTCAAATTAAAAAGTTCAACCCAAGTCCTGATTGAGTATCAAAAATGATTGCTCAAGCGCACTCAATGGCCATTTGGAAGTGGTTGATTAGCTTGCCCCAGGCCCCTAAAAACCATTAAGGTCAACTGTGTTTGTGGTGAAAATTTAGCAGAACATGTGGGTGTAGAAAGTGATGACACCAGCTGATTAGCTCTGATTATGATGAAAATTCAGCAGGAGGATCTTAATGTTCTTAAAAGTTGTTAACATCACCCTGGTTATTCTGATTCTTATTGCTAATTTGCACAAATTTTGACCATGGCATATATGTGGACCCCATTATCGAGCCTCCGTCGCACTTGGGCGGAGTTCAAAGGACTTTCTATAGAGAATCCATGTTTTGTTGTTGTGTTTTTTCTTTTCAAAAGTTTGATATTCTTGTACTTCATGCCTTGATTATAGAAATGTCACATGATGCAGGACAAATGTGGTTGTGGCACTCCAGATCATGGGGAACATGCTGACACCAAAAAGGCAAATTTATGCAGTGAAGATGACAAGTTTGAGGATGATATTGTTGAGTCTGATATCGAATTAGATGACACTGACGTTGTGGAGCCTGATAACGATCCTCTGCAAAGGGTGGGTGGTAAAGTGAAGAGATGAAATTGAGATTGATAATATGTTCAGACTTTCAGGAACTACTGCCGTTATTTGGTTGCAGATGGGAGGGTCATCGGTGATGTCACCGAAGAAAATCAGGATGCTGCACAAATGTTGAAATCAAAGGCTATGGAGGGCATTTCTGAAGGCATGCTATCAGTTTGTTGTGATTTAAATTTTTGATTGTGCCTTGTCTTGCCCAACTTTTCCATTTGTTAGCCAAATTGTACTTGCCTTGCAGGAAAGCTAGATGAAGCTATAGATGATTTAACAGAAGCCATCATGTTGAATCCAACTTCAGCAATACTATATGCAACTAGAGGTATTATGTGTGAAATTCTAGTTATCTTAGTTGAATATCTTGTTTGTCTTTGTTGTCCATCCAGTTCTGGTTACCCAAACATTCTCTTGGAAATCTAAGTTGCTTTTTCCGTGTTTTTTTTTTTTTGCCAGCTAGTGTCTATGTTAAGCTGAAGAAACCAAATGCTGCAATCCGTGATGCTGATGCCGCTTTAAAGGCTAGTTTAGATCCCTATCTATTCTGTGCTTGAATAAAATATGGAAGAGATTTCAACTGAAATCAATCATGATGCATCTGATCTGTACTGATCTTGTCCAACACCATCTTGTTTCTGATGAAGAGTAATATTTGTTTGTTTAGATCAGCGACTCTGCAAAGGATATAAAATACGAGGAATGCTTGAGGGCCATGTTGGGCTGTGGGAAGAGCGACAACTGATTTGCACGTAGCATCAAGGCGTAGATTATGATGAGAGATTGCTTTGGTACTTAAGGTGGTACATTTCTGTTTCTTGTTTGCTCTTTTTTATAGGGTTTTTGTGTTCTGCGTGTGTCTCCATTAGGACTTAAACTTTGAACCTCAACCCTTTTCTTTTTCTGTTTTCCTTTTTTATCTTTCCTTCTCTTTTCTTTTTTATTGGAATATTACATTGAATTCAGAGGTTGAACCTAATGCACACAAGATTGAGGGCATGAAGCTGAAAATATGCAGTTGCATAAGCGAGGGCCCAAGAAAATCTAGACATCAGAAGCAACAGCATGACTGAACCCATGTAAGAAGAATCAATATTATTTTATGATTGTTTAGCATCAGGAATGATAATGTAAGCTGTTGAAGACAACCAATGAAAGGATAAAATGAACATCTAGTCACATGTGAGACTCACCAAGTGTGGTTTTGTTAGGAATCCCTTAAGAGGCTAAGATAATGCTTTTCCATCTTTGCTAATAAGATTTGTATAATGATAAGGACATGGGTGGTATTTGTTTTTTGGCTGAATAGAAAGGGCCAACGTATGTTTTACTTTTCTGTTTGCCAAAAAGTATCTTGTTATCTTTCAACCAATATAATTAAAATAAACCTCTTGGCAAAAAATTCACTTCAGTTATGTTAATTTATATCAATAGGTTACTTTTAGCTGAATAGAAAAAGCTAAAATATTTAGTTTTCCCTATTCGGCCAAAAAAAAAAAACACTGCTTTAAATCTGTCTTTCTGGGATATCAGTCTATGAGGCTTTGGTGGGAGTACTAGTTTGTTTACGGATAGCCCAAGTAACCAACAGGTCATTGCATATGGCTGATTAATGACTTAAAATCATTAGACATGTAGGTTTCTGTCTTGTTTACTGGCCAAGCCAGAAATATGGACCTTAGATCTGAATAATTGGTCAGATTTTTGTTTCTTTATCTCTGTTATTGAAATTCTTTCAATTTTAATGCAGGATCCGGAAGCTGCAGCTGCTTTGAAGGATGGTATGATTTCTATCTCTTCATTTTTTTTATCAAGATCTTTCAATTTATGTATTTGCACTTGTTTCTTTTGAAAGGAAACTGTATTCCATTAGTTGTGATGAAAGTTCAGAGGATAAACCATCTCTCAAACCAAGGGGAGGGTGGGGAAAACCGGAAAACCATCTGACAAACCTAGTTCTTTAAAGTTCTATATTGAGCCACCCTGCCTGCGATCTGATTGATTATTATATATATTGAGGAGAAAGAACAACTTAAACCTCTTGAAATCAATATTTTGTAAAACCAATGGCCCCAATTCTAGTGGGCCTCTGTTCCTTGAGCCCAACTACAGTTTCTTTGCTTTGCTATCAGAGACATGGACTATCAAATCTGTAATACTTTAGCTGAACTAAGGAATACCAACTATCCTTATCTGCCAGAACTGGATTTAAATCATTGGGATATTATAAAGCAAGTATGGAATTAAAAAATGTTTCCTATATACAAAAGTTTCCCTTGAAGAACTGTCTACTGTAGGGAGCTTAAGTAGTTTTTCTTTTCTGATTATGTTTAGAATGGGCCAATTGTGCAGTCAATTGAAGCTGAAATGAATCATGCAATGACTCGTGACATGTGGTTTCCATGTCATAGCAGATGAGTGTTTGTCACTCTCATCATGTGTCACCTGAAACGGTGTTTTCTAGCATTCCATAAACTGTATGGTCACTCGTTTACTCCTTCATGGACCTAAAAGCTCCTTTAAAGCATTTACAGTTGATATAGTTTTGACAAACTACACACTTTTGATCTTTAGTTGTAAATGACATGTCATACTCTGGCTGATATAGTTTTGATAGAATACACCACGTCTTTAGCTATAAGCGACATGTTGTATTCACCCTTCTTTCTTTTATTGTTGTTTGGGTTGATTCTTGGTGATTAACAGGCCAAATGTGTGATTCACTCTTCTGCTGAACTGGAAACCAAGCTAAAAGCTGCTTCAAAGACTTTTCGCCTGGCAATCCTGTATTTCACTGCAACATGGTGTGGGCCTTGCCGTTATATTTCTCCCGTCTTTACAAGCTTATCAGGAAAGTACCCAAAGTGGGTTTCTTGAAAGTTGACATAGATGACCTTGGGACGTCGCTGTAAGCTGGAAGGTTAGCAGTGTTCCGACTTTCTTCTTGCAAAAACGGCAAGGAGATTGATAAAGTGGTAGGAGTTGACAAAGTGCTCTTGAAGTACAGAATTGCACAATATGCAGGCCAGTCTTGATTGTATCCTGAGTTGTTTGAGCTTTTCTTAAGCGAAACAATTCCTTTTCTGTACTTGTTGAACCACTCCCGAGTCAAGTGGGGTTACCTTTATTTGTAATAACATTTTGAAACTTTCCAGGACAAAAGGTTAGATTCTAAATCTTCATTGACATGAGCATAAATAGATGTTGAAATACTTTATAAATTATGTATCCAGCTAGTCACAAAATATAAAGACAGGGATGGGAACCAGGAAGAAAGATCAAACACAAAGGCTCCGGGGAAAAACTTCATTTCCTCTCGTTCTTGGAGTAAAATCTCAGAACGACATAGAAGAAGAAGGCAGTAAGAACTCCAGCCCCAGTAGATAGCTATCATATAACATTCTCCACCTGAAATCCCATGGAGGACAGAATATCCCTATCAGTGTGCGGTTAGCTGATGCAAACTTGTCGTGCAGATGTGAACTTCAAGTCGCGAGGGCAGGGAAGATCGGCAATAGTGCCGTTATAGCAGCGGGTGCCTTGGAACTCATTTATGAGCAAAGCTTCAAATGGGTACTTGATTGCAGAAATATAATGGAGCCAGATCCAGTAGCCTGGGATTTTAGTTCTCTTCAAGAAGAATCCACAAGACAGGAAGAAAAGAGCTGTGGTGGCGATTACTACTGCATAACCTGTGATGTAGCTCGGGACAGGCGCTGGCAGGCATAAGCATTTGTTGTGATGAGCGTGCATACCAGAATCAGCCAGAACCAGATATTGCTGCTATTCCAGGCGAGCAAATATCGGGTGATCAAGGCAAATGTCAAGCCTTGGACTGCGAAAAACGGGAGGTAGACGATGAGGGAGGATATGACGTAAGAAGAAGCTCGGTATGCATTGTGTGCTGTTTCTCTCATGAAGATGAACCTCTCATTGATGAAAGTTGGGACGGCATCGTTGGAAGAGAAAAAGACGAGGCAGACGGCGAAGATGTAGAAGTTGAGAAGCCGGCTTACTGTCTTCAAGCTTTCGCCTCCCAAGTCTCTGAAGAGAGATGCTAAGATGAGAGCCATAACCAACAGGACGATCTCCCGGGACAGGAAGAGCTCCGGGGTGCGGATGATATTCAGAAGGTTCCGCCATGACAGTACTGCTACTTCGACCATGGATTTGCGAATTTTGGTTCTGTGTTCTGACTCGTTTAGTGCTAATTCCATGTTTCATCTCTTCATATGATGCTTGATATATTTCTGCAGGAGTGAACACTGGAGCTGGAGTTTTTATGCGGGCAGGCTTTGCCTGCCGGCTCGAAACGTAGCTTCTCGGGCCAGTCATCGGAGTTTTTGCAGGTGTTAGACCGGAGTTCTGGCCGAGTCCATGTAGACGATCACTGACACGCTGAGTAAACAGAAGTCCTTATAAATGAAGCCAGTCTCGGATTAAAGAATTTTTCAGTAATGCATCTGCATATGCATTGGTGTTGCAATTTTTCTTTCAAGGGACTTGTCATAATCATCATCATCGTCATCGACATTGTAACTATGATCTGGCCGAGGAGTCGAATTTCCGATCGAGAACAGTTGGCTACGGAGACTGAAATGCTGTGAAACTGGAGTCTTTCTGAAAGGAGTGTTGGGGATTTTCGGGGCTTTTGGAACAGGAGTTCTTGCAACTTGATCAGGTTTGATTCATCTCTGTGAGTACCCTTTCAGAGGATCAACTCCTACGGTTGATTCATCATACTCTTTGATCATATCCAGGAGATACTCGAAGCTGTTTTCGCCATCTGGAACCGGTCTTCCAAATCCAGAGAGGAAGGTAGGAAGATCAGTTGGGGTTCCAGTATATATCAGTCTGCCCCTGTAGACACACAAACATAAGAAACTTCACCACTGTAAGTATATATCAATCAGCTCTCTCAGGCACAGTTTCTATGATCTGATCTTTGATTTGCCACTGGGACTGCGATTCGATCGAGCAGCATCTGAATTCTGAAGATGGCTGGTGTATGATCTGAGACAATGCCACCACTTTGCAATGTCATAACCTTTTCTAACACTGTAGCGCTTGTAGAGTCCAGACCAGAGGTGGGTTCATCCAGGAACAGCAATGGTGGCTTGTGAATAATGTCGACTCCGATAGATACTCTCCTGCGTTCTCCACCAGACACTCCCCGTCTGCCAGCATCCCCGATGTATGTATGGGTTGCACTCTACATGCAGATCAATGAATTTTTATTAATCAGCTGTTCTTTTTTTTTTTTTTAGTTTGCAAAAGGATAGTACTCATTCATAGTGATCATCATACCTGTAAGCCCAGTTGATCGATGAGCTCGAAAACTCGTTTTCTCTTCTCTGATCTGGAAATTGAAGGAGGAAGCCTAACCTCAGCTGCAAACATGAGGGTCTCAAAGACTGTCAGCACGGGAAAGAGCTGATCATCTTGCAGTACATAAGAAGAAACCATCTTCATATAGCTTGTGGTAACCTGCAAAATAATTAGTCCCTTGTGATTATCATTGTACTGTTATCGAAAACTGATCAGATAATGAGTAAACTAACCGGCTTTCCGTCGATTTTGACAGACCCCTCGAGACTACCTCGAGCAATCCTCCCCAGCCAAGGCGTCCAGAAATGGTTACCAGCCCCACCTAAGGCCCCAAGACCAGCCATGACTTCACCTCTCACTGCCTGGCCGGAAATATTATTGAGAAGGTAAACTTCTTTGGTGATTTTAACTCCATCCTTCTTCTGTTGCTTCATCACAGTATAGGAAAGGTTACTGAACTCCAGGCCATGGCCTGGACTCATTTTCCGGGGTCTGTTCCCGACAGCCTGATTCGCGACTTTCACTGACTTGTCCATGTCCATCAAGCTTTCCAGGCTTCTGTTTCTTTCTGTCCTGAACTTCGCCATTGGGGTGACGGGAATCAAGCAGTTTCAGCCTTTTTTTGGGTTCTCCAAATCAAGGTTTTCTTAGTTTTCAGAGAAAGGATTTTGAGCTGTAGGTGTTGATGATATAAATTGAGGAGGACAACCTGTGAGTAGCGATAAAACTAAATTGGTTAAAATCATGAAAAAGGAAGAAATCTTTAGGGTTATGGACAAAGAGCAAAGGGAAATTAGCATCAGGCGGCAACACTAATGTTGAAGATTCATAGTTTGCTTTGAGTTTTCCGCTTTGCGGTTTTGTTTCATTCAAGGTTGGCATAGAAAGCTCTCTGCTTATAAAGTATTTGTATTAATTACTTTCTAAAGGTTCAATAGGTCAATAAGATGAAAGCTCAAAAATGAATGGAGAATGGACATGTGGTAGAAGCAAGACCCATGGTCATGTATGGAGGAAAGGTGAAAGTGTAGAAACTCTTAGCAAAAGTTGCTATAAGTTAGAAGAAAACAAGAAATATATGATCGGTTTGGTTCCTGTTTTTTAAATTGTTGTGAAAATGGTTTAAAATACAAAACATAATTTAATTGTTCTCTAATCTTGTTTAGCAATTTAGTGTTTTTATATATTTTCACAAAACAAAAAAACTGGAATCAAATGTGTTCTTTTTGTTTTTCTTGTTTTGTTATTTTTCTTTTGTTTTTCACATTTTCGTTTTTTAAGAATAGAAAATAAGTTTTACAAAATACGACAAACATGCCCATGTTGATTGCTCAAAAGGAGCTAATGTCATTTCTTCTTTCCTTTCTACCATTGAGTTGACATTACTCTTTTATCATCCTACCATATAAATGAAGTTCATTTATAATAAAAGAAAATTCAAATGCCCCATCCTCTTTCCTTCACGCCCATTTTCCATATTATATTATAATATTTTAATTTTGCAATAATTCAGAGTTTGGACCTCTCATAACTTCTTTCCATCCTTCTATCACTTGAGCCAAGCTTCAAGGTTAATTACTAAGTAAGTTGGCAGACTCTACTATTTTATTGCTTTCATATTATACATTGCTTAGATGGTATATTAGCATAGGTAATCAGCTAGGAATAGTAATCTTGGCACCACATAAAAAGATGAGAGTGATAGCTAATGACAATAGCTTTAGACCCTTAAACCTAGTCAACCAACAGTTGACCCAATTGTGGTCGATTAAACTTAGTTAAGCCGATGCTGGTTATACATGTTTCCCTTCCAACCCAATTAATCCAATTTCCATAACTTCACAGGGCCGGTGGAAACTTGTTACAGGAGATCCCTTATGAGAATAAGATATTATTTACATGTAAAACAGAATAGATATAAAAATAAAAATAAAAAGAAGGACAGTGTTCTCGTTCAAAAATCAAAAGAAATGCACTTTTAGAAATTATTAATTAATGTGACGTGGTGAAAGAAAAACAAATATGGTTATGGGTCTGTGGACTGATCTCCAAAAAGGAGCAATATTCTCTCTCCTGTGAGCAAGAATATCAATACTAATGTGTCAAATTTGATAACTTTTTATCGGTTATAAAACGGCAAGTTTTGGAATCATTCAGGCTATTTGTATTTATATTTCCTTCAAGAAGCCGGCCAGCCCTATGGCAAAAGTCCTCGCCGGCCAAACTTGCGGAGACCCTTCACACACCTATTTGGACATTCTTGGTGTCTTTTGAGAACATATATATATATATATATATATATATATATATATATATATGATCTCACCCTTTATAACAGCTGATGTTATAAGGGAAAAAGGTCTATGAATTCTTCCTTGATTCATCATTTCTATAGATCTAATTAAGCTGATCAGACTTCAGCTTTGGTGAGATGTTGATGCGGTTCAACCTGACTGACTCGTCCATGAATGAATCGACCCTGATGTTTGGTTGAGCCGCGCCAATATCCCGTCTCGTCTAATCTTATGTTTTGGTTTTCTTTCTTCTTTGTGCCATCACCAAACCAATTGCTGCGATGCGGAATGATGTGGCGGTCACACAGGACCGCTAAGGTGGCGACGGATTACAGGACAAAGTATTGCTCACATCAGGTATGCTCGGCTAGAGGGAATATGAAAACTAGAGTCATCTCATTCCATAGCCCAATTGCTTGAATAGGGTTTATTACATAGGAGTACTAGTGTCGGAGCTAGGAATTTAGTTCAGAGGGCATACATTGATAGATTGTACCCTAATGGTATACGATCTTTTAAATTCATGGGGCATAATTAAGGGTAAGGGTTATTCAGCCAGCCTGAGATATTTTTTAATGGCGTAGGTAACTTTTATGAGAAAAGATAGAACCTAATTTACTTCCTCAGCGTCGATGCGAGATCATCATATTAGGGTGAACTATTAAGTCACATTTTAATTGTGCTTAGGTTATTTCGATGCAGTGCTTAAGTAGTCTCACAAAGTTCGAACATAAGATTTTGGTTAAATATGAATATCAAGTAACTAGCAACTCTCATAAACGGAGAGTCCCTTCGAATAAATGAGAGACTTGAACTGGGACACCGTATCGATTAAATGTTTCGAATCTTAATATTAAACGATCATTCTCGCAAAAGTTAACATAGTTTGATTTAATATAAATGTCATGCATTTAACGCGTCGTTGATCTTCGATAGATCCAGAGCTTAGTGTTCTATCTGATATCATGTATTCAATGTTTTTATTTCCTCCATACCTCTAAGAAGAAGAAGACAGCGAAACAGTGTTGTGTACATATTTATTTCTTTTTTGGCAGGATTGAATTAATTAGCTAGTGTTAGAAATAACTGAGCAAGATTCTGTGACCGACATGCAACAACAAAATATCAGAGAGACCATCACGAGAATTTTGTGCATGCAGTTGCAGAACCTGTTCTATTAGGTGTATGCTTTCATATTGTTGCATTAATCATTAATTCCAGGGAAATTAAAAAGAACCAAAAAAAAAAAAGTGGTGAGTTTTTTGCTTACTTTGATATTATCATATCATCATGCCACCTTTCAAAATTGTGACTTATAACTTATAACTGACTCGATTTTTGAGTGGGATTTTTTTTTTTTTTTTTTTTGTTAGATCATGAGATGTTCTAAACGGGTCCGTGTATGTATATATGGAAGTCGTTTTTAAACTATATCTCAAACTAATCCCTGTGCAAATTGGGATGGACCACGAGAATGATAAAAAAAACTTTTAGAATCATCATAGTTTGACAAATCCAAATCATACAAGCTTGTAATTTCGGAGAGTTAGATTGTTTAATATGATATTAAGCCGGTTTGACGAGAGTCATGGGTTTGAGTCACCTCTCTAATTTAAAAGTCTATAGTAAACTCCGTTTTATTTGATTGACTCTCTAAACCTGCATGGGAAGGAGGTTGTTTAACAGCTTAAAGCTGTGGCAATAGGAATATCAATTCTTGGTTTTATTTTAATTGGATTTGGAAAAAAAATAAAAATTGCTTTTAGTGTTTTTTTAATATCAGCAAGGAAGATTTTTACTAGGAAAAGGACACAAGGGAGGTATAAAACCTTAGCCTCTTTTTTTCTTAATTTTCTCTTCCAACAATTCCTAGATCTAGATTTCATTTTATTTTTCATGATTTCATCATTTTGTTGTTGTGTTGTTTTTTTTTGTTATCTTATGTGTTTATTTAATGATCTTTGTGTAACATTTGTTGTGTGTGATCGTGATTTGAATGGAAATGAAAACATATTAGTCTAATAGTAATAAATCAAATTATGATTATTAATATATTAAAGAAGTTGAATCATATATATTATAGTCATTATAGTATAATCAAATTTATAGTATTTGAATCGATTTATCATGTTATTAACCTAAGTATTATTTTATTTTTTATGATTTTGAACAAAATTATATTTATATTTTTATCGATATATTATTAATTTAAATCAATAAAATTATTTTCATTTAAAAACAAATATCAGGAACAATTAAGAAGCAAATATATTTTTGGGAAAAGGTAGCAACCGTTCACCCAAAAAAAAAATCCTTTTGCAGGATTTCGGTCAAACATATAGTGGATCCTTTTATTGACCGTTCACCCAAAATGATTTCCGCGGTAAATTCCAAATATATATACGTTGCTCCCTCTCAAAAAGATAAGATAAAAAAGCTATTATGAGTAACCAACCGTTTATTAAATAAACGGTTGAAGATGGCGGGAAATGAGGAACAACACCATCCAACAAAACCACCCTAATATAAAAGAGAAGACCACACCCTCTCAGAAAATCCACTAACAAATCTTCTTCTTCTCTCTCTCTCTCTCTCTATATATATATATATATAACAACAGATCATAAATTCATTAGGGTTTCTTTCTTTATTTTTTTAAAAAAGAAATTGGAAGCAGGATGGATTATTATTCAAAGGTTTTTCTGTCATGGTTTATCTCCATTTCTTCATTAATGGGTGTTATGAGTAATTCGTCCTTGGCGGATACAGGTGGGGAGTTTCAATGGAATATTGCATGGAAACTGCTGCCATGTCAGCCATACTTGAAGTCGTCGTCTCCGCCGGAATCATGCTGTACGCCGCTGGAGAGCATGGTGGACGACGGCGGCGGCGACTGCCTCTGCCGGATCTTCAGCGACTCTGCTTTGTTGAAGTCTTTCAATCTTACCCAGGATGATGTTTTGAAGCTTCCCAAGGCTTGCGGCTTCCATCCCGATATTTCGTCTTGCGCAAACGGTGACCCTTCCATTGTTCGGTTTTAAAACTGTTTCTTTTTCTTTTTTGAAAAATAGGAAAATGAACAACAACGATTGTTTTTTTTTTTTTGTTATAAGAAAACTAAAGAACTTAAAGTGTAATTTAGATAACAATGCAATTTTAAGAAAATGAAAATGGTGTTTTCTCAAGACGGTTTTTAAGCAGAACAAACCGGGTGTTCTATCTCAATCCAAACATAGGCATATATATATAATCCCAACTTTAAACAATGTCATTGATTCTAAAAACATAGAAACCATTAATTCTTAAGGTTTATTTGGTTCTCTCCTTTTTAAAACTATTTTGAGAATAATTTTGAAAACCACAGAGATAACACCGTTTGGTGTTGCTTTTTAAAATAGTTATAAGTTTTAGTGTTCTGTATTTTTATGTTTTAAAAAAAAAATTTGGGAACCAAACCTTCATGTGTTCTATGTTTTATTTGTTCTTCTTATTTTTTAAAACAAAAACAAGTTTAAAAAATAAAACCGGTGTTGGTTTAGATTCAAGAAAGAAAGAGTACAAATCTGTAGTTGACAGAAAGAAAAGCAAAATCATTTTTTTTATCATTCTCACTTATAAACCGTTCATGTAAACAATTAATAGATTTTTTTTTCAAAAAAACAACTCTCTACTTTTAATTAAGAACAATTCTTACAATTTTCTTTGTTCCCATTGCAACAGCTTCTTCATCATCAACTCCTTCCCCACAGTGAGTTTTCCCACATGTTTTTTCTTCTCTTAGTTATAATCTTGGTTTTGATAAAATTATTTATTTATTTTTTTGAATTTCCATATATTTAATTGGTTTGTATATATGTATAATTTTCAGGTCCTAGTAATTCAAGCGATGATGATACAAATGCAGCATATGGAATAACCTATTTTGAAGGAAATAGTTTTATAGGCCTTTTGGTAGCATTTTTTTGTTTCAGCATTCTAAATCATTGACATGATTCAGATGTAAAGTATTTTTCAAATTAGTTTTATGGTTTTTTTTTTTTTTTTTTGTGAATTGTAGTTTATGGTTCGTGTGTAGATTGATTGGGATTGTATTATGGTTTTATTTGTTTACTGTTTTCTCCCCTTTGTATTTTTTAAAACTTCAATCCCCTTTGAGATAGTGTTTTCTATTTTGGATTCGATCGATCCTATTTTTTTTCTCGTCCGTACAATTCACTCTTTTATCATTTGAGCCAGACTAAAATTATTGTACCCTTAGGAAAATAAGTAGTATGAAAAGTTTGATGGATAAAAAAAAATAATTCCACTTTATATATATTAATTTATAAATTTACAAAAAAAATAAGAAGATGTTGGAATAGAAAACATATTGTTTTTGGTATTGTTTAAAAAATAATTTATATACACTTAGAATAATTAACATCAACACTAATAATAATTATTTAAAAGCATAATAAATTTTTTTTTTTCACAACTAAATACTTTAGTTATAATGTAATAAATTGTTCTCATTGGAGTTTGAACTCGGGACTCCTTTTCTCCTTATGTTTTACCTTTGTGAAACATTGAACGCTCTACTACATGACCTAGACATGAATTATTTTAAATATACTTTTCTTTTATAAAACATATTGGATAGTTTAAATTGTTTTTTGTAACTGTTTTTTTAAATTATTACCATATAGACTATGGTGTTTTATTTGTTAAAGTATTTTTAATTGTTTTTCTTGTTTTATAAGCTATAAAATTATTTGAAAATACATGTATAAATAACTTTAGAGCATAAATAAGGACTATAACTTTCACATGATAATTTCTATTTTACAAATACATTCATTTTTTTTCTAAGAATAAAAAAGGGAGTTTCATAGTTTTAAAAAAGAAAAAAGAAAAAAGAAAAAAGAAAAAAGAAAAAAGAGAGTTTCATATAATTTAAAGAAAACTATTTTACTATTTACTATTTTGCTTTTCAAAAAATTATAATATTTTTCGAAGAGAATTGAACAATTTGGGCCGGGCAATAAAACCTGATAAGCCTCATTTCTAGTTTTCTCTTCTCTCCATCTGCAAAAAAAGATGAATAGTTTGAGAGAAGAAAGAAAATGACTGGCAACTTCCATCTCTCAAAACCACAATGAAGGGCATGAGGTTTAGCCATTGTGGATCCCACCTCCCACATTGTTTCCACCCAGCTATATTCATCTTCTGCCTCAGCTTCTGCATCTGCTTCTTCTGCTTCTTCCGTCTCTTACCCAGACCTCAATCTCCAGGTCTCTGTTTGGTTCTACCACAGAAAATGTTTAAAATTATCTTGGAAGTTTTCTGAATTTACGATTATTTTTGAGAATTTTTATTTTTGATGATTAGCAGGAGGGGAAAGGAGATGGGGATGGACGAAATGGTTTCTTTTCCTTCCTGGGGCTATCACCTTTGGCCTTGGAAGTTGGCAGATTCTCAGAAGACAAGACAAGGTGATCATGGGTCTTAATTAAATCTCTTTTCTTCACAATTACTTATGTTTTTCCATTGTAAAACAGAGGAAATTTGATTCGTAACTCAGCATTCTGTTGCTTTAAATTTTGGAATTTAGGGTTATTGATGCGACTTTTTCTTTCTCATACGTTGGCATAGTGATTGAATCCTTGGGCATTTTTACTGATTCCGAAACTGTAAAACACTTAATGACATGAAAAAGGTTTGATGGGCATGGATTTAACGATGGAAGATGATCGAAATTGATATTTGCAGGAACCATTTCATTTTCTGTACCAAATATTTTTAACCTTGTGAGTTGGGAAGTAGAACAGATATTTGACTATTTTATTTTAAAATTTTGTTTTATATAGATAACTATGCTGGAGTACAGACAAAAAGATTGGATATGGAACCTATTCCAGGAAGCAACATATTCTCTTACGGAAAAATCAAGATTCCCTTGAGTTCAGGAGGTGAAAGTCAAGGAGTTTTCGATGAGAAGAAATCTATTTTCGTGGGTCCACGTTCCAGAAGTATATCTGGAGTGACTGAAAATGGCTACTATCTCATCACACCCCTTATGCCTATACCTAATGATCCTGAAAGGTAACAATTATGTAACATTATTTATGCTCCTTGTTTATTCATTCAAGTACATTAACCTATCGAACCCATGGGGTCGGAGTGAACTTATACTTATAGCGTGATATTCACTATGCTTGTGCCATTCTTGAACTTTTGGTGCCTTCTTGAAGTACTTATAACCTAAATTATGAAGAAAGAAACATATCTTGTGTTACTCTATGAAGAATGTTTAAAAGAAAAAAAAAAACTAATAATTGAAAAAAGAAAAAGAAAAAAATCTAATATGAAAAATGTACTTAACTCCTTATCGGTCTGTGGAGACAAGTTTTTGTTAAATAGTTCATCAACCTCTTGTGTGATAAGATGCTATGAGAGACTAGATCTCAACTGCAAACTCTGGGAGAACATTGATAATATTAGTGTAAAAATGTAAGCAGTACCTCATTAGAATTGGATTTTTATTTTTTGGGATTTTATTTGTCTATCTTCTGTTTTTTGGTTGAGGGAGTGATAAAAAAGGTGAGTGATTTTTTGGTCCTAAAATGACACACTTGGTATTGTAGGCTTTTCATTTGAAGGTAAAGGGCAGCGTTATGAAATTTTCATGAAACAGGAATCCATCTTCCATATAAGCTTTAAAAGGTCTTTTGTGATGAAAATCTTTCTTTCTTCCATGTTATGGTTCTTATTTATATTTTTTTTATCATTATTATTCAAATCTAAAATCAATTTTATTAAGAGTCCCAACTTGTAAAAGCCCTTATTGAACTTATGAAGCTCCTTTTGGCTTCAAAAAAGCCTATATGAACAAGCCTGCCCAAAAACATTAGCAGTCAATTATTTTGTCATCCAAGCCATGGTTTCTTGCCCTCAACATCTTTAGATATGTTTGAAAGGTCACTATCAAAAGTGAAATTATTAAGACTTGACATGGTATTATGTTAATAACTCTTCCTTTGGTGGTATCATGTATTTTTCATGTTTATTCAGATTTTTCTTCTTTTTTTTTTTTTTTTAACTTTCTTTAGTCTCTTCTTGGTGATGGAATCGTATTACCAGTCATGCCACTCTTTCAAAGATCTGTGATTGTGATGGCTCCATTTTGTTAGCTGTGTTGCAATCAAGTCATTTTCAGGAATCTTCCATGGGCCTGGAAAATCATTATATTCTTACCTCTGTGAAGTTAGTTAGAGAGTTGATGTGGTTTCAAGAGGCAGTAGGTTTCCTTCTTATTACAGTATGACCAATTGGCTGTACTGGGAGTAATGAAAAATTTTCTGATGTTAATTAATGAATTTGCAATTCTATCATGAATATTTTTCCGATGATCTTTTTGGTTGGAAGCAGACTAGCATGACTCTCTCTCTCTCTCACATACACACACACACACTCTGTTCCTCTCCTACACCACCCCAAAAGGGTTCCTCATTAGTCATGTTCTTTCACTTCTAATCAACATCAGTAAGCCCTTGCTACTTTTCTTATATTTCTTCTACCTCTTCATTCTCTTTAACGCTAGTACTCTTGCTTCTTTTTCCTAAATCAAAATTTCCAAGTTATCTTTTTAGGTAGGTTAACTTTGGACATGGGAAAATTATATGCTATATTCACAAGTGTATGACTTTCCCTTTCTTTACTTTTTGGTTCTAAGGAGTAGGCCTTGACTGTTATATAATTGTCATTCTAGAAACAATCTAAGAGCTATTTTCCCCCCCTTCTATGTATTTCAGTAAATACTTCAACTCTTTTAAATGTTACTATGCTTTATGTTCTTCAATTTGAATGTATTTTATTTAATCATTTCTTCATTCCTTCTCACACTCTGGGTTTTTACTTGCTTTCATTATGTATATTGAAGAAAACCTGGATGCTGCTCCTATACTTGAGTTAATTTTATAGAAATATATTTGCAGCTTGAAAATATCCTTAGATGTTGATTTTATCATCTTACTAAGTGTTTATTATAGTAAGTTCTTTCACACCTAATAATGTACTAAAAATTCTTCTCAGCGTGCAGTTGCCTATTCTTGTCAATAGAGGATGGGTTCCGCGCAGTTGGCGAGACAAGCATTTAGAAGATCTACCATTAGATGAGCAATCTAATAATATAGCATCCCCTTCTAGTCAAGAGAGTGGAAGAAGCTCTTCGTGGAGGTTTTGGTCTAAGAAGCCTAAAATTGTTGAGGTTGTTGCTTATGATTTCATAACATCGTGGTGAATCATAATAAATGATTTTGAATGTAAAATGTGGTAAAGCATCTTGGAACTTGCAGGATCATGTTCCTGCCGTAACTCCTGTAGAGGTTGTTGGAGTAGTTCGTGAAAGCGAAAATCCTAGCATGTTTGTTCCAGAAAATGACCTCATACCAATGGTTTATGTTGATATACCTGCAATTGCGTGCTTCTGGAATTGCTGAATACTATCTACATCGAGGACATACATGAAAATATCAATCCCAGCAATCCTTACCCTATTCCAAAGGATGTCAGCACATTGATTCGCAGTTCAGTTATGCCACAGGACCATCTAAACTATACATTAACATGGTAAGCCTGTTGCTTCTTTCAATTTTCACATGCATGCATGCACATGCCGTTTCTTTGACACCTGGCTATTTTTAATATTTTACATTTGTACCTTCATTATTTGCCTTACCGCTGCATTTTCATTCTATTTATGATTGTGCCACTTTGAAAAGGTACACAATTGATTCACTTTGTGCCATATCGTATCAAAAAAATAATAATAAATGCACCTTATGGATCAAGACCAGAGGTGCACTTATATCATTTCCTGTAATCATCTCTAATGCAAACTCCAATTTAGTTACTTATTGGGCAATCCGAGGATGGGTATTAGAGGAGTTAGAGAGAGGTGACGTCTTTTTTGGGGCCTGTGAGGGCTATTGCTAAAATGTAGAGATAGAGCCATTTTTAGGTGATGTGCTAAATTTCTAATTGAAGGGGGTTCTCCTTTAGATTTTCCTGGTGAGAGTGAACGACTTGAGAATAGTTTTTGAAAACGTAGAAACCTTGATTTGGCGGTGTTTTAAGATTTAGTGTTTTCGTATTCTCATCGATGTTTTGGAACAAAAAAGCGGGAACCAAACTTGTTATCCCTGTTCTCCTTGTTTTATGGTCAGCAAACTAGGTTTCAATTTTAGGATTCAGGTTTATACTTCTTTACCTCGATATCAGCCATAAGATTTTTTGAGCGTTTATATCATAAAGAGAATCAAAGAAAACGGAAACATATGCCACTTATAAAAGAAAAAGCTGATTTCTTGGAAGTTCATTGTTCTAATTTTCATCCTTGAGTTTTGTGTGAAGAAGCTCTACACTTTTAATATCCATTAGAACTATGGAGCAGCTTTAGAACAGAGCAATAAGGCATATGATGCTTGAATTGAATTATTTAAACTATGTGGATTCTTTGATGCCTTTTCTCAGATAACAATTTTGTTCCACACAGGTATTCTCTATCAGCAGCAGTGACATTTATGGCTTTCAAAAGAGTAATGCCAAAAAAGAGCCGGAGATAACAAGCCTTTGCTAGAGATTTTATAAAGTGTGTCATGTAACCTCCTTTTGGATCACATACCAGGAATGGATTTATAAAAATAAGGAGCCGTGATATATCATATATCCATTTCCTTGCCATGGTTTTGTTTCTGATTTTATACCCTTTGTTCCGTCATTCTTTCACCATGGCCCCCTGTTAAAACACCGGGGATCATTTGCTAAAGGATAATTGTTTCCTTTATTTTCAGGTACTCACCTCATTAAGCAATCCGATTTTGATATTGCTTAATAATGGTGTAAACCTGTTTTATGTCATTTCCCTTTTGCCCTTTCTGTTAAGCATGAAAGGGAAATATGAATTGTTGCCAAAGACGCTGTTCATCTTGTTTCATATGGACAACTCTTCAATATCATATTTTATGCCATTTCCCTTTGCCCTTTATGTTAAAGCATGAAAGGGAAATTATGAATTGCCTAAGACAACTGTTCAAATGATGTATTAATCGATCTCTTCTAACAGAGTCTTAGTGATTTAGTTTGTTATAAAAGGGTGGGGTGTATGCAAATTTAATTTCTGCTCATCGCTTACCTATGGAAAGTTCTTTTCTCTGGTAATAGAGAATCTTGATTACCACTGCCTGACTGATGGGGATGATGCTGATTTGATTTGTGTCCACGTCTTTATATGTTATTGTCATATAGTATCTGAAGTTTTAGCTTCTCTCTCTCATATATATATATATATGAGAGAGAGAGAGAGAAGCTAAAACTTCGAATCACTATATGACAATAACATATAAGGGCATTGGACAAATCAAAATCCAGCATCATCATCCCCAATAAGCAAATGAGTCAGGCAACTGTTCCCACAATCAAGTTCTCTCTCTCTCTCTCTCTCTCTCTCTCTCTATATATATATATATATATATATATATATATAAGGTATATATATATATATATATTATATGTGTGTGTGTGTGTGTGTGTGTGATTCTTAGTCTGTTATTCTTAGGGTTGAATCTCTGGCAATTGAAGCTATGATTAACCCTTGCTGAAGAAGCGAAACCAAAAGGGATGATCCCCTAACAATATTGGCTCTACTTAGCCCTAGCTGAGGAAAAGAAATGTTGAGTTCCTTTGACGTTGATTTCTTATGCATCAAGAAAATGGAAAAAATCTTGAAGTAAATTCAATGTAGTAAAATGTTTTAATACCTTAAATTTTAGAATAATTTTTATTAAGAGTTTTTAATAAAAATTAAATTATATAGGATACATGAAGTAAGACCTCAAAATTAAGAAATAAAAAATAAAAGAATGCATATCTTGAGAAATGATTTTGGCAGAAATATCATTCAAATGATTCTCCAAAAAACACTTAGACAAGGACAAAACCACACTGCATATAACATGTAGATGTTTTCTGTGAAAAGGGGATGAATTAAATGCAATTTTGTCCAATGTTCTATTCTGTACAATTTGTTTCATTTACAGCCCTAAAAACAATACACAAAATCAATAAAGAATAAACCCCAACCAAAAATAAAAATAATAATAAAAAAATGCTACTGCATGAACACGCAAAATAAGGGGAAACACCCAGATGAAAAGAATGAAATTAATAAGAAACAAACCCCAAAAAAGGAAGGCTACATGAATGAAAGAGTTTCAAGATATACATCTTACTAGTAAAGGGGACATGTTAGCTCCTGCATGGACTGCCTTAAAGAGAGCCACAAATTTGAATAGACTCTCTTCTGAGAACCACTTGAGCTTCCATGTCAGAGATCCCCCCGTAGCTGTCTTCTCTTTATCGAGTCCTACCTGCTTCTTGTTAGTGATGGTTGTTGATGGGCAGAACTCAGGTGTGGCACGTTCAAGAGCCAAGGTAATACATTGACCACCCTCCTCGCCTCGATCACCTGAAAATATAGTTTCCAATCTGAAAGTAAGTTTCAAGTCATCCAACACCCACCTAATAACTGAAAATTTGTGTTGTTAGCAACATAATAGTCGATCATAATTTTTGCAACAGTGGAGAAAAAAAACATGCATCAATCACGTTCTTCTTCACTGGTCCAAAGCAAGGACTCAACACAACCAATTATTTTTCCTTATTCTGTGTTATTTGGGTGATCCGTGATTCCTTCCTCGGGTGAAAAATATCCTGTCCAGTTGGCATGGTTACTTTGTATGGAAGGAAAGAAAAAGAGGGTGAAAAGCTGTTCCCTGCACATTGTTTTAGACGATTCGGCAAGAACATAATCAACTTGAAATTAAGAAACAGACTCATAAAAAATAATGCTATCATTCCTTGGTAATCTTTCTACTTGGATTAGCATGCATGCACATAAGTTAAGGGTCAATGTCTTTCTTTGATCGTGTAGATTGGGCGGAGGTCTTTTTCAGTGTCCAGGTGGTTTTTTTGTATACAATTCCTTGAGGTGCTCCTTGTAGATGTACTGTGTAGTACTCTATCATATGTTTTCCTGTTATTAATTTGAACATCAACTTTTTACCTGAGAATACTCCCACGATAATAGATAATCAAAGTCGAGTGAGATCACCACCATCCATCTTCTGATAAAGTTGGTTGACGCTGTTCACTTTTGATTCAGGTACACATGTGTATGAAGTTGTTGTCTACCTAGGAATCTGATGTTTTAAGCCTGAACCTTATGGGGATAGAGAGACGTATTAATTAGCCTAATTTTTCTTTTCTGGTCCCCATTCTGTACCCTAGACTGAAATACAGTGAGTGTGTGTCCAAAATTTTCTCCATTCCCATTATCTGGGACTGGCACACCTGTTGAATGCACATACATACTCAACATGCATGAGATAAGACATTTATGCCCCAACCAACATCATGTCATGTTCAACGCTAGTACTTAAACATTACTACAAAGTATGCATGCAAATAGCTTCTACTTAAAATATGAGTGTGTACATACATGTTAACACTGCATACAAGTAGTTTCCGGAGATAAAAGAGGGCATAGCTGCCTGCTAGAGCATCTCATGCTATTATCTGACCATTCATTCCCCTAGAGAGTCTGGCTACCTACTATGTCAATTCAATTTTATATTATGAAGCCCTCAAACAGAACAAAATCAACTCTACATGCCCCCTCCAACATTTCAATTTGTGCATACATCCTTATTGATTTTAGCCCAACCTGCAACATTTGTCTTACGTGTAGAAGAGCTAACTCGGGAAATTTGAAAAGAGCAAAGCTGAAGCCTCAGGCTCTGGATCTCTATTTTTTATAAAAATTCTTTCCATATGAACAGAAACTATGTTTGCTTTTCATATGCCAAGGTTCAGGCATAGAATAAAACTACTACTTAGTCAGTAGCATATTCTATCGATAACAATGGAAACATTCACAACAATTTTCCCTTTTTCAGTGGTGAAGTAGGTGCTATATTCAACAGGAAACTTACGACCCGGAAGCATATATTGCATTTATACCTAATCTGGCCTGGCCTTCCCAGCTAAAATGTAGCCAGGAAAAAGATAACACAGATCCCCCAACACAACCACCCCGACCCAAACAGAAATTTGCACATCTTTGACACCACAGGAATGGCTAATTACAGGCGTTTCAAACAAATCACCTTCTCTAAAGACATGCCCATCTCGAATTTACTGTCTTTGTTAACAAAAATTCAGAATAAAGCAAGAAGAACAAGATTGATGGTCAAATGAAGTAACAAAGGAAGGAAAACAGCATAATCATTGATGAACAGCAGTAACAAATCGAGGAAAACAATAGACTTTAGATGATATAACATGAAAAGGAAAAGTACTGATTTCAATGATATACCACACAAAAAACATCAATTTATCATAGCTGTTTCAAGCGCTGTAAAAAAGGGAATACCAAATTTTACTTTGAATATACATTTTGATTTCAAACACAGTTGCTACATGGCTATTGCCTTAAATGCAGACTAGCTACCATTGCAATAAGTTATGATAGCACTGATACATAATTTCACCAATGAAAAAAGATGAGAAAATAATAACCAAAGAATCCAACATCTATTTCATTTCTAGTTATTCTATCACAATTCCTTAAAGATGGAAATTATTTGTGGATTTAGGCCACAAATATTAAACAAAGCCTTGGTAAGGTTGTACTTACCAATTCAGATACATCAGTGATGGGGCAGCACGAATCAAGGGAGAAATATGTTGATGATGATGCATCAATTGAAAGAGCACTGAATTGCATGAAGTCTTCAATGCACACAAGCAAATATCCTCCAATTACAAATAGTGACCTCGAAAGCCATAATTCATCTGCCGAGAGTTTAAACACGATAATTCTAATCAAGAAAATAGAAAAACCTCTTCTTTGAAGAAAAATTAAAACACATGGGCACATTCAATCTGAAATCTGTTCTCATTAGGAGGAACTTTCTAAAAGAAGGGTCAAACTAATTCATAAAGCCCAAAGCAGAGCAGAGTCAACAAATTTGATTACTACATGCTAAAGACCGAGATAACTCTGGGGGCAACACCGGCAGGTACCCATTCAGCTTCCACATCTTGTCCCATTGCAGGTTTCGCATGTGAGGAGATAGCCATTCCATCATATCATGACGGAGATTCCAGCCATGGGGACTTTTTATTCCTCCCGTTTCATTCTGCTCATGTACATCTTTCTTTTTGTGAAAGAACTTCATCCTATTTGATGTACAACCTTTTACTTTTATATAATATGCTATGGTATTGTTTCATATTTAGAAGAAAAGGCTTGTAAGCAAAAACTTATTGTCACACATCAATATTTTGATACCTTTTTGCACCATTTGTCATGCTTAGGGGATGTTTCTAAACTAAAGTTTCCCATTTGTGCAAACCATCTGACAGACTATATCCACAATTATTTTCATACCGATTTAACACACAATAAGTACAGGGCCCAAGCGCACACACAAATTCCAGTGTTTTACTAGTGGAAAAAAATTCTTCTTTTTTCTGTTTTTTTTCATGCATGCCTTAGCGTCTTTTAGAATCCTTCTCCTAACATTTTTTTGCCAACAACTCCCTTTTTTGAGAAACCAATAGTAATCTTCCAAACATTCCAAAACATGCAACGTAGAATTTAGCAAACTACTTTTACCAAGAAAAATCATTTCATAGTGAAGATGCATGAACATACCTTCATTATTATTACGCCAGAAAAGCACCAAAGAATATTGGAATATGCTTATTTTTTGAACCCCCATATATGTTTCTCTCAAACAATTCCACCTGAACCTGCTCCAAACTGCCATTTAATTTTCCAAAAACCCAGTCCATCATAACAGAAAAAGTAAAAAAACATACTTGATGGCACTAACTGATCTTGGGCACGATAACATGTATAGAACTGAAACCTGACCATCAAGGGTTCAGATTTCAATGTGAAAGGGTGTAGAGCATATAAATACTCACCTCCTCAAAGAACATTTGCTGCATGTTTCATGTGAATCAACAACTTGCAAGATACACAGCAATTTCCTTGATTTCTCCGTACTCCTTGTAAGAAACATGTATGCCGCATCTCTCTCAATATACACCCTGTCAAAAATATGGAGGAGATATTTAGAGAAGTGATAATTTTATAATTTCCAGGACCACTGAAATTACTAACCTCACAACTTGAAGTCCTACACCAACCAAAACCTCTCTAACATCTTCAACCCTGTGGCAACCCAAAAGTTTTAAGACGGTTCCTGCAAAACTCAAATAATTTTAGATGCGGCAGTCATAAAATTGGACAACATAAATATGGAACTTCCCAAAACATTTAGCACAGGATGTATAAAAAGTATGCCTCTGATGGGGTTCATTACAACAAAACCTAACCTGACCCATCAGATATGACATCAACAAACCAGTACATACAACTTGCGTTCACTGCTCAGTAATATAACCACTTCTCTGCATGTGCAGCAAAAGAGAAATAAAGCATGAGAAAACAGAGTACCTTTAATTATTTCTTTTGCTAAGCTGTATGAACGTACAATTTCCAATAACGTCATACCACCAAGAACTACTGTAGTTCTATGATAAACCAAAAGTTAGGAGTAATATGGACAGCGAACAAAATATCTCAAGAAAATTATCTTGAAGGACACAATCAAATACAAGTATCAAATCTTAAAAAATATATAAGGTAGTTTAGAAAATATAAAAGGGTAGTTACAAAAAATGAAAAGACAGACAAGGGGCTAAATCTCTTCAACCATTGCAACTGGAAATACTTGTTTAAGCAATGAAATATAAAAGCAAACATTATTACATGATGATGAACCCTCATCAACAATATGCACAACTGGAAAAGAGAGCAGGAAGAGAAACTTTTCAAAAAAGATTTAAACTAAGAAAGGCCACAACAAGAATATGCACCGAAATAACAGCACCCATACTCAATTGTAAAGTCTAAATAAATTAGCATGCAAGAAAAGAATAGACAGACTCATCCAAGTTATATTAAACTTGGGGATAAAAGTATCAACAGTTACTGAGCTATTGTTATTAAAACAAGAAGAAATATTTCAGGAATGAAGAAGGTAGGTGGTTTGATAATCCCGCCATTTCTTACTTCTAATAGAGGAGAAAATAGAAATATCTAAGTCCTCTTCAAACTGAGCCTGAGGATGATTTCTCTGAATGAGAGTTCTCAATGTATAAGGCGAAGAAACTTTATAAGGTCGATCTGGTTTTTTATTTTTTGTGGTTTTGATAGGGAAGGAAACCATATATCAATGTGCAACCATGTGGGAAAGAAAGGACTGGACTGACAGGAGGGGTAGGACACAGGACATTTTTAACAAAGAGCCACGAAGTAAAGAACAAGGGAGAAAAAAAAAATGTTTCCTCCCCTTACTTGCAGCTTAACAATGCCAGTTAGTGAAATTCAATCACTTAACACCCACGTGATGACTTACAGGCCTTTTTTTATCAGAAACATTTTGGTAAAAGTCAATAATGAATAAGGTTCAAGTGTTCTTTAGGCATGGCCATATATTACAGGAATTAATAAAACTTACCTGTAGTTCAAAACAATGGAACTCAAAAACACTGAATCACTTTATCCATACCATTTTCTGTAGTCATAGAAGCATCTGAAAGATTTTATTAAGTAAACTTCTGCCCATTTCAGGCAAATTGTTTTGCCTTGTGGTCATCCATTCAAAAAACAGACTACAGCTGCAACCCATGTGGGTCCATCAGCTTAGAAGCCAGCCAAAACTCAGCTTAACCTCACCCCAAATTTGAGATTTTCAACCCAAGGCTGGTTCATTGGTTTTAGGACAATTATTTGGGCAGCTCAAGTTGGGTAATTCCAGAATTAGTTTTTCCTCTAAATTCTTTAATACATTAATTACATTAATTGCATAGTTAAGTAGCTTACTTGAAAATAAAATTCTACTAAAATAATTTATCTGTATAAATAATTTAAAATAAGTTACAGACGATAGCATGGATTAAGGTTTCTTATTAACTTTTTCTTTGATAGGTTCAAGAAGAAGAGTTATCCATTCTTCCTATCAACTTATAGTCACATGAAAGATCTTTTCATTTACCTCTCCTTATTCTATTTTATGATATGATGTTTGCATTCATTTATTAAAAGCATGATAAAATAGGCGAATATTTAATAAGTAGTTTAATAAGTAGTTTATCATAATTTCAAATCATATATCATGTTTAATAAAATAATAATGATGTGTAATATATCAATATAAAATTATACAACATAGAAATTATATAGACTGACAAATTTTCTCTCTTTTTATTTTGGCTCAGAAACAAACCAAATTTTCTATTCATCAAAAAGATTGAGAAGGACAAGACATCCTTCCACACTATACAAATATAATCAGAACAAGAGAAAAACTCCTTACAACAGAACCCATACAAGTATTGGACAACCAAAGAAGATCACAAAAATCTAAGAACGACGAACCACAACAAACAGTAATTACAACTGGAAACCAAAAAGTCCAAATGAAAGACATCAAATGTTTCATCACTCCCTCTTTGGCCCAATTGGCCATGCAAGGAACCCAACAAAGACAGCACATAGCAGAGCCCTTTGCCAATCCAACAGTAATGACAATAATTTCTCACGTGTTAGAAAATCTTTCTTCACAACCAAGGGGATTACAAAACAGTACCTTTCTGTGTACCTGGATTCTAGCTCAACGAAACAACCAGACCGCATATGCTGCAAACAACTTTCATTTACACTTGAATCCGCAATGTTTAAATTGAAATAGTTCTTAATGAAGTCATCACCCCCAGTAGACGAGCCTCTCATTCCAGAAAGGATTCTACCAGAATCATCAATAAGTGGGGTTATAGTTGCATTTGCACAAGTCTGTTCCCCATCAACAAATCCCTCCGAACAATGCCAACCAAAAATTTGCTCTCCTTGTTCATCTTCCATGTCACCTCCACAAACAACTGGATTGCCATTTAATGTTTGTGACACTTCCGCCCTTCCAACCATATGATCCTGTGATAGTGAAACAACTCTTCTTTTAGGCTTCCTTTTGCACTTTTTCTTGTCCAACCAATCAGCTTCTTTGTTTGAAAGACTAACAATTTCACCATCATGAGCACCAGCAGAAAGAACATCACTGCACAATTGCAGAGATTGCTCTGGATTTAGAAGTTTAGCAGAGGCTTGTTCAGCATTCAAATCTAAGAAATATCTGCCGTTTTCTCTTACCTGTGGAATATGTTGTCTTTGTTCATAAAAAACGTTATCAAAAAAAGTGGTCGTCGGTTGCCCATCCACATTCCCACCAGAAAATTCATCATTTACTGATTGCTCAACTTCAGATACAGATGATTCAACCTCACAGAGATCATTGCTGTCACTGGTGTTGCTATCAGATGATGCCACAGAAAAGGATTCAGCAGACAGCTGCAAAATATCTTCAACTAAGATGTGGCGGCGGTGCAGAAGGTCCTCTTGATAATGTGGAGGTGATCCAGGGAAATCAGAGGGCAAATGAGATTCCATGATATCATCAATCACAGTTAATGGTGTCACATTGACATCTGGAACCATTGTACTACTTCCTTGAGCATTAAGATCTAGATCTTTATCTTTCACAGGCACACAATTAACCCCTTCATGTGAATAAGATTTTGAATTATCCTGTATGGCGTCCACACCAGTATCCCTCAATGCAAACTTAGAAGCCAATTCTCCACCATGATCAACATATTGAGGAACCAAACCTATAGAGATATCTGCAAAGGAGTTATCAGATTCCAATATGTTCACACCACTTTCATTTCCTGAAGTTTGAACAGAGTCTGAAACATATCTTGAGCTTTCACCTAGATGCCTCTGACTTGCTTTCTTTTTCATATAATTTTCTGTACCAGAATCCAAGACAACCCCATATTTATTGCCATCTGCAAAACTGTCAGAAGCCAGATCCATCCACTCCTTAAACTCCCTCAGCCAATGAACAGAACGCTCCTTCTTCATGAGCTCAACTCTTTTCATCAAATCAACGATTTCAGCTTCATCATCAGAAATGACATTATCCTCTTTACTTCTAACCTCATTGTCACATGACGCTGAATCTTGGTCAGAGCATATACACATGCTCTCTTCAGTCTCAATACAAGCAAGTCGAGACAGCTTCTTCTGCCATAAAAATACAACACGGTTTTTTTAACAAAAGGCTAGGCAATTTGCAGTAAAGAAGAAGCAACCTGTAGAAGCAACAAACAAACACTCCATTCCAGAAAGCATATATCTAATAACTGTAAAGAAGTGCTCAAACTTAACCACGAAAATTTAAAAGTTGAACCCCAGAGATTTAACCTACTTCCCTTTATCCCTGAACTTTCAAAGAGCAGTTAAAAGAAACCAACCTCTCTCAAGCAATTGGTGCGTTTGATTAATTTTAAATTCAGAGACAGAGAAAAGGGTTAAGAACACAGTATAAGACTGAGGTGAAATGCAATTTGTCCCAAATGACAGGAAGTGAACACATAGTTTCACACAACTTATTAAATAGCTGACAAAACCTCTGTAAACTTCAAAAATCACCTACTTTTTTTGTGTAGGTACTCCCCTCTCCAGCATCATCTTTTGCAGGAGAATAGAATCCAAAGCTAGCAGGCCGTTTCTGCCTACTAGCAATAATAATTTGCCTCTTCCAAAACTCTCTTGTGCTGATTTCCATTTCATCTAATTTCACCTAATCAAACATACAAAAGGAAGGAAGCCAAAAACAACAAAGAGATTATTAGTTTAGCAGGACTGAAATTCTTGAAACTCCGATCTCAAATGTTATCCTATTATGATTCTACAGTTTACTGATAGCATACAAAAAAGATACAACGAAGAGAACCAAAAGGGAAAAAGAAACAATAAAAAACAGGCCCCAAAGTTACAACAAACCTTGACTTGCTTTATGCGGATGAGCAAAAGCGGAACACTTGTGCTCGATACCATCTGGCACAACATAATGGATTTCCTTCTAACCACAACCTCCTTAGAGATGGAAGGCCAGCTAGGATCTCAATCTCTGAAAAATTGGAAATAACATTGTAGGAAAGATCAAGGTCTTCAAGTGACTTCAAATTCTCAATCCCACGCAACGTAGTTAGAGCATTGTTCCTCATAACAAGTTTAACAATATCACAAGAGACCTGCATAGTTCAAGAACATTGGCATATGGGTCCAAAGCTAATTCCTAAATCAGAAATTTTGAACAAAGATAAAATATTTTGACCATAAACCACAAACCATGCCACTTCACATTTAATCTTTTTACACATTTTCCCAACAGAAATCTATGAAAGTTCATTTCAGAAGTTTTATTTTACCCTCCTGGTAACTAGGACATGTCTGACCTTTAAAAGATAGAATTTGACATACAAGTTGCTTTACCTGATTCCAAACTGAATAGAATTTTTCAGGTCTGGATTATACATCACCGTGGTAGGAAATTCCTAAGGCATAGAGTATCAGAAATTTATGAATTGATCTCCCTTTCTATACTGCTTGCCAGAAACAGCATTTAAAAACAACTGGCTGAGCTTCCATGTACCCACAATGTGATGCCTCATTTCATCACAACAGATGGAGTAATCAAACCCCACTGCATGGTACTTCCCCCAGTTGATCACTTATTCCTTTGTGCAACAATCAACTGCGGAAAGGTGAATAATTTACCTGTGCCTTTGAGTATTTGTCCAGAAAAGTTGAAATTGAGAGGCAAGAACTGTTACTTCATATAAAAAATTCAAACTCTCTATATTATCTATCCTTCCCACTGGAAAAATTTCACTCTTATCCAGATTAATTCTCAAATCTAATTTAGTTCCAAACCACATTAATAACTAGGTTAAATAAGCCATATGATCTTGAGAGTCCTCACGTAGGACAAGGAGTATCATTGCGAGTAACAAATGGGTAATATAGGCCCTTCCTTCACCTCTTGCCTACAGCTCAACAAAAAACCTCCAAACATTGCTCTATTAATAAGACCACTTAAAGCCTTCATCCCAATCACAAATATATACAATAAAAGTTGGTCCCTTTGCATTAGCCTTCTTGTGCTATGGAAGAAACCAAATGAAGCTCCATTAATCAAAATAGAGAACATCGCCATAAAAATTCAATAACTTATGCAGTTTGTCCACTTCTTCTAAAAACCCTTTTTGGTCCCATTCAAATAATCATACACTTTCTCTATGTCCACCTTGCATAGCACACCACTCTCATTCCTTTTCAACATCAAATCAATGGCCTCGTTAATAATTAACAAAGTGTCAAGAATTTGTCTCCCTTCAACAAAAACATTTTGAGAGAGATACACCTTCTTTGCTTGCATATTGGCTAACACCTTTGCCAACAACTTATGAGGCCTCCCACCAAACTAATCAGTCTAAAGTCTCTAAGGTTGTTAGCCCCCTCTTATTTTTTTTTAGTAATAACACCAAATTGTTAACGTTCAAGCTACTTAAATCTACCCAACACATGGAACCTAAACATCTTCCATACTCTCATCCGTCCACAAAGTTCCAGCAAATTGCAAGAATGCTACTGTAATCCTAGAGCTTTGTCTCTTCTCCCAGCACTAATAAGGCAGTAAGACTTCCTCCACACAGAACCTCTTCAATCGGCAGCTTCCTTCCTACCTATACTTGCAAACTCCAATCCCCTCGGACTAGAATGCCAACCACTCAAATTTGAGAGAAAGATTCTAAAAAGTATTAACAACTACCAATTGAATCTCAATTTCTTATGCTAGCTAAATACCATTTATTTTAATCTTAAACAAACTGTTCATCCTTTTTTGAGAGTTAGCCATCCTATGGAAATCGCTCGTGTTCTTATCACCTTCCTTAAGCTAAACCTCCCTAGACTTTTGTCTCCAAGAAATTTCCTTCAAGAGAGCCCTCTTCTTAAACTCTCTTGCTTCCTTTCTAGCCTCCAACTCTTTCATCAGCAACACCCTTAACTCCTAATCGTCCCAGAAAGACACTTGCTGCAACACCAAAGACCCCCACTTTCCTAAATACATCATGTTCCAAAATTTTGAATCAGATGCAAAGGACTGGTAAGTACTGACAAAGGTAAGAAGTTGTGACAATTTGCTTGTCTTGCTTTGAAATGGGTTGTGTGACGAGAAAGAAATGTTTGGAATTTTTTATGGTAAAGCAAGAACCTCAGAAGGTCATTGGGACTGACCTTACAAACTTTTGAGACATTCCTTAATATAACCAACTTTATTATATGCTGGCATGTAGTTCTAAGGGTGTGGACTAGCAAGTACAGAATCTATAGATTATTTTCATACATTCCTACTTCAAACATGGTTTATGAAACTTTAACTCATAGTTGCTTTAACATTCCTACTAGAAGCATGTAAGTTGTACATATTGAGTTTTCTCTTATGTTAGATTTGTTCTTAAGCGACATATCAGCACATTATAGATGAATTAGTTTAGCTATCCTTCTTGCCTCCCAATCGACATTCACCGTGATGCATATTGTGTTACTTTTAGTCAGGCGGCAAAATCCACAAGATCAATAAAAATATATGGATAGCGTCAGCTCCACAGATAAAATGTAATTTCTAACCAGTCAATGCCATCAAAACGGGTTAAGTCCTACCTGGCAGGCCAACCAGTAAGGGAAAGTTCTAATTATTTTTACCCCACTAAATGATGATAACGCTCTCAGGTGATTGAACCCAAGATCCAGGTGCTTCAATTTTGTACACTTCCGCAGATTATCAACCTTTGAAAACTTGTTTCTGCTTAGATCAAGAGTTTCAACAGCAGGAAGAAGTTGCAAAGACTCATCCATGAGAAGCAAGCCGTTACAACACACATAGTGAAATGACAATCGATTTCCACTGTGGTGAATCCTTCACTGCCACAATTCTACTGACAAACAAATGCCGAAGAGCATCCTGAATTATTCAAAAAAACAAATAAAAATACAGACACTTCAAGAACTAATAGTAAACTATCAATCACATAAAATCGAGCGCAAGTGAGCTGTCTAAACAAAAGAATACTGAAAGTTTTTAATCAGTATGGAACCGAAATCATATATTGTCAACAAAACCAAGATTTCGATAAGCAAAAAATGAAAGTAGATTTCCATTAAATTCAGCGACACCTAGTTTCAAAGAAAAAAGGCACTGAAAACTTGAAATTGGGAACTTAGAATTTCCAACTTGGTAGAAAAAACAAAAAACCTTAGCACCAACATAAGTATAGGTGAGACAACAAAGCAGTGGAATGAAATCAAATTTTCACTTCACCACCTTTCCTCAATTCCCTCACCAAGCAAACACCAGAAGGTAAGAAAACAAACTCACAGTAGAATTATGGCAAATGATCTTCTCCAAAGTGTGCCTCAATTCAAGGAGTCCCCTAGCAGCCGAAGTGGAGAGATCGCACCCGCGGAGCTCCAAAACCCTCAACCGCCCAAACGACAACAAAGACAGCCTCGTCGGATCCCTCACCGTCGGCGGCAGAACTGACACAACCTTCAGCGAGGTAAGCAGGCGCAGAATCCTCCTCAGCTGCTCGAAACCATTATTCGCTGATTGGAGATGTAAGCCCGAAGTAATCCCACAGGAGCACCGGCAAGAAGGCTTTCCAACTCATGAAGCGCCTCAAGCCTCGACTGCACGTAGTGAAGACCCACGGGATTGAGTTTCAGCACCACGCTCCCTTCGATCAACGGCCCCGCCTGCTTATCCACGAACTTCACCAGCGATTCCACGTACCTATCTCCGGTCACGATCGCCATACCATCCAAAATTTTCCCAGAAAACAAACAAAAAATAATTCAAACATTCCAACTACTCATGCGGCTCAAAGCTAGGGTTTCTAGAGGGAAGAAGAGGAATGGCGTGTAGATGAACAGTTGGGCCTAATCATTGGCTAAGACTTGGGGAAGGAGGAGGAGGAGGTGGTTTTCTTCTGCGAACAAAATAAAAAATTAAAAATTATAAAAATTAAAACGAAATGAATATCGGGGTGGAAAGATCGGGTTATTTTTTGACACGTGGCAAACAGGTACCCCCCATTTGTGGGACCACTTACATCATAGCTCCCCGTTTCTCTGGATAAGCGTCTCCCCATTTGGCCCTGTTTGGCATCGGTTCATTGTTGTCTTTTCTACTTTGTTGAGGATTCAGATTGTCCCTGTCATGTATTGGAGGTTGTTCTATTCTTGTGTAATTATTTTTGTTTTCTCCTTTTTTTTTTTCTTTTTTTCGACAATAATGATTAAATTTCAATAAAAAAAAACACTTTACCTAAAAATACAACGACATAGCAAGAACAATGGGTTTATTTAGTCCATTTGGTCACTTTGTATAGTGGATTATTATTTGTTTTTTAATATAATCATATTAATAAATCATTGCATAATTTTTCCATTTTTTTAATATATTATAGTTTTAATATAATAAACAGTCTTTACAGGACTCAAACCTAGGACTTCCTTTTTATGTCCTTATATCTATTTTAACGATAAACGTTCTACTATTTAAACTAGGTATTATGGACTATTTTGTTTATTTCTTAATATAAAAATAATCAAATTTATAAATCTAACTCAAATGTTAAATAGGTGAGACGAGGAATAAAAGGTTTTAGAGTTCAAATTCACCCTATGTCATATATCTATTCTAAGGACAAACATTCTATCATTTAAGCTATGTATCATAGGTGATTTTGTTTATTTCTTAATATAAAAATAATCGAGTTTATGCCCTTTTATTTATTTTATATATATATTGTTTTGCCAGTTAAAGAGAGAGAAAGAAGGGAAAAGTAAATCACAATGAAGGGGAAAAAATCGTCTTTTTCCATAAATTTACTTTGTTATATGTGTGGTTGAAGTCTTAGAAAAGTATCTTATTTCAGATGAGGATAAGTTACAAACAAAAAAAGATAAAAAAGAAAAAAATTGATCACAAATAAGACAAATTAGATATTCACCCAAACTAATAATTTAAAGTATTGAAAAGAAAATAAAGAAAAGTGTGATACAATCAAAAAAACAAAATAATATTTTTCTCATATATATAATTTATCAGTGTATATTTGATGTCATGAGGAAACTTTCCAAAAAGGGATAAAAAAAAAAGGAAATAATTTGGTTACCTTTTAAGTGTGATTTTGTATAACAACCAAGATCCTCAGCCTCATATTATTCTCGTTGGTTGGCTTCTTCATTTCTATATCCTACAAATTTTACCAATATATTTTACTTTTTAAATACATATCATTATATTTTTTGGGGAAAAATATTATTTTATTATTATGTAAAAAATGTAAAAGGATATAAATAAAAAAGATGATGTGATATAAAGCGGAAAAAAAAATTGTATTTTTCCTAATAGCTAAACCTTAGAAGTATTTTCATGAAGAATGATCAAAAAGGTATATATGTGTCTTAGAATTATAAAAATGTAAACATGAAGATAAGATCTTAAAAAAAAAATCAAATAATTTATATCCGTGTTATTATTAAATTATTGGTCAATAAAGAAGTATGTCTTTTCTTAATAATACAAATTAACATATTTATTAAATGTGTAAATGATAAAGTTTGTATTTTATTAGATGCGTAAATGATAAACCTTTGAAGTATTTTCAATTCCATGAACAAAATGATACGTGTCTTACAATTCTAAAAATGTAAACATGAAGGTAGGTTTAAAAAATAATTAAAGAATTTAAATATGCCCTTCCCTAGTGAGACTTTTTCTCATAACCGATGTGAAATGTGATATTCCGTGGTATATTTTAATAATAGGTCAAAGAAAGCGAACTAAAGAGATTTTACAATAATAAATCAATCATATACATCTCATAGTTGCACATAATTGTTTCTAAAATTTTTAAAAGTATTTGGATAAAAAACATAAATATTAAGATTTTGTGAATATAATTTATTAGATGTTTTTTTTTTTTTGATAAAAATATCATTTTTTATTTCATGTATTTATATTATGTCTTAAAAAAAATGGTTAGTTTTATAGGAAAACAATAAGGATATTTTAGTCAAAATTATACTAAAATTTGATAACGGATCAAATTTCCGAAATTGGTTTAAAAAGGTGTTTATGTCAAATTATATAGTTTTTATTCATTAATTTACTACTCTTCCTTCTCACTTAAACCAAGATAATTATTTGATAAAAAATATAAATAATTAATGGATGCTCAGCATATGTAGCCAAATTTTAAATAAGGTAAACGAAATTGATTTTTTAAATTTTTTATTTTTAATTAATTTAAGGCATTTTAATAAATAATACGCAATTAAATTTGTTCTACTAGCAGGGCTTCATTTATTATTTTTTTTTTTTTTGTGGAATAAAGAAAACAAAATCTATTATTTATGATACCTTTTTAGTATTAGAATTCTTCATAAATTCTACTGCGTATCTTCTTTTTCACATTAGGAATGATTGTCAAAGTAAAAGAAATCATGCATAAAAACATGACAGAGAAAAAACAAATGATTTATTTCTACACTTTGTCATATTTATAAATTATTATCATTTTTCATTTGTAGCATAAAATAATCATAATGAAAAGATTATAACATCAATAATTTCAAACATGAAAAGAAAGTTGTGAAAGTGAAACAAACTCATTTTTTTTTTCTTTAGTAATAAGTGTACATAATTTTGCATAATAACAAATTTCAAGGTCACCAATCAACGACATATTAATGTATTTTATTGGATGTGTGTTTGATAAGCTTTTGAAGCATCTTTCTTCGACGATGTATATATAATATCATATGAGAATATTTTTGTATCCCATTTACGTTATATTATTATGTTTTTCGTAAATTTATTCTCGTATTAGAAATTTCAGGCTTTAGACCGTTTTTATAAGCATGCCCAGTATAGACTTTTAGCAGCCAAGTTAGGTGTATTGTAATATCATAAGAAAATGATATTTAGATAATTTTTTATAATATCAAGAAAAGGGAATTTTCAAGAGATATGAGCTATATGAGGAGAGTTTAATAATAGAAATTGGTTTAAAGGGGATAAAAAAAGGTTATTTTGTAAAACTAACTCTTTACTTTTTTATAATCTTAAAATTAAAATATTCGTA
Organism: Tetrastigma voinierianum; assembly: GCA_016808115.1. Classification (NCBI taxonomy): domain Eukaryota; kingdom Viridiplantae; phylum Streptophyta; class Magnoliopsida; order Vitales; family Vitaceae; genus Tetrastigma; species Tetrastigma voinierianum. Next base: position 30,338 of record JAEQBH010002680.1, on the reverse strand, counting down.
TTTTAGACAAAATTACCCACTTAATATGTTAAAACCGAGCAAAATATTACAAAATCTAGCCGCTACATCGTATTTGAACACTTAGTCGTTAAGTTAGCGTTTAAACAAATTTGAAAGGTGTAAAGTCGGGTTCCGCACTTGGCTTTTATCGTATTGGTTATTTAAATGGCTTAAAGATGTGGTCGGCGTTTATGTGAGATATAATAGTTATTTAATTTTGACTTAATCATCGTTAAGTTATATTTGAACAAACTTGAAGGGGGTTGAGTCCAGATTTGTATTATGGTTAGAGAGGTAAATTTGTCAAAATGATATAAAAATATCCTTCTTTTTTGGGTTTTAAAAAAAAGGGTTATATTTGTAATTTTTTTTTGTTTTTTATCCCTTTGAAAGGATTACCCCTTAATAATATATGTGAGTGTTATAGCAAAAACATGCTAAAGGAAGTAATACTCCCATCGATTAATCCAATTTGAACTTAATTGTGTAAATTGGTTTTGAAGAATATGAATTTACAGATAAACATTTTAATTATATTATAGTAAGCTATCGCTACCCCGCATGTAGGCTGAGCAGATCCCTCCTTTTTTATGTCCCGTCTTTTTAAAACGTTGAGCACTATATGTCTATATCATATGAGCTAGACATTATGAACAACTAATTTGGATCTTTATCTTAAAGATGTTATAAATATTGACTTTGAAGATTACCGTGGATCTTTATCCAAACGCATTTGTATGTTTAGAGTTGTGTAATTTTTCTTCATATATATATATATATAAACCTAATGTGAAGTAAAGCTAAATATCCTATAGTAACACCTAAGAGGAGAGGGGGAATAGAGAGTGGTGGAAAGATGTAAACAATGATTTCATAATGATTGAACAAATTATTAACTTCCATTCCTCCTTACTACAAATAGAACTCATGGCTGATTTTCATCATTCCCAGACTTCTTCTTCTAACCTAAATCTTTCAAGCCTCACACGTTTAGAGTCAAAGGTTTCCATATCTCATATTTCAAAGGTTTCCCAAATATTTTTCATATTTCCATAATTGAAATTTAAGATCAACTAAATTTGAAAATTGATCACTAATGACTGACTTGTCCTGAACTTGTCTCATTATCATCCCATCCCATATGAAGGACAATTGGAATAATATAATCCTAGCCTACATAGTTTTTTTTTTTTTTTTTTTGAATACATTATAATTTCAAGGTAGTAAACTTTCCTCCCTAGAACTCGAACCTGAGACCCCCTCCCTAGCCTACATAGTTAGGGTCCTAATTAATCTTTTTCTTGTTACCGGCATAATCACATACAAAAATGATAAAAGAAATGGATTCAACAATGAAGTGCCTCTTGTGCGTGTATATAAGTGAGGCAAACGTTATAATATATTTGTGTAACTGGCTAGTCTATACATGAAAATTCAAGCTTGATTTACTGTGAAATTTTTAATGGAAGAAAATGGTAAGGTAAATGAAAGTCAGTTAACCTGCTCGCCATTCGCTACGCGTCCTTTCTCTTCTTCGACTTGCTCAAGCAATACTTGTAGTTCTGCTTCTGTTAAGCCCTCCAGCCGCTTCTGAAAAATCGACGAAAAAGTTTACTCATCTTTAGGCCTGATTTGGTGATAGTGAAGATGATATCCAGAAAATGGTTCTAAGATATTAACAGTGTGCTGTGTGTGCAGGACAACAAACAGATGATTTGATACCTTGTTCTAAGTAGAGATGTAAACGAGTCAAGACTAATAATATAAGATTTTTTTTTTTGAGTGTCAACATTATAATTTTTATTTTTTTAAAGGACCAAAAAATTAGCGCAGTTTGGATCTTGAAAATTTTATTCTATCAAAAAGTCGAGAATATGAAAATTTTGATGTATTCTAATCTTTGGTTTCGTTTTGATACGTTTCGTCGGCCCAGTTTACAGTTGAAAATACGTTTCGTTTCGGCGTTGGTTGAATTTGGTTGAATTTAATTGAACAAGGAAAGCGAACTTTCTTTGTTTAAATTCGTATATAAAATGTTGAAAATGGTGAATTCATTTTCTTTGTTTTGAAATTTGTTTCGTCTTGATAAATGTAGCTAGCGCGTTTTCCTTGTTTCGAAAAGTTTGAATAGAGAAAGCGAAAATTTCACTCTCACCTGTAAGCAGATTTAAGGTTCCCATAACTACACGTAGATCCGCCCTTGATTCAAACTCGACTTGTAGAATACTCGAATTCGACTTGGAGTCAATTGAGTTGAAAATAGCTTGCCTAGGCCGAAGTTCATGATCCTGATAACTGACTGAGCACAGAGCTTAATCGAACACAACATCACATTAGTTGTATTTTATGGGACAAAATTATGGGAGACACTGCTCATCTATATGTCATTCAGAACACAACATGACAAAATCATCTCAATGCATATACCTCATCTAGCAAGACCAGAACTTGCATTTTATCAACTCATTCTCCATTTTTGAAACTAATGGAACCTTGATGGAAGAGAGTAACTGAAAATTTCTCAAAAAAGATGATAATAACAGCATGTCACTCCATTGGCTAAAACCAATGTACTAACTACTACCATGTCTCGTTAACCACGAAAACTCAATAATAAAAGAAGATGTATTTGAAGCCACAGACTAAAATGAAAAGAAAATTCCTCTTCCTTCTTCTCCAGTTGTAACCAATATAGACTAAATTCTTGTAGTTAGTGAAGATACCAGATTTTCCTTCTTTGTAATGATTTAGTCAAATAATCAGAGCAACTCAGAAAGATCCTTACCTGCATGACTTTGGTTTTCATAGTCACGTAATTGTTGTGCATATACTATTTGTTTTAAACTCTAGTATACCAGAAATCCAACCGATGGTTAGCCCAATACTGTTAATTCAACTGAACAACATTTCCAGCTTGTAGAGGATCAACGCCCACAAACTGCAATAATATATTGTAGAGAACCAAATATAATAGTCATGTAGTAGACAGCTCTATGGTAGTTATTCTGCACGAGGAAATCATGCAGTGTAAACCACGTATATGCTGAAAGGAAGAAAGAAACCAAAAGGAACTGGTATGAATAATTAAAGCAAAACACAAAATTGATCAGAAAAAAAAAAAAAAAAACATATATATATATATATATCATCCAAGCTCTGGCAGAAGAAATGTTTCTGGCAAACAAAGATGAATGGAGTGACTGAGTTTAACTAATCCGAGAGTGTTAAGGAACCACGCTTAGTCCAATCTTTTTTTTAAGATTTGACGTAGACAAGGGCTGTTAGGATCCTGCTGATAGATCCAAATGAACAATTGATTTGAAAGTGATTATTGGAATTTGGCAGACCGTTTGACACCCCAAAAAAATACCCAAAAAAAAACCTTCATAAGTCCTTTTTTATTTGGCCCTTTAAAAAAAATTATAATGCTGACACCCCAAAAATTTTTTCTTGTATACTATTAGTCTATTATAATATTGACACCCCAAATATAAAATCCTGGATTCGCCCTTGGTGGTAGTGGTCATTGGAACCTGAGGTCCATCAGAAGTTGCATGCCTAGGGAATTGGAGTTGGTAGAATAGGTCTTGTTCTGTATTATGCTCATCATATTAAGGGGTGTCACTTTATAGGAGGTTTACATTTATAGGGGGAAACTGAAGAATTTTGATTGATCATCCAAAACAGTCAAAGCTGTAGTTGAAGAATGTTGTAACTCTCAGTGGTTGCATAGATTTTTAATGAGTCAACTATAAGATTTCATTGATTTGCTGGTTGTGCCCATAAGGCTTTTAGGTTCTTTTTTTTTTCCTATCTTCTTTTCTTTAGCTTGTTTAGTGCTCCTTAACTCATGCACCAGAGTTATGCCCCTTTTGTTGGCCAAACATTGACATCTAATTATTTTCCAACAAAAAGTTATATCTATAGTATCTTCTCTTAAATCACCTATCAATTTAAAAAAAATAAAATAAATTACAGTCAAAGTAAATTTAATTAAGTAAAATTGTATTTCATACTGGAAAAATCTAGTTTAACTTTATTCCGGCTTCTGTGTGGGTCCTATATTGCAGAAGTGCAGAATGGACCCAGGCATTAAGATTGAACAGTTTGGAGCAATAATTCAATCCTAGTGTTGAATAAACTATCGAGGTCTCCAATTCATATATTGTTCCTACTATCTTCTAGCCTTAGAAAACCCCAACTTCACCACTAGAAACCTAACACAGTTTGAAAGTTTTTCTATTCATTTCCATGAGGTGCTCCCATCTGCACTGCTCATGTCCTTTCCGGCCTCCAACCCAGCAATTAGTAATCAATTCAAGAATTAAACTACAGAAAAATGTGTATGATCCCTAATATTAGAGATATTAGGAGCCAAAATAACTGGAAGCCACTGACAAGTAAAGAAACTATGCTATTTCCTCGGCATGTGCGATCACATGTATCATATGCAAGCACTATTGTAACATATGCAATACTATAAAACCCTTCCATGTATCCCAAAACAATTTGTTTGGCACATTTGCTAAGTGTAAGAATTATTTTGTTCCATGAATCATTACCATCCATTACTCGATTCTCTACACAAGAGTGTGGGAGTGGATACTTTAACTATAGTTCTCCCACCGATAGGCTAGTATTTTGGCTTGACTCTTCGGTTATTTGCATCATTGTTTAGTAATGAGCCAACCTGCTTAGCGGAGAGGGCTACCTCGGGAAAGGACTACTTCGGGAAAGGGCTACTCGAAGAAGGCTATCCCGTGCACCAAAGGTGAGGCTGCAGGAATATAGCTAGAGGTGAGCCACCTAGGAGAACGCTGCCTGTGGACGCTTGGGTTTCTCAAGAGGCGCACGATACTATCTCCACACAAGAGCTGAGTGGTACTTAAATTTATGGGTTCTCCCACCTATCAGGGCTGTCTCCTTGGGTTGTGTTCTTCCATTGGGTTTGGGTACCTATCAGAATTCTTAAAAACAAACATTTAAGAAGGAGAAGAAATTTTTGAGGCAGACAAAATTTGCAGTGAGTAAATTAGAGGATAGAACTAGAGTACCTCCAGTCCGCTTCAACCTAATGCTAAGAATAGTTTACCCAACTCAATCAGCATAACATCTTTCCTTGGTTGTATCCAAAAGGTACCTGCCACACAAACAAGGCATAGATAAGAACGCTAAATCCTGGGCGCTTTCGATGATTATAATTCTAAAAGTTTAAGTGTAGCCTTCACTAAAGAAACTCCAATATTTTCATCAGTTATTTGAACATTAACACTGAAATAAATCTAGAATGCATTTGTCATTTTTGTCCTTTTCATCTTAGGTTTTCAGATAATGTGATCTATTAACTAAATGATGCCCAAGTATTATTTCGGGAACAAGAATAAACTTGGCAGAATCGGCATGTGGAGTAACAGGAGCTGCAGAGGATCCAAGAAATACTATTTGGCAAATTTCTAGCTTACCAAAACCATGTACATTAAGAAAAAAAAAATCTATGAGAAACAAAGACGTGGGTAACCATGGCAACAAAAAGCTGGTAAAGAAAACAGTTAAAAGACATGTATTTATAATTAAATTTTAATTTTCTTAAATAAATAAAGCATCATCTGAATATTGGATTTATAGTATCAAATCCTGATGGAAACAAAATTAATGGAGTTCAATGAACTATAGCAACCAGGAAGATGTTATAGATTAAAATACCAACATTCTTTTTAGAAAAGCAATAAAGTCTGATTCTTAATACATGTTAAACAACTTTTGATCCAGTTGGAGACATTTAGATTCTAAATACATGCCTTGTCCTGGTTGGTGAGCCATTTTTACTACATTGAGTCGGAATCATTAAGTTTTGAGAAGATCACTTCTTCGATATCATGTTGTTGGAGCCTTTTGAAGTGTTTTCTGTATGCACTTTGGGAAATAATGCTTCCTAAAGAAGGTCAAAGAAAAATGTAAAATAATTAAAAAAGGGTAGTGTTCTATAATAATAATAATGATGATGATGATAAAATCTAGTTACACGACAAACTCTTATAATTGGCATGAAAAAGGTCAGAACTGTGAATTTTGACTGTTTAGGTAACAGATATACCATAACAATAAAACATGTGTACATACAATCTACCAGTGAATCATTAACATGGGTCTAAACCCAATAAGCAGAAACACTCTGCAAATAGGGTGATTTAAAGAACTACAAAAGATATTATTATTGGGAGTTGGTAACTATTTCTTGATAAATTAATTACCTTTTGCTACAAGAAGCAAGCAATAGCATAAACATAAAACCCAAAAACCAAAAAGTAAATCAACAGCTTAGTACTCTTTCTCAGATAATTGAGTTAATTTTAAAATAGAAATAGTAGTAACTGGTATATAATATAGGCACTCACATAAAAGTACAACATAATGATATGTTCTAAAATCATTTTCAAAAATTTTGAAATTTGAGATAGTAAAATTTTTTTGATGCCTCAAATCATTTTTAAAACCATTATCTTTTTAAAAGTAAATCTTAAATAGTTATTGCATTTTGTAAAGAAGTTTCAATCATTTTATATATGTTTTTATAACCGTAGGATTCAAAGCTTTTCACTTGCAATACACCTGACTAACTCTTGCATGGGGCATTAAAGTTAACAATTAGGTAAACCCCAGTGGCCCTATAAAGTAATATTTTGTTTACAAGGAAAACAAAAGAATCCAAACAACACCTTAGGACTTTGAATTTTAAGTATCTAATTTAGTTAGCATAGGTCGCAACATTTGATTTCTGCTATATGTCAAAATACACTTTAAACTTGTATAGTAATTGTTTACACCCAAAGAAACTAATTTCACCTTTAAAATGGATGGTGGGCGAGAGGGGCATAAAGATATTAATATTTGAAGAGCCCATTTATCAGGTTACACCCTTGAGAAAGGAGAAGGGTTTTGGAAAAAGTTGATATCTATAACTGAAGATATAAATGAATTCTTCAAACTCTATCTGAAAGACTTTCCCAAATAATCGAATCTTACTCTTCTTTATAACGTCGCTTTCCCAAGGCTTCCATTTCTGGACTAGAACACTGGGCTGGGTAAGGTATGATATTCAGATGAACCAAACTGCATGCTTGGGCTTTGAGAGTTATTGTTTAACATAGCATCGGTCGGCCTGGGCGTGAGTTTTAAGTTCGAGCCATCTCTCATAATTATTCTTCATTTGTCAGTTTGAAAACCACTCAAGGACTTTGTTTGGTTTGTCCGACTCTCCACGCGGTGGGCATGAGGGTCACATGCAGAAGGGGGTGGCCAAGGTATATATTCATTGAACCCAAACTGTAAGCTTTGAGCTTTAGGAGTTAGAAGCGTGAATAACTATGAAGGAAACACCCTTCCATGCATTAGCCAGCTCTACCTGGTGTTTTTTATGGAATATGGGGAAAGGCCTTAACCGACACCAAAGTATAAAGCAATTCTTCTTCATTGTTCGGTTGTCAATCTTGTGGATATCTTTTTCTCTTTGGTTGGGATCTCTTAGTCTTCCCTAAGATCAATACATGAGGCCTTGCTCAGCTGTGCTGCTTTTGTGGGGAAAAAAGGTCAAAGATTTGGAAGTCGGCTCCCCTATGCATTTTTTGGACAGTTTGGAAAGAAAGAAACCATATAGCTTTTAGGACATTTTGAACTGTATAGAGGTTAAAGCACCCTTTGTTTCACCTGTAGTTGAAATAGCTGAACACAGGTAAGAACTCCACTTAGTAGGCTGGTTTTGGAGGTTATTTCTAAATTGAGGGGCCAAGAGCTCCTTGCTAAGGTCAGAGTACTCCTGTATACTTTATACTGTAGCTCTTTTGCTATTATCATCTAAAAAAAACAACCAAGAGGAAACATTCTCTGACTAGTGAACTAGAGAATAAATTGGGAGAAGATAAGAAAATTGTATTGAGTTTAAACCTTTTTTATTTTTTCATTATTTTCTGCTTTCCAATTTATTCTTGATTTATTTCCTATCTGACTTCAAAGAATCAAAGGACATAGAAGAAACGTTATTAGGTATCTCTTACAAGTTGTATATGAGAGAGAAGTAAGAAAAATTTCTGAAACATCCATTGATATTCGTCCCTTATGTAACCAACGAAAAGAGATTATTATTAGAAGATGCAAGAACCCAACCCACCTTCACATCAATCCTCCCACATGGCCTGATCTTGTTAGTAATGGAAGAGTTGAACCCCATCACACAAATGCTTCCCCTTTCACAAAAAATGCTGCAATGTGGAGTTTTGAGAGGAAGAGAAGCCATGCCTGATGCCTCCGCTCTCTGCAGAATTCCAAAAGAATTGAACAAACAACATCCACACAGAGAACAATAAATCCCTTATGTTAAATTGAAAACTACCCATTAACATTCATGTCAACACAGATAAATGCAAAGTCTTGAAAAAAATTATTAAATCCATTTGTTATCCAGTTAAAGGGATGAAAACTGAGACAGCTTGGCAACCAAACAAATAACATATTGTGTTATCGAATTTTCTATTACTAAATAGGGTTCAAAGAATGGTATAAGAGAAGATTTGACAGTAAAGCTGGTCATGCTCGATAATGCTAAGGAAACATTTGGCTTTGCTTCCTCTTTTATGGGGAACAAAGCGCATTTATCTTCAATTCAAAATATCTTCGCTTACAGAAAAATGTTAATATAAATAAAATTTATTAAAAGTAGTAAATGATGATAATTAAAATGATAACAACTCAAATTTGTTTTTCATCTCTAAGCCTTCTAATTGTTCTCTTTTTATTTTTATTGAAAGTGAAGTGGGTATTCCCAGCCATTATTCTTCCGCAGATTTGGTTTATCTTTTTCAATAAAATTATTTTTTTATATCATCTGCGCTCATTTTTTTATTGCTTATGTTATTATTACCTCACATCGAAGAATATTATGCATCGGGATGATCGATTTATTTTCATCGTCATTAATTCAACATTTATTAATCTATAAGAGTTTTTGATTGTGACATCGAATATATAATGAAGCCATTTATTTTTACACAGAACATGAATTCACAGCAAAAGCCGATCCCTGAGCTCTATATATTTAATAACTAATAGTTATTGTATCACTCCAAGATTTCACATTTATAACATAACGACAAACACGCTTTCGGATCGAACCCATCATCAAATCACTCATGAAAAACCATTTAAAAAACTAACTGCAACTATATTAATCCACTTTCAGAATAAGAAACAATAAATATACTGCATCAGAATGATAAATAAGCTAAAACTTACCATTTAAAATGGTGAAGAGAGAGAATAGAAGGAGGGATGTTATATCAGCCACCATTATTAAATTAAAATTCTTCAAAGAGGGAAAAGAAAGATGGACTGATTTAACATCCATAGTTTGGGCTTGTATATACTTAGGGACTAAGAAAGCAGGTCAAATGGATTCACAAATGATTTTGACTCAGACTTTCACTTATCTCAACATATTTTTCCAAATACATCAAACCCAAACTTTAGCTTGATTTTTTTTTTTTTTTTTTTTTTTTTTTGAAGGGAAAATTAGTAAATTAGTTCTTCAAAACTTGAGCCAAGAAATTAATCTAGAAGTCAAAGGATTACTATAGGAAGAATTGAGTTGATAATACAACAACTTGGTTCCAAGGGAGAGACATAATATGTCTATACAATAATTATAGGATATGAATCTCACATTACAGAATTAATGTGGGGGATTCATTGTACATCCAAATATGTTTCACTATTATTATTATTATTATATTCTATTTTTCTATCTAGAAACAAGCTTTTATAGAATAGGATATTCAATTCTACAATTTTAAGAGTGGTAGAAAGCTTAAGTTGTTTAACAGTTTTTACTTTTAAGGAGACCAAGTCTAGAACTACGTAGATATTATACTTTTAAACCCACGAGCCCCACGTTTTAAACACATCTTTTTATATTAAGAGGCTTTCTCATTCGAGACATGATGCGACAAACACCTCGTAACGAGGTTAATGGAATAGACTTCATACCGGCCGTGATCACCGAAGATATTTAGAACACTAATCAAACCATGAGATGATTAACCAGCCATTTATTTATATTAAGAGGAGCCTGATGGGCCCAAGTATCATAAACTTTCCCATATGTAATATTTACGTATGCATGCACGTATGCATGCAATCTATTAAAAACCAGGAATGATCATCTGATTCACTCAACCAAACTCTATATCATATATTAAAATACCAATTTTCGATGGTTGAATAAGAATATCATGTTTGTTAACATAAAGTAATAAAGTATTTTGATCAAATTACAAAAAAATACCAATAATATTTTATTTTTTAAATAAACTAATATTTAATACACTATATTATCAGGCTCAAAATGGTAAAAGGATGGGTATACAAAAGAATACGTGCCATTGCAATATAAAGGAATAGATGTCAAAAAAAATATTAATATCTAAATAGGTAAATATAGCCTCAAAGAATAATAGATGCTTTATTATAATCACTTCAAGAAATCAACTGCGATTAAGAAACTTTCTGAAAAGAGCTATAATGAGAATAAGAGCCCTGATGATTGATAAAACTAAATAATGGATATTTTAAACAAAAGAATGAAGAAAATAAACTACGCAATGAAAGATATTAAATGTATGTATATATATATCAAGGACAAAAGAAAGAGAATTATACAGTTTGTGGGATGATGATTATCATTTATTACTTTGACCTCAACCATTTCATTTTTCATCATTGGGAAATGCAGAAGCCATGCTTTCAGCTGAACCAAAGATGTGATTCTTTCTAAATCAGTTATATTTCTTTGTGTTTGATGTATAACATAACAGTCTTTTCTCCCTTGGCGGCTTCAGTCGGCAAGTCTTTTTCTGACTTAGTTCACGTGCAGAACTTTGCAATTTCGTTCTATGCATTCCGTTCTGGAGGTAGGCAGTTTCATGTCATCGATGTTGTCCATGACTGTTAACCAAAGTTGGTTTATGATAATGTATACCTTGATGAGTTTCGCATAACCTGGAAGTCATATAAAATCCATACAACTTTGTTACCAAGAAAACAGTCTAAAATGAAGGTTTGGTTAAACTGATCCAAACAGAGCAAGGTGAGAGACTGGTTTTATTATAAGAACAGAAGTATTAATGCGATATTTTTGATAGCCAAAGAAAAATGTGTTTTCAGTCCTTTTTGGTCTATTTCTGCAATAATTTTGAGAGGACATTCTGAAGAAAGGAATTTGACAGGGTGATTACTTGGAAGTTCTAGACCAGAAAAAAAAAAGATTTGTTTGTGATTAGGTAGTTAAGAGATGATGTGTATGACTATTTTACTAAGAAGAGTCCGCAGGACTTTTCAAATCAACAAATGAAAATTCAAATTGTAGAGAAAGGTCTCAAACCCAGACCTTCTCGCCAAAACTAAGTTTTATACTTCATGTTAAATAAACTACATTAATCTCTCAAAAGCTTCAAAGTCTCAGAGATTTGTGTTTAATATGTGAATACGTTTAAGCAATAATAAGGCAATTCGGTGTCCAAGAACAACAGAATACTGAATAAAAATACTGAAACCATGCACAAAGTAAATGTACTGACTTGATTAGCATAATCTCAATCACAATGAAAAATGTAAATTATAGTCTCACTAACCCTGAGTAAACTAAGTCTGATTGGGGCTGTAAGGTGGTGGTATTTTCTATGGATATTTGATATAAATTTACAAAGTGATTCTATAATGAAGCCATCATGAACTTGAAGTTTCAATCACACAGATGACCAACTAGTGATGATAATGGGATTCTTAAAAAGAGAAAAACAATGTTGATTTTGATTTATTTGAAAGAGCAGTGACCTGATCGATATCAGTCAACTTTGCTTCATAATCTTCAACAGTTAAGTCATCTTCAGTTCCTGACAATCTTCCTAATTCAGCTTCCACCATCATATTTTTTGAGTGTGCCAAGAGTGATATAGATTTTGTGTATGTGATATTATCCTTGAAGGGAAGATGAGAACCATCTACCATAACTGAATCAAATCCCTGAAACAAACTAATAAAGTACATTTTGATTAGCAGATATGTTGTGGTTAGCTGAACTAAACATCAAGCTGGCAATACCAACGTATAGCGTCAAACAAACATATATCGTCCACTGGATTTGAATAACATAAGGTAAATGAAATTAAAAAAGGAAAAATCACAAATTTATTTAATGTGTCATGTCATGAAGGAAGATATGGGTCATAATAAGAAATGACCTAAAACCTAGAAAATTTCATTAAGAAAATCATTCTAAATAAAAAGGAAAAATTTTGGAGAAGAAATCATTAAATTTATTGAACTCACTTATATTTCACATTTTTCTTTCCTTTCCATCATATAGAGTCTATACTGTAAGGCCTTTTCAAAGAAATACAATCCAACTAACCAGCTCAAGAACATCCACCAGCTCTTTCTTGAACTCCATGATCAAAGTGGAAATAGTGATGGAACCTATTGCAGTAATTGAATAAGTAGGCCGCATTAATGGCTGTTTAACATAGCACTAATGCACCATAATGCATCCTCTATATTAATAATCAAATAATCCTAATGTTATTTTCTATTCTTCAAACAAATTTCTAAACCACAAAGTAAAGTTAAACAAGCATCATTTAACAGTTAACACTCATTTAGAAAGCAAAATTTAATATTGACAATTGAAACCAGTAGAAGAAAAGACCTATAAACGATAAAACAACACTTAGTGTTATAAAATTTGATAAGAAACCATATCTTATTATATATAAAATCACCTATAGAAAGCTGACCTAGCAGCGCACTGCAAGCCCATCAACCACGGAATCTGATTGGAAATGCCCTTGCATCTGGGTAAATTCCCTCAGTAACAGTTTATAAACCCCATTAAATACACCTCTCTGAAGCCTCCAATGGTCCAAATCTCTGCCTGGATGGTCTCTAATAATCATTCCAATGGTTGTTCATACCAAGTTCCCTAGCACGACCCACCAATACTTTGTTTGGTATGGGGGGAGATTGAATGGTAGGCATTCGTTTTCTCCTGTTCACCCTAAATCTTAATCTATCATAACAAGGCTCTCTAAAGGCTCCCATCAAATGGGCAATGAGGCTCTAAAGAGCTTCCGTCAAACCTAGAAATTGTAACTAGAAAAAAAGATTCCATCACCTTCATCATTGAAGACTTTTGCATCCTTCCTGATAAAAACCACCCGAACAGTACTCTAAAACTAATGCAGAAAGCACTACTTCTCCTACAATACTTTGAAAGTAAATTGTCGTGGGATATCAAACATTCCATTTTCTTGAAGACATCAAATGGATCTTTGGGATTGAAGATCATGAACATCCAATGAACACATGGTGTGATCATAGAAGCCCAGCCAACTTGATGGCAGTGATTTCAAAATTGACTAGAGCTGTTTGAATTCAAGGTTATTAAATGCAGGACTTTTCAGCTGTATAAAGAAGAAACAAACCAAATGGATGTCTAATCTATATGATATCTGATTGCATTACAAAATCATGTCCTCACTAATGGGTTTTTTTTCTCCAAAATATCCTTTATGATAAAGAATACCTAAGTTGACTAGAACCAAATTTAAGTGCTTTAAAAACTTAGATATTCAAATATGAACCTGTAGAAAGCCAACCTCATATCCTTCATACCCAAGTTACACCTGCCAGGATCACTATTCTATGTCCAACAGGTTACAGATACTACTAGAAAAATGCATTTATATAAATATGAAAATGCTGCTTCTTCTTCTCTTTTTGTTTTTTAAAAGGCATATTGTCCACACTTAATTAGCTATGAGAGTAGTAACACAACATGCGATCATGATTCCTGTTTCAAAGCACTAGATGGATCTGAAATGGAGTAAATTTAGTAAAGAGCCCACAATTTTAATCAATTAAAAAATATTCCAAAGAGGGCTTCTAACGCCAAAATGAATAATGAATTTTCTCATATTTTTAATATATGTAAACGAAGCCTTCTATTGAGGGATCAGATATGGAAGATTTACTCTATTCATAAATTTTGTGTCAACTGGGGCTTTATCCCCATGTAAGTTTACTAAACATCTAGTTTTCCTCATTTTTGGTAGTGGAAAATCTTGACAATGGAAAGAATTTTGCAAACACATAGTTATAGCTTTAGGCCCAGAATTTGATGGATATATTTATGAAAGAAGTTAATTCTGAAATTGAACATGTCTTGCTGTCCATAGTTTCAACCTGTAAAATGGCAGGATCCTTGTTCTTCCTCTTAAGCAGTGAATAACCGCCTCAACTCCTTCCAGATTATAAACATTGAACGCTCCAACAGCATATCCACCCCTTTCGGCATCCTATATGTGAATTAATGTCACTATCTGAAAGCAGTGCAGATGTTGAGGTAATAAGTTTAAGCGCTCTTACAAGAAGAAGCTCCTTGGTTGATGAAAGCCCAACTGATCAACTCAAGATTTCACTACATCTGCCAGTGCTTCTAATGTCACCAACATTACCTAAAAATGTGCAGTTTGATAATCAAATGCCATTATAGAAACTATATAAAACATTGATTACAAAAAGATCAATATAATCTCATGTCTTACCTGGGAAAACAATATATGGAACCCTGGATGTCTACTCTCGGGCCTAGCTGCCACAAGAACGATCAGTACAAGTTGTCTGAACCAGAGCACATTTAGTAGCTTCTCTAGAGTTAGAGTACAGTCAGATGAGGATTGTCTATTTAAAAAGCTTCCGCTTGGTAAAGTCTAGAGATACATACTTTCACTTGGGTGTAGGTTATTAAAAAAGAACTTCTCATATAGATATACTAAACAATTTCTAAAGAACATAGCAAAAATTGTGTGAGTCACACACCTATAAAAGCTTGGGGAGTACATTGCGCTTATGTAGGGTATAGTGACAGATAACACAAATAAAGCTACACAACCTTTTTTTTTGGAAATAAAGAGGCATACAATCACTAAGATTCTCTTAGGACCAAAAACAGAGAATTCAGTCTAGATAAGGCATTAAATTGAATAAAGTATTAAAAGTAGTTAAAATAGAGAAAAAATAAAATAATAAATTTTTATCAGGGAAATTTTAAAATACAATTTCAGGCAGTTTTAAGAATTTACAGTACATGACATCACCTGCTGAGATTGTGCAATTAGCTCTAAATATTGGATCTTTCTTAAATTATAAAAAAGAAAAGGAAGAAAAAGCATTCGAATGATTATTTATTTAATACTCCTTTTGTGTTGATTATTCTAACTTAACAAAATCTGCTTGAAGGTTATTAGTATTTTTGTGAAACACAAATCACAATTGGCAGAAAGCTTAAGCTGACAGGTAATGAGTCAATAATCTAATAATGCAAATTAATGATAAACTTAGGCATATAGTCTTAACACTCTGTCTCAGAAGCAGACTCATTCTATTTGTATACGACAAGAAAACACGGAATTGTTCTAACAGGAGGTTTAAACTGATGTATTTTAAGAAGAATGACCAAAGCTTGACCTGCTGAGTAGTAGAATAAATGTATATCAAAAAACCAATATACTTGAAGCTATAGCCTTGTAGAATAATAAATTGGAAAAAGGGAATAGTGTTTATTGTGATCCCATGCACGAAAAGTGTTTACATCCTAAAACAAGCTTAAGAAACAGAAGACAGAACAAATTGTCACTATTTGCCTCCCCAAGGAATAAAAGAATAGATAAAGAAGAATTTCCGAGGGATGTTAGCTAGTGTAACAGTGGAAAGGAAACAACACTCTGAAAGCAAACAGAAGTGTCTTAAAGGAATATATCGAGGTTCGAAAGAGTCCGCCTAACACTTCCACCAGAGCAGAGCTCACTTTGAAATTGATCTCCAAACTCTCAGAAGAGCTGTCAAGAGGAAAAGCTAGTCATTTGGAGGAGAAGGGTAGAAGAAGCTATTTTTAAACTATGTACTTGTACTATTTTCTTCATCAGGTTTTATAGTAGAAGAAGATCAGCAATAATCTTTTATCAAGTGCTAAATGTAAGAGATTTTAACAAGGTTCCAACATTTTAATATAAAAGCCACAAGCCATTAAGGGGCCTTGATATGTAGGTTGCCTATATATGTTGAATTACAATGATTATCATGCACAAACCACAAGATAAGAGAAGAAAACACTAATATTTTTCCTGATAGAGCTCTCGGCTATTACATAGAGGCTTTGAAGCCTTAGAAAGATTCACATCCTCTGCTGCTTCGCTGATTTCCTCTCTCTTCTAATGACTTCATTGCAAGTTTATCAGATATCTATCTATAATGAAGAAAATCAGATCCTCTGTTAATGATAAATATTTGAAAATCATAAATAGTGGGGGCTCAAATAGAAACTGATATGCAACAATCAGATATTTAAAACCAGAAGATAGAGATTAAGAATTTGATAACCTCAATGCTTAAGATCTTGACCACATTGTAATTTAAGCTCTTCAACCTAGGAAAATGAAAATGATATTGAAATAACTGTATAAATAATATCAACAATACTGGGAAGACAATGAACGAAGGTTACAAGAGATATTTAGAAACAACCATGACTTATTACCTGTTGGTTGTTTTTGGAAACATATGATCCCACAAACTATGAGTCCGCCTATTCTTATTCCTAAATCTTTAGGCAATATTGGAGCTTTTGGGATAATGCCAATCTCGAGCTGAAACAAAACTAGCAGCAAAAGCATATAGGAAATGCTTTCTCTTCCTTTCTGCCTGTTATTTTAATATAAGCTCATGAAAAGAACTTTCTAACATTTCTCTGGGCATAACAAAAGATATACCAAAGCAAGAGATTTACCTGACTTCACACTCCAGCTGCAAATACAGCCATGTCTCTTTACTAGCTGCATTAACTATACATGTTGAACCTGATTCATCAAACAAACCATAGCACAAGTGATGCACCAAGTGTTGAAATGCAATCAAAATGTGATAGAAAACAACATATTGAGAAAATGCCTTACGACAATGCAACAAGCTGTAAACAATGAACCAACAATATGAGATGGTGTCCTCAAAAAGGAATGCTCAACTAACCCTTGGTTTCTGATGACACCCACTCCTTAGGATTTAGAGAGAGCCTGGCTATAAATAGAAAAAATAAAAAATAAAAACATAGAAAAAAACTATACACCTCCTCCATGCCAAAGTTGTCAAAAGAAGTAATAACAACTAGAGATGTTCTTGGGGGTTGCCCAAGGAAGACCTGAGAAAAAGAAAGCATCCACAACACAAATCCAAACAAGGCAATGAAGAAATAAAGGTCCAGTACTTTCACTTCCAAATATAAGACACATTTGATAGAGCTGGTAGCAATGGGGTTGACTAGTGTTGGCCATCTTGAAGACTCCTGACCGAGCAAACACTTTGAACTTTGTGTCACAAGCACCTTTTTTTTTCTTTTTGGGTTGCACTGAAAGGATCTGCCACCATTTCTTGTAAGCACTTATACGCAATTATGTCTGGTACTTCAATAGTATTTGTTTTATACTAAAAGGAAAAACTATTAGACAATCATTTAGAAACAGCTGTGAACCAACACTGCTTCTAAGATCGAATCATATTTGATCCTTTGGAAATTCTTACTGTATTTGATCTGTATAGTGATTATTCCAATTTAATCCAAGATGTGTAGACCTGAAGGCAGTTGAAAACACAAGCACTGTCTCTTGAGGATTCAAAGAGGCGCGAGAAAAAGGTCACAGCATAACATCTGGTGGAGGGGGATTTAGCAACAGTTGGATTTAGCAACAGTTGTCTTCACAATGACTTGTGGAATGGATATATTATCCATTAGCTGCAGAGGATTGTTCACCTTGGTTAGGTAGGTAACATGCTCTTTATCATGGTAGCCCAGATTGACAGACTAGAAAGCTAATGGATTGGCCAAAAGAAAATGCTTAAAAATTATTTAGTTAGTTGAAGACCGTATGACCACTTTAATTTTCGTGGTGGGAAGCCAAAGATTTTTACTTCATTATCTTCTTGCACAAAACTTTTCCTTTTATCTTACATCATAAAGGCAGGCAGGGTTCTCATCTTATAAAGAAAGAGGAAAAAATAATTAAAGTAGTGATTTGCACAACATTAAGGGCCTCAAGATCAAATAATAACTAAATCCATGAATCACACACCGGCTGTGGTTCCAGCGGTGAATCTCATAAGACAAAAATCCCAAATGTAGAAAGGAATTCAACATATCTTCTTTTATATATAGTTAGAGTCTAGACAAGTATAAAGGTAAAGAAATAAGTGAAAAATATGCACCATAGATAGATATATCATTTATACCTTCTCCAAAGAACAAAGACGCATGCAAACAGCATCAGGGCCCACTCTTCCTTAAATGATAGCCACAGATACCACTCATGCCTGGTATGTGACCTAATGTTTTCTCCTCTACCCACTGAGATTCAGATGAAGAAAGTTACAAATAACAATTAGATTTAACACCATTTGAGATCTATCCAAATTCCATGTCTTTTATGTTGATAACGATAAAGACTGCATATAAATTTCACGAAGGTTTGAAGATTTATAGCCAAAAGAAGTATCTTTAGCAAACCTGTGTCCCCAGTGCAGGAAACAAGATTATTGACACCAAACCACAAAGTTTCAGTATTAACTGTCAAATCAAGATTCAACATTATTCAACAGGAAAATAAATAAATAAATAGAGATAAAACCAATTACTCAGTCAGAACTCGGCAACATAGTATGTCAACAATGGTATATCGGCCTCCTTGCAGAAAATGGACAATGATCCATGCATCCATTTCACCTTGTACTGAAACTTTTGCATCTGCCTCCTGATAATTACAGGAAACCACGCGGTCATGGTGTGGGTTAAAGATTAAGTTCCAACTTACAATCATGAATTTTGAAATTAATGTGTTTGCCTCTGAAAATGACCACGTAATGTTGAGTCTCCTTCAGGGAACAATAACAGTATAATCAATAATACTCCACTGAGTTTCCATGTATTACGTAGGTTTGTACAGATATCTTTTAATCAATGCAGTGGCCTAGTACAAAGTCAACCCTAACGTAACACAATCCTCAAAATGGCAAACAGTACAGAGACCTTCCATAGAAACAAACCTAAATTTCTGAACATGATATCTTGTTTTATTGGAGTAGGAAACAGTTCTTGAGAACCAGCATTGTATGGGTTCAAAGAAAACTCTTACCTTCTCTGAAGTCAATGCCCGGAATTAGTTAAAATGAAGAAGCATTTAGGCCTTTTTCTGAATTGTTCAACAAGAGGTTCAACATTCCTGTAACAGATAATATACAACATAAGCAATCAGAAATTCACCTTCTGGAAGTTCTCAAAGAAAATTTCCTACATATGCTCTCGTTTATAGAACAAGATAAGAAATTATCGAGGAATAAAATTTGCAATTGCATATGAAGAAAACAAGGAAGCTCAACCACAGAACAATAAAGCATATTAGGGTCCATTTAACAATAAGTAAAATGTACAGACCATTTTCCCTTGCAAAGCATGAAACAAACAAGTTGCAGGATTCTCACCATTCTGTTAAAACTTCAATATCATGAACAGTCTGGGTTCCAGTCGGATCATCTTTCTCCAGGTGATATCACCTGTGCTTCAAATTGCTTTGATCCAGTGCACATGTCATCAATCATATCCATGTCATACCAGGTGAAGAGAATGTACTTCTCTTCTTAACAACAGGCAGCTTGCCTTCAACTTTAACAGTTATTTTAAACTGTGGAGGCATGAAAATTGCAATTAGACCGAGGTCCACTTTTTCAATCACATCATTTTTGCAAATTGCAACCATATTTCCGTGATATAAATCCAACTTAGGAAAATGATAGCATCAAAGGAGAAGAGGAAACAAAAGGGATTTACATTACGTATCCTATATTAGCTTCAAGATAACCAAGAAGTATCACTGAAATGGAAACTCAGCTATTACTCTAAAAACATTACAATGTCTAGATTTGTGAACAAAATAATCCTCCTCTCAGAAAAGAGATAATGCCAGATCTAATTTCCTTTAATAACAAATTTTTATATCAGGCAAAGAGGATCGCTACATGGCAAGCCACATGAGTCCCTTAAGTGAGTTAGCTAAAACTAACAAACATGGTAATCTAATGTGTATAAATCACCCATCAGAAACATGTAGTAAAGGAAGAAAGAATTTGAAACATTGAGGGTAAATGAATTCTTCAGCAACAGGGGCGAAAGGGAGAGGCATATGACTAAAACTAAAACCAAAGCAGCAGCTTGAAGAGATCTTAAAATAGAAAAACGGAAAAATAAACCATCAGGCAGAAGGCTCTGAAGAGGTTGAATAAGAAAAATTAGATGGAAAACAAAGTATTCTATAGAATCTTAGGAGTGAACACAGAAAAGAAGTTACAAATTTTTCACAAGCACTATCTACTCAGGTTAAACCCATTATTGTAATATGGAAAACCCCACTATATTGACACAAAAATTGAATATTTAAATTATTTGATAGATTCTTAAATTATGTTCCTTTCTTAAAGATAATGGTTTTTAAGTCCTTACAAAGGACAGGGAGATATCTGTGTCCACGTCTTTAATCATAGAGTATGATCATACCATCTCAACTGAAGTGCAGAACTCAAAGTATATTTATAGTAGTGGTATGGTATGAAACATTTCTTTTTAGAGTAACAGCAACAAAGGCAACGAGCTCTGCATATAGATTGGATACAGACAACGCATTTTCTGTTATGTAGGCAACAGAAATTAAAAGTCAGCGGAGACCCTAAGGTTTTTCCATCTCTCTCATTTCTCTCACATCAAACTTGTGAATCTAGAGTAAAGGAAGTCAAGATTATTTCTCCTTTTCTTTTCATTTTTCTTTAAAAAAAAAAAGCAGACTAAAACCAAGAAGTACACCCTTAATAGGTCCAAGATAATTTTTTTTCCCCAAATGGAAATCAAAAACACTTCACAGAAATCAATTCAAAACTATTTTAGTTTGGAAACAATAGATGTTACTGAAAACAATAGATTGATGGCTGTGAAAAATCACTAAGGGTGGTTCTAGATCTGGTCCAAGGAAAACTCAATAGGGGATTCAAGAAACTTTTGAATTTGGAATATGATATAACATAAATTAGTTAAGAAAATCATGCAGAGGTATTTAAGAAAAAAAGGGCAAACGAGTATATCTCTGTATTTTCTGTGTCAAGGCAACCATTGGTCAGACATGGAACAGGAGCAGTTCAAGTGGCAAATCAGTTTGGTACAAACCAGATTATATAATTGACATAAGAATAAATTAAAAGAGAGAGAGGAGGAGGGAAAATAGAAGCTTGTTATGTTAGATAAAGTAATGAGAAAAAATGCAGGGAAGCTTCATGATCTAGAAAATGAAATTTGTTTAAATCTTATAAATTGATTCATAAAGAAGATAAACATGAAGTTCAGAGGATAATAAGAAAAGGTAATCAGTCAGTATCTAAACAATATGTTAAAATCAGCAAATATGATTCAATATTTGTTCTCTATTCTCTCCTACTCAAATTCATGTGTCTCCACAGGCTACAATGCAGATAGAAGACCATATAATTGAGTAAGAAAATGATTATCTTCATCCAGTTTAAAATACCTGACATGAAAAGTTGGTGTGCAACAGTAGAAAGCATGAGTGGAACTTTATAGGATGCGCATTCATGAGAAACAATGCCCTGTGGACAAATATAACCATAGTCACAACAGCTAGACAATGACTCCAAAGAATTTTTCATTCTGATAAAAAAGAAAGAAAAAAAGAATCAAGCATGTCAGTCTAACCAAATCCTTCACAAAGATATTCAGTGCAGAGTGTGGTGTATAATCATTATCCAACATACAGGAGTACGATCCTGAAACATCCTGTAACAGAAGCTATTATCTCCACTCATGAAAATTGAAATAAAAACAGAGAACGCATATAACACAAAAACCACTACTATATATATATATTGGTGCATTTTGAGCACATACTGATCTCACAGATTTATTTTAAGGGTGTGAAAGAAAAGGAGAGATGGTTTTCATATATATATTTGATAAGTAGTAGACAGATGGATATATTAAAGAAAGAATATAGTAGCAAAATATATATACAATGGTTCGACAATAACCATCATTAAACTTGTAGCACTACCCGGAAAATATTTCACTAGTTGGAAACCTGATATGGCAAAAGAACGCTACCTTTCATCACTACTTCATGAATGAGTGTGAAATCCATTTTAATATGTCTAGCATGTCCATAAAATATTGACTACTAGAAATACATTTAGCAGCCCCAATTACCACAGAACATGAGCTTATTCCTGAGATAGTATACATATTCTTTCACAAGTAATATGAATCATAAGAAGAAATCTTAACCTCGACATTAGATCCAGCCACAACATTTTTCTTTTCACTTCAGATATCGAATTAGCTCCCAGAAAATTTTCAATATTACAATCAATAGTAGATCGATTGTTAAATTACTTCCCATTGTTCTTTAAGTCTTCAGAAGATGAATAACCAGACATAAAATTGAAATTTCCATTTGACCTAAGAAACCAAAGTACACAATTAGATAAGTTCACTTTTATGGTGGTAACTTGAATAGCAATTTTTTTTCTTTATAGGTAATTGGGTAGCAAGATTGTCTTAACTTGATGCTACCATCCAAATCCATTGAATAAACCAGAAGCAATTGCTTCAAAAACCATTATAAAGAGAATGAGTAGCAGATTTCAAAAAGGGAATTGAGTTCACATGAAGTAAGGCTTCACCCCTACATCTCCTCGCTTGGCCAACCAAGATGCTACCTAGCTGGTAACCAAGGTTTCCAAGAAAATCAAAATCCCAACTACTCAAAATTAAAGAGATTGAGGAATTAGAAGCAGAATAAGATTTGAAAAAATTATTCAGTCAAAATAAAAATAATGAAAAGAATAGAAAACATCCCTGCATTGCAGTGAGCATTAAACATACCAAGATGTACCCCCACTATTTGTGATGAAATCAAATAACTTTCTTGTATTAAGACCCAATCGAGCACCAATTGCCATTGCTTCTGCTGATGCTGCTATATGCACTCCCGCCAGCAGCTGGTTTGACCATCTTACAGCACTGGAGAAGAAATTGATAGATGAAAAGGTAATTAATTTTTCAGAAAATCAAAACATAATAGTTAAAATACATTATATATTCACAAATTTTCCTAGAGGGCATGGCACCTATGAAAAGATAATACCATAAATGAAGAGACATGGATAAAATCACAAGTACCTTCCAGACCCACAACCTCCCTTGATAATGTAGAGTTTCTCACTTAGAGCTGTTCATAAGACATACCCAAGGATAAGATAAGCAAAATTTAATCTCCCACTGAAATACAACTGTGAAGAGAAAAATAACTCTTTGATTTTCATTAATTAACAAAATGAGGGAACATACATATTTATACTCTTAAGTGTTAGAGCAAAGGAGGGAAACAAAATTAGAGTCTAATTAGAAGACTAAACAGAAAAGGAAAGAAAGAAAGGATTCCTAAAACTAATCCTTAACAACAACAAAGATAATCATTTTGATCTTTATCCAACGCATTTGTTACCTGATAGAACTGAACCCGAAGATGTAAGATTTCAATCTGTACCTGAAGCAATTATCTTAAAAGAAATATTTTACTTTAGTGAAATGCTATCTACCAGAATCAATGAGATCCATTTTGGTTAAAAGAGGAAGTGTAGCTTAAACCGAAGAAGAAATGGCTATTAGGATATGCATACCGTAAGGGTTCCCAAGGATGCCCTCTCTTGACACCACCAGAAACAGGGAGCATCCACCAATTTCAAATTCTGTTTTCATTCAGCTATTTAGGTGGGTTATTGTATGAACAGCATTGTAACCTGAAAATAAATAAAAGCATAACAACACGGAGTAGATCAACTCATAAGAACCAAAACCAGAAAATAAATTAAAGTAAAAGAAAAATAAAAGTAAGATCCTATGGAAAATAATATTTTTTTATCGATAAAAAGTTAGAAATTTATATGATAACAAAGTGAATCAAAAGTACATGTGTCGTGGAACAAAAGGGAACCACAAAACACCGACAAGAAAAGAAACAAGAAACCACCGTAAAACTACCTACTCCCGTACCAAGTAAAAAGTCTATAACAGAATGTGAATCACCACTAAACAAATTAGTCAAGTCCACAAATTGAAACAAAATTAACTTTAATTTTCATGGAGGGACTCATCAAACACCATCAGATTCCTTGCTCGCCATAGATTCCAGAAAAGGCACAGCGGGGCTGCAAACCAGATTTTTCTGCGCTTTTTACCCACATCAGCTCCTTGCCAAGCTAGAAGAGTGTGGAGGACCGAATGTGGGAAGACCCAACTAATTCCGACAATTGACAAAAAAAGATCCCATAGCATTTTAGCGAATTTGCAATGGATCAGAAGATGGTCTATGGTCTCCTCTTCCTCTTCACACATAAAACATCCAAGCTGAAAGACAAACCATTAGCGCTTTAGTTGGTCCAAAGGTGAGAACTCACCCCAAGTAAAGCCCCAAGCAAAACTCCACTTTGGGAACAACTGATTCCAAACTATCCGTGAGGAAAAACTAAGGCAGGGGAAACATCAACACCTTTGTACATGCTCTTTACCGAAAACCTCTATCCTTGACATTCTGCAAAGAAAGCTTGCAAAGAAACCTCTATCCTATGAAAATAATATAAGAATAGGAAGCTTCTGACACTTCAGTCCTCCCCTTCTATACTTCATTACAAGCATTAAATTCAAAAAGACAAAAAAGGAAATAGCATTATGGTGCATAACTGGATATGTTTAGACTAATGGCTGTAATCCATTCTGCAAATTTCAGTTAACTCCTAGTAAGTCAGGGTTACAGCATCTAAACATGCAATGAGAAATAGACTATAAGCATCAAATATTAACCAATTATGCTTCAACTGACACAACTGATCATACTAGAGCCAGCATATTATAACAATAGACTAACCATATATAATAATTTAAAAAGATTTTTAAGATTAACTTAGATTAGATGTCATAAACATTTTAAAATTCATCAATGATACTTGAACCCTCAAGAATTTTTCATATTCACCGACTTTAACAATGTATTCAGATTTTCTAACACAAGAAAAAAAAAAAGGATTATAATAATCACTATGGCACCAACAACAGTAGTTAGAGATTCCATGTACAACAGTGGAGATGAGAACTTATAAAGTATTAAACTATCTCAAAGCAAGCTACAGAAGTATTCTATAAATTGTAGAATCTCATAATCTTACCAAAAAACATTACGAATAACAAAATAAGACACGTGAATTTCAAATCTAGTCCACCAATCAGAACCATTGCTTAAATTGCTAAACAAAAAGGGCAATAGCAATACTAAATATACGAGTTCTACTTTTCAGTCGGCGTCTGCTTGGACTACAACTCGAGAAACAAAGGGATGAAAAGGATAATAGATGCCCCATGGAAGGGCTATGGGGCGAAATTACTGAAATGTGGTCAATTAAAAATACAGCACAAAAAGTAGAGAAGTCGAAAATGGAGAATGGATGCTGAAACTACCTTTCATTGCACCAAGGTCTCCAAATAGAACATTTTCAGCTTGAGCTTCATCGACCACATGATTACAAGCGCATCTACATCTGAAAGAATACATGTTTCCGAACCGATAAAGCTAAAGGAACCGTTTAAAATATCGAGTTTAAAAGTAAAATGAGTTTAAAGAAAGCTTAACAAGTATTTGTCTTACATAGAACTAAAAGAATGAGTTTAAGAGTACAGATCTGAACATGATTATGTTCACAAAGCTGATAAAATTTGGAAAGGGAGTAAAGCACAGCTTCATCTTTCCTCTCTCTTGCATTGTATCTATTATAAAAGGTACAACAACCGAGAAACCAGAAATCATCATAGAAGCAAGAATATGAAAGATTGTCTTTGATACACCAAAGAATATTTTGTGTAAAACCCGTAAATTCAAATTTTCAAAATTAAGAAAACAAGAATTGTTGTTATAGTACGTGCTGCAAACTCGAAAAATTTTTAGATCTCGATGATCTAAACGAACTCACCGTTGATTCGCCTTCGCAAATCTAGTTACCAATACGACTTCATCAATTCAAACAATCGGATTCGAATTTTCGGACGCTGCGTCCAGCGGACAAAAAACGGATTGAGAAAATCTCGAAAGTGGAAAATAAAATAGGTAAAGTTCATTTAAGAAAAATTAAACTTGAACCGAGACAAAATAAATTATTTCGGACAGAAACGAATCCGAATGTGTAGTGGAGACGAGGCGCGACGTGGGCCATATGTCTAACTTAAGCATTAAGTTAGAACAAAAGAGAATTTGGGAAAGAGGGAGCCCATTTTCTGGGCTGTGCATGAGAGAGCAGAAAGGGAGAGAAAAGAAAGAAATCCAAACTTCTCTCTTCGATCTACGGAGTTCCTTTGGTCGAGCCAAGAACGAAAGTTCATCTACTCGACGAGAGCTACGTGTGGGTACCAAAAACAAGGATCACAGAGATCACAAGGAGTTCGTAAAATCAGTTGTTCTTTGCCTAGAAGTGTCCACGAGACTTCCTAGAGTTTCTTCTACGCTCCAAGAGGTAGGGATACTTCCTACTTTGATTTATTTTCCACTCTAAGGGCTGTTTGGTTGTGTTTTTTTGCCCTAAGGGGCTGTTTGATTGGGTTTTCTGCCCTAAGGGGCTGTTTGGCAAAATTTTTGGGCTGTGAGAATGCTGCCCTGTTTTGACCCTATGGAACCTCCAGATTTTGGGACTAATTTTCACTTCAGAAAAAGAGAGAATTTGGACTAGTGTTCTTCATGGAAATCATAGCTGCATCTGTAAACTTGATGTATGCTAATCCTTCCAAATTAGATCTTTTATACCAAGTTATGGTCCATTTTCTCGGGATCGTTATTAGCTGCATCAAGTTTCGAATTCTATGAAACGTCGATTTTGGAAAGAAGGGAATTCTGCGTTATTTATGGATTATAGTCGATTCTAGATTTGATAAAGCTGGTCAATTAGTTCGAATTTCTGAGGTTTGCTGCGATCCATTTTCAGACCACACACCGGCTGCTGCTGTTATCGTCTGTTTGGGATCGATGATTGGGAAAAGAGGAATTCGACTAGTGTCCTGACCAGCCTACCATCGTCTACTTATGCAAACTACTACCTAAAGGACACTAATGTAACTTGAGCCTAACATCAAGTTCACTGATGCAACTACAATTTCCATGAAGGACACCAGTCCAAATTCCCTCTTTTTCCCAACCGAAAATCAGTCCCAAAATCTAGACAATGTATAGGGTCAAAACAGGGCAGTCTGTGGCAGTCCCAGAAAATGGACCATAACTTGAGCTATAAAGGTCCAATTTAGGTTATTCAAAAGCCTACATCAAGTTTACATATGCATCTATAATTTCCATGAAGAACACTAGTCCAAATTCCCTCTTTTTCCCAACCGAAAATCAGTCCCAAAATCTGAACGTTTCATAGGGTCAAAACAGGGCAGCCTATGGCAATCCCGAAAAATGGACCATAACTTAAGCTATAGAGGTCCAATATGAATGATTCAAAAGCCTACATCTAGTTTGGCTGTGATAGTTAAGGATTTCATGAGAACACTACTCCAAATTCCCTCTTTTTCCCAACTGAAAATCAGTCCTAAAATCTACATGTTCCATAGGGGTCAAAACAGGGCAGCATTCTCACAACCCAAAAATTTTGCCAAACAGCCCCTTAGGGCAAAAAAACACAACCAAACAGTCCTTAGAGCGGAAAATAAACCAAAGTAGAAAGAATCTCTACCTCTTGGATCGTAGAAGAAACTCTACGAAGTCCTGTGAACACTTCCTAAACCCGAAACCTTTGATTTCCCAAACTCCTTACTCAACTTTCCTACAAATTGTTTTTTGGTTCCCACGTAGCCCCTGGCCAATTAATAAAATTTAATGGAGTGTTTTGGCTTGACTCGGGCCTCGCTAACAAGATTGCTGATTATTATTTGAGCTAAACCCGAGCCAAGCGCATGGATTCCTCTCGGGGGATTTTCATCCCCTCGAGGTGATACATCATGTACATGTCTGGTCCCATACACGAAATTGCTTAGCTCTTTAAGCCGCAATTACTATCCCTTTATCATCCTTTGCATTTCGAAAAGTGATATTTCATCTTCACTTACTTAAATTTCAAATCCATAAAATGCTATTTTCTCAATTTAAAAAAATGAAAAATGTCAAAGATAATACCTAAAGCATTTAGGAAAGTTGGTAGCTTTAACATTATATTAGAACAATGGTCAACTAGAGCTCAAAGCCTATTTCCTATCCATTTTTAATCTGTGGCTGCTAAATCCATCAAATATGAGGTCAAAATTGAGAAAGAAGGTTAGTGTGACCATACGCTGAAATCATATCCTAAAAGCTTGAATGTTTGAAATGTTGGTAGCTGAATAGGTAGAAGCACCCTAGAGCTCCTAACCAAAATATGAACATGTTACTCAAAATTCACCCCAAGGATTGAAATATACAAGAATACTAAGTTAATGATTTCAACAAATATACTACTAAACTTTGAAGATCATCAGCTTTTTGTAGGTTTCAACGACAAATGATCATTCAGAATCTCAAGTGTAACACGGTTAACCTCGGACATCATATGAACAATAAAAGGATTGCATCCATTCATAGTTTGATATGGCTCCAAAAGTCACTTGCCCATGGTCATTGGCCTAAAAGGAAGTGCAGGAAATTTGGTGGGTATTTACCTTCCTTTCATTCTAATGAAGCCATAATTACTCTATTACAGACCTAAAAGCAATTGCGTGAAATGTCGTGCTAAGTTGAAAACCCAGCCATACGAGATTAAAAATGCCACAGACATTCATTTGTCCAAAAACCCATAAGCTTGAGCTTTTAGAAGAGTTGGTCGCTTAACATGGTATCAGAGTCTGGTTTGACTGGAGGTCCTGAGTTCAAGCCAACTCTTTGCAATTTATTCCCCATTTGTTAATTTGAAAGTCCATAGAGGATTCCATTTGGTTTATTTGACTCTCCAAGATGCGGAATGGGGCTACACATGACGGAGGGTATTAAAGGCATGATATTCATATTAAGGCCATGTTTGGGTAAATAGCTTAATTAAGCACTTATTTTATAAGAGCTTATTAGATGAGAGCTTATGTCATAAGTACATATTGCGTTTGGATGCATATTTTAAAAAGAGTTTATGCATCATTTTAAGGTGTTTGGATGCATTACTACACAAACACTTATAATAGCTGAAATTGCTGAAAATACCGTCATAAGCACTTATAAAATTAAATTGTTTGAATAAATACTTGTCATAATTTAAAAAATAAATAAAAAAACTAAAACTAAAGAATATTATATATATATATATATATATATATATGTATATATATATATATATCATGAAACCAGATCAAAATTAAAAATAAAGTAAAGATTCACTATGTATTGAAACATTTATCATTCACCCATAACTCCAAAGTATAAAAATAACTACAAATCATATTCTCCTTCACTTTATTCTACATGCACCAAAGAGATTATAAAACTAGTAAAATATTCAAGGTTTTTTTTTCTTCATTAAAATCTTTAATTTGGATGCTTAATATAAATCTAAACGTGATATACCACAGAAGTCATAGTTAATTATGTATAAGGAGCACGTACGCTAAAGCCTCGAGGCAAAAGGCACACTTGAGGCGTGGCTTTTTGTTGATGCGATCATATCTAATATAAATAAAAGTTATATATCTCACTAAATATCGTTTATAATTTTTATCTAATAATAAAAATACGATAAAGCGAAATGACATCAAACATAAAAATCAAACATCACTAGCGCTTCATCATCACAAGCATTTTCAAAACAAAATAACAAACACCATTAGTGCTTCCTAACATCAATGTAATTCTAAGTTCCAAACAAAATAAACACCAAGGGATCTCAGATCAAATTCAAATCAAAAAATCATCAATATCATTCTTCTCATCATCAATAGATTTTTTTCTATTTTTTAATTATATGTCAGAATTTTTCCTATTTTTACATATTTTTAAAAAAAAAATTTACCCATTTTTTGGAATTTATTTCATTATTTTTCAGAATTTTTTCCATTTTTTATATAAAATTTCAAAAATTTTACCTAT